>BSBM01001241.1:600000-1185018 GCA_027924585.1 Larix kaempferi
ACTCATTGTAGGGATATTGTAGGCAGTGGTTTAGGAATTTGTCGGAGCGTTTTGTCTTTTCTTGGGTAGAAGTTCATGACATATTTTTGAACACATGGGATGTGAGGAAGTCCCATCACCAATATCTATCCAATTTCTATACTATTAAGAGACATACATAGAAGACATTCCCAAGCTCAATAATTTTTTTTGGAGGCTTTATCATGACTTGCCAATGAAAATTCAGCCTCCTAAGCCTACTGCCATGGTCTATTAAGCATTATCTCATTATGTAGAATTTGCTATCTACTTGAGAGAACGAATATTGAAGACTTTACAAAAAATGTACAAGGATGTCATTGAGCTAGAAAATAACCTCTTTGCTTGTGGCAAGATCCCTAGTCAAGCAGTGAATCAAGATGCCTCCAATAAAATTCAAAGTAATTATGCTAAGCTTGATGTCTATGACCAACAACTAGATGAAAAAAATATGCCAACATGTGCACATGTATGTGATGAATATCAAATGAAATATCATAGGTATTTGTTCAATTCCTGGGGCATGAGAAGGAAACCAATAGTAAAGAGACACCAAAAAAGGGAACTCACACAAAGATCATACCCAAATCTATTGCAATAGGAGCGTGCGAGCGCTAAAAACAAAATGCGCATTCCCTCAAGATCGTGTGCATGCTATGGTTTCGTAAAATCCAAAACCACCAGTTACACATCCACATAGGCCTTATAAGTATGCGTGCATTAGTAGCGTGCACACACATTGAACGCACATGCACTTTTAGTGCACGCACGTTAACAATGTGCGCGCTACTCTGTATATTAAAATTGGGCCGAGGCCCATTTCTATTCCATTCTTCCTGAGTCTGTTAGTGCCCAACTGTCCAAAAATTCCATACGACCACGCACGCGAGCATCAAATCCACCACCAATGCCTCCAATTCATCATCCAGGTAGGATTTTGCTCCACAATTTGCAATTTTTTTCAATGATTTTTAAAAAATTTACATTATAAAAATTCCAAAAAATTCAATCAATATTGAAACAAATTCATTTTTTTAATTGCAGTTCATCTCTTTTCCTTCTAAATGCCAGAAAACTAAGAGCCAAACCCCTAAATAATCAACCTAGAGGATAACCCATCCACATAATACCCCGAAGTAAACATTAACCCCGAGGAGAACCCAAACACAGAAGCCCAAATAAACCAACATTTACACAAGTTAAGAACCTTGGTTCAAGAGCTTAGAACCACTAGAGAAACATTGAGACTCTCCTTCACCACATCCCTCGACAACATCATTTCCTTAGTTGACAATGCTCAGGGTCAATTGGTGAGCATAACCAAGTATAGGGCTAGGAAGAGAGCATATTATTCCACTAGTCTCAGTAGAGACCAAATCAAAGACTTGAATATCTCAAAACAAAATCTAGTTAGTTATTTCATTGACCCTAGGACCAACTTACCCCCTAATCCACACAAAAGGCGCCTTTGCATGGATTGGTGCACATATGATCCGTGTAGACAAAACTGGATGAGTTGATGGTTTATGGTTTTCGACAAACCTCCTTGCAACAATAGGGAGGTTCCAATTTATTTTCTTTAGAAACTATATGCAGAGTTCGTGTTGGGTCTACATGCATTAGTGAGTTTCATGGGGTTAGTATTGGATCTACCCAGGATCGACCCACTGCCAGGTGTAACCCAATGAGAGGGCCACCTACACCTAGGCGTATGCCTAACCCCCCTCCACAGACACCTTAGTTACTTGATCGCCTAGTTGAGACTGCAACTGCCATATCACAACTTACTCACAGTGTATTACAACATAGAACATTCACAACATCATTTAGGCATGACACATCAGAGAAACATGGAGAATCATCAGGTGTAGGTCCTCCATGCCCCATTGGTCATGGACCATCCATGATAGCTAATGGGGAAAAGGGTATTTTTGACACCCAAGGATTACCCCATCGATGCACTCACTGTGGCCATACTTTCCATGTCCATATGGAGGATCTTGCATGAGATACCTTTATGTCTAAGGTTAGTACATGGTTTGTAAATGGCTGATTACATTTTTAAATGTACATTTTACAATCGTTAGATGAACATTGATTAGTGTATTTAATGTGGAATTGATGTTTTTGGCATGTGCAGTTGTTTCGAGATGAAACAACATAATCAAGGTGGGAGGACATTACTACTCCCAACCTTGATCCTGCCATGGCGATAGTGGAAACTATTGTAGCACCTAACATACAAGTACCTAAAAGAGTGTATGGTTGTAGGAATTAAAAATTGAGTTAGTTGCAATTGTCATATTTTATATGAGAAATCAATATTAATTTTGTTGTGTTTCCATAGGTGCATGTGGAGGAGATTGAGCACAGGTCTCCACCTGTGCTAAGTAGATCACTTGTCATGCGGGTAACTTGTGTGAAATTAAGTATATATTTGATGTGAAATTCATTGTGTTTGTATGGTTAATTTCCATGTTTTTTCTTCTAATGAAATGTATTTCATATGTTTATGTAGGTTCCATCTCCCACCATACGATCACCATACGCTCACATCCTTGCATATATTCCACATAGTTCTATTTTTCTACATTTCATGTCGAGTCAAGTGACTGGGCATTCTGCCTTGTGATCGACATTCCTGTATCCTCCCATAGGTCGCTCCCACCCATTGTATAGCCATCGGGTCTATATCACCGTGCACACCCATCCACTCATGTGTTTCCCCCACCTATCGAACATTTGGCTTCCTATTTTCCATCCACATCGGCTCCATCCACATCAGCTCCATCCATTTCCCATACATCTACTCTGGCCCATTTACCTACATTAGCCCCTTCCCCCTACCTACATCATCCCCCTCCACCACCATTTCCTTGGAGCAAGTTTTCCATCCCAGTGCTCCACTTCCTAGCCAGGAAGGGCAATCTACCGCATCACCTCCAATATTCACAGTGAGATTTATAAGTTCTTTAAAATATTATAAAGCATGAATGAATTTCATAAAATAATGCACTTTGGTACTATGTATTAATGATTTTTCTCTTTGTTGCAGGGTGGCATTACTGAGAGACTTGGATCGAGGAGACAGATACCCCCATCACAACATGTTGTCTCGTCTCAGGTGAGTACTGAATATTTGAATTCTAATTGTATTTTGTTAAGTGTAGTAATTGATAGAATTGTGGGAAATATGACATGTTGTTGTTTCCCTTTTAGAGCTAGGAGAGACACTCCACACCCAGATGTAGGGGGCTCAATATTCCTCCAGCTCAAAGAGGAGGAAGATTGATTTTGGAGATGAGCGCTAGGGTGCCGATGGTGGCCAGGGTGATTGAGACACCCACTATGCACATTAGCCACAATGTGGCATTTTGGCAGGAGATGTTTATTTGTGCATAGGCCATGAGCCGCCCTTATTCCATTTTTGGGCATGAGCATCCATTATTGGAAATGATGTTCCATTTTGTATAAAAATGTAATTTTGAACATATTTCCAATACAAGTTTACGAATTTCAACTGGTGTATATGACAAAGTGTTTATGTATTCTTACATTATTTATGTGGATTTGATGTTATATATTATGAATTTACATGGTTCATGGTGAATGTGATTGGTTCATGGTGAATGGAGAATGATGAATGTGATTTTATATGTATTATGGCTATTACATGCAATATATTTTAGATCACATACATATTCCATTCAAAATGGGAGTGTGTTATGATGAATACAATATTATCCAAAAAAAATCAATAAAATAACTTGATCACCATATATGGCATTCATGCATTTATTATCCCTCTTCCAATCCACATCATAACATCTTATTAAAAAGATTTAGGATTGGAAATTATGATATCTTAGGGCCTAAGACATTTGTTTCCAACTTTGGACCATATCACGACCTTGAAATTCTTGTCTTGTGTGCACAACCCCAAAGTATCCCTCTTGTTGGCTAAAAATTCACTTTATAGGATTGTCGATGGTTCAAGGCCTACTCTTACCTAAACCATTGACCCATCATTACCTTTCCCAAGCCCATGAACCTACTTAAATCAACCTTACCCTCTAGCCTAAACCACTCCACTATCTAACTTACCCTGTCAAAACTACCAAAATCTAGATCATATTTTGCTTATCCATCCATATCTTAGCCTACCATAACCGAACCTACACTACCCTCATCCCTCCACTATCTAATGTACCATACCATGCCTACACTAACCACATAACCTACTTTAACCAACCATACCTTCGCCTAAACCACTCTAATCTAATACTTTCTCACACTAGACTTAAACTACCATAACCTAACCTATTCTACCTTAACCACAATCTAGCCTATACAATACCATATACAACCTTAAATACCTCCATAACCGCTACAGTTACCTTAAATACTTCAAATATAATGTCACCATTCATCAAAATCTAGTAGCAAACATTCATACCTTTATAATTTAATCTATCCCTAGAAATCTAACTTAGAAACCTAACCTAGCCCTAGATACTTAATTTAGAAACCTAATCTAGGCCTACAACCCTAACATAGAAACCTTGAAACCAAATTTACAAATATAGAAACCTAATCTAGCCCTAGAAACCCTAGAAACCTAATATAGCCCTAGAAACTCTAATCCAACAGTAGAATGCCGTTGATAATAAGCCCTTGGGAGATTTAAAGTCTACCATAGTGCCATTAGATGGTGGAATTTTTAACCATGTACTTTGTTCTCGGTATTTGCTAAAATCTTCCCTATATTTGTCAAAAATTCATTATGGGGCAAGTAAAACTAGTTTTCCCTTCACATTGTTGTAAAAAAAATATCAAGGACCTTCAATGTGTAATAAATCCAAGGAACACCAATGATTATTTTCAATGTGCACAAGATTGACTACTTTTGGTAATTGTCACTCTTATATTTCAACCTTCACATGGATGATTTTAGTAGACCCTAACACAAGCAATTTATACATTTTGATTGATGCTCTCTTCAACAATTATGAAAGCACATGGTGATGCTCAACCTTCCTCTCATTCCTTGCTAACATGGTGTTTACCCAAAGGGTATTCTCAAAAAGCACCATCATGATATTTTTCAAAGGTTCCTATTTCTATGCAACACCACCTTTGTAGCATGTGCATGGTGATATATGTGGTCATCAACCCACCAATTCCTTGATGGTGACAAGAGTTTCCTAATTGTTATTGAAAAAAGGTATTTGTTGGACCTTAATGGGAGAGAAGGAGACATTGATCGACATGTAATTTGTGCAAATTGGTTGTACATGGTGTGCATCAATTTCTATTATGCTTCATCAATAACAAACCCAAGAGAGGTATGATTAAGGTTGGTGTTAATAGCTTTGTAATCCTTGTATTCTAACCTTGTCTAAATGAGTATTAAACCATGGTTTCCATTTTTACCATAATTTGGTCCATCATAAAGAATAGTAAGTTTCTTTGGTAGAATCTAAGGTCATACACCAAGTTACGATTGAGGTGTAAATATCAGTTGTACTAATGCAAACATATGCTACAAAACCACTAATATAGATTCAATGCATAATTTTGATGGAAAAATGAGTAGGGATAACCGAGCGTTACACATAAAAGCTAAAGGAACTATCTACAATATCTAAACAAACATGAATAAAGATCGCATAGTTACTTAAGAGAGTTTGAAGAGGACAAGGTCACATGAAACAACAAATTTCATCACTAAAATGAGAGAATGCATAAGACTTTTTGAAGTTTGCAGGATAGAATTTAAATGTTAGAGCTTTCATTCTCTAAGTTAGAATAATATAAGAGTGGAATGAGTCAACATGAAACAACTTAGACAACATTTTATGTAAACATATGTAGATGTGAGAAATATTATAGAAATATACTAGAGCATTTATTGCCATGGTAATGTTGATTATGAAAACAAAAATGCTCTTAGTTATATTGGAGTGGGGTGGATTGGATCTAGTGTGTGTCAATGATTAGTTAAATTTCCATTTGCATGTTGTTTAGTTTGTATTTCTTTCCCTTTACATGAAGATGAAGCGAGAGCACTAAGTCCCTTTTAGTGGAAGGTTAATTTGCCTCTCATGCCTCAAGTGAATGCTAGTTTGTACACACCATTAGTTGGCAATTTATTATACATTAATCATACTTAGTTACATATTTATTTTGTTGTTTGTCTAGTCTCTCACTTTATGCAAGTTTTGCATAAGTAAATAGAAAGAAACAAAGGGGTTACTTTCTTGGGTAAAAAAAATATAATTACCTTCGTAACTCTAATGATCAATAGGGAACTAATAGTTATTTACACAATCTTGGTTTGGAGCTTGTTACTTGGGCATGCAAACAACATACCATTTTATTTTTTTCACCAGTGCAGGGTATAGAGAAATTATTCATGCATCTCAACAACCATCTTTCCCTCATTTTCATTCTCCTCAACAACAGTTACAACCAGGTGTAATAACCACTCTCTCTCAATTCCCTACACCTAATCTAGCCCTGGAAACCTAATATAATCCTAGAAACAGTGGAAACGTAATCTACCCTTAGATTCCCTAGAAACAATAATCTAACCCTAGATACCAAGAAACCTAATCTAACCCCAAAGTGTCCACCGCTACCAAACTTAAGCTCGTTAAAAAATGGGGCCCAATACAAATCCACACAGAATCTAAACACTTTCAACACACAAATAAAAAAAAGTCTTTGACTATATCTTCCAACACAAAGGGGGTCTGCACACCAAATCAAAAATCAAATAAAAAAATGGAGGGGGGGGGTTCCCTTGTATAAAATTAATAGATCGACGCAGTCTGTGTTCAGACACAGAATGACCGTCGCAGGTCACCAATGTGGGGATTGCGACAATGTCGTAGGTCACTAGTGGTAAATTTGTGACAATAGCTCAGAAGAAAAAGAAACAAAGTGA
Source organism: Larix kaempferi (assembly GCA_027924585.1). NCBI lineage: Eukaryota > Viridiplantae > Streptophyta > Pinopsida > Pinales > Pinaceae > Larix > Larix kaempferi. Next base: position 606,968 of record BSBM01001241.1, read on the forward strand.
AAAAAATGATAGATCGTCGCTCTGTTTCTACCGCCCAAGTGCGACGGGAGAGATCTAAATTCACGGATCAACAAATATCCAAGAAATGAGCAATGAAATGGTATAAATATTGTGAGTATAGACTCATGGGAAGACAACAGACTCTTCAAAGTGAAGATCTGTTGGTGAAAAAGTCTTAGGAGGAAAATGAGATGGCTTGCAAAAGAAATCAAATGAAAATGGCATTCAAATTGAAAACTAAAAACAATGTTCTTCCCCAGTATGGTCGCCAAATTTGTTATCGGACAATCTACCAAGAGAAAACTCAAGGCGTGTTGTCCCTAGCTTAATGCAAGACTAGAACAAATGAGACAGAATATGAAATAACTTTCCTAGATCTAATTAGAGATTAAGTGACTAGATGCCTTACCTTTCAGATCGTGGATCCTTTCTCCTTGATGTTGTTCCAAGATTTATGGTCTTCAGATCTCAGCTGCAAAACCTGTCAAGACATATAGAACAACACAAGTAGTAAAATGCATCTAAACAATAACATATCTAAGTAAGTAGTTAAGCAGGGAAACTATACAAACATCATCAATGCGATAACATTTGGTGGAAAGCATTTATATTACTGTATAAAAGGGAAAGTACATAGAAGGAAGTGATTACAACCAAGGCTTAACGTAGCAATCCTTCTCCAACAAGCCAATGCCAAATCCTCCAAAGCCAAGTATGGATCTCCCAAGAGATGAATATAGATCTCCTAAGCTAATTTCACCAACATGTAAGTACTATAGACTTCCTCCCTTTGGAGTGAAGAGGATCCTCATATAAATAGGATTAGGAGGATAGAAATGAGTTGAGGATTAGTGGGAGAGGACTAAGGGATCTTCTCAATGATGGAGGAACCGAAGGACACCTCAACCTATGAGTTAGGGATAGAGATCCAAGTCATCCTCCTAGAAATCACTCGAAGCTTCCTTTTATCCATATTAACTGACATCGTCGCAGGTTGTAATAGGGAAACAAGCGACAGATGGGGTTGGCACAGGATGTATAAGGACAACATGCTACATCGCCGCACTCTATCAATGAGGAAACCGTGATGATCCTGGTCGTCGCAATCTAGAATAGAGCAAGTTGCGACGATCCACCTATATTTTAAGGATAAAGGATCAACAACTCTCTCAAATTGACTTCCTGGTCATGGATGCTTCAAGGGTGTATACACTAAGTCTCATGATGATAAGATTTAGGTGTAACATGGGATCAGTTTACTTGGCCCAAAAGCTAACTTCCTCATGGAAATTTCACTTGATGTGAGAAGCAAAATCTAATGGGAGATCCATATACGTAAACCCTGGGGTGAAATTGAGAGTGTCAAATGCCTATAAATCCATAGTAAAACCCAAATTTGGTAGCCTGAAAGTTTAATTCCGTTTTGGGAGTCAAGTAACCAAAATTTGGGAAAATCCAAGAGTGGATCGAATTGGGAGAGAGATCAGAGGTCGGAATTGCTCGATAAACCCAGTGAAGGAAAGAACCTATGTGGATCTAGTAGTTGGACCATTCTATGACCACCCTGAAGAGAAATGGAGGGAAGGGGCGCATGAGGGACAGTGTAGCAGAGAAGGGGACCTTCCTTGCATTGGGTGTGGTAGGTATTGTGGGTGCCAAGGCTGTCTAAAATCAGTTGAGATGCATGTATCTCTCTGGTTGAGCTCACTGACTTAGCAATATCCTTCCCTATCTCCCTACATGCTTGACAAACCCAGCTGTAGGATGGCTTAGCATGAGTGTTTTTTTATTGTGGCTATGAGTGAGCCTGAGTAGTTCCTCCTTAGTGGATACATAGCCCAGCTCGGGGGTGGTCTCTCAGCTGAATTAATATAGGCTATATAGAGACCTATGGTTGGGTGGAATGTTGCTCTTCCATAGCCAGTTGCTTGGATGATTTCCATTAAAAGATAAGTGTTCAATGTTGTTTTTAATTATGCCAAATTTCATGTAATTATGAATGACTATTAATTATGCTAAATTGAATGAGATGACCCAGTTTGAATGATCCAATTGATTTGTTAAAATTGAATGGTTGCAAATAGCATAAGATGAATTTATATTTATGCATGATTGATTGTTATGCATGTGTTGAATATGTTGATATATGCATGATGTTTGTGCACAATAGATTTTAATTCTGTTGTGTTTGTTATCATACACCTACACATGCATTTAGATTTAAATGAAATTGATAATACATCCTCAATGGGGAATTGTATCACCCTTGGATATCGATCACTTTCCCTCCGTCGGTTGGTTTTGTGGGAGGGTACGTAACAATTGGGATCTTGCCGCCATCGTTCATGCCTTGAAAATGTGGACACACTAATTTATAGGTAAGAAGTTTGAATTAAGGACTGACCATGATGGGTGTAAGTATTTGTTTGAGAATCCTACTCTAAATTCCAGGAAGAGAAGGTGGATGGAAATGCCTTTTGAATATGAATTTGATATCAAGCACATCAAAGGTAAGGAAAATAACATAGTTGATGCACTTAGTAGGAAGATACATGTGATGCATCTAGAAGCTCTTAGTACTATTACATCTAATTTTAAATATAGGATCATTGAAACTAATGGTACTGATGAGCATTACTAGCAGGTAAGAGATGGATTGCAACAACATAAATTTCCTCCGGAGTTTGAACAGTACAAGTTGGAAGAGAATGGAATTCTCTTGTACAAGGACAATGTGTATGTGCCAAACAATGGAGATTTGAGGTATGCGGTTCTAAAAGACATGCATAATGTGTCTTATGGTGGAAATTCAAGCTATCATAAAGTAGTAGAAGCTGTGAGGAAGCAGTACTACTAGCTAAGAATGAAGAATGGTGTTGCAGAATACATAGCTAGATGCCTGGAGTGCCAGAAAGTTAAAGTAGAACATAACATTCCATCTCGATTGTTACAACCATATCCTATACCAGAATGGAAGTGAGATGTGGTCACTATTGATTTAATAACAAAGTTTCCTAAGACAATATCACAACGTGATTCCATCATGGTGATGGTGGACAAGTTAACTAAATCAGCTCACTTTATTCTACTGAAAACAACTCATACAAAAACTAATATTACAGACATCTTTATGAAATAAATTGCCACATTGCATGGAAAACCTAAAGCTATAGTGTTAGACAGAGATTCCATGTTCACTAGTAACTTTTTGAAAGGTGTGTTCAAAGGTTTTGGTATAGATTTGAACATGAGTACAACCTACGATCCTTAGATGGATGGTGAGATAGAAAGAGTCAATTAGGTGATTGAGGACATGTTGATAATGTATGTGATTGACCAGCCATCCAAGTGGGAGGAATATTTGCACTTGGTAGAGTTCGATTATAATAATGGGTACCATGCCTCTCTAAAGATGAGTCATTTTGAGGCATTGTATGGGAGGAAGTGCAATACTCCTATCAGTTGGGAAACTCCAACAGACATACTCATTGTTAGACCCAAAACATTTGAAGGACATGGAAGATCAGATGGTTAAGATCAAGCAGAATTTGAAAGCATCTCAGGATAGACAAAAAAGATATGCAGATAAGAAAATAATATAAAGACCGTTCAATGTTGGAGAGCATGTATTTTTGAAAGTTATACCCAAAAATAGCTCCTTGAACTTGGGGAAATGCTCCAAAATAGCTGCTAGATATTGTGTACCCTTTGAGATCCTAGCTAGGATAACACTTGTTGTATATGAGCTTGCTTTGCTTGCTTGCATTGAAGTGCATAATGTTTTTCATGTATCTTTTTTGAAAAAGAATATACCTTATGTTAATCATGTGATTAATTGGAATGTAATCCAGGTGGAACCAGAAGGGTATTTCTCAGTACAACCAGTTACCATTATGGGATGAAAAGTCAAGTTACTCCATAATTGAGAGATTAGGAAGGTAAAAGGTCCAATGGACTCATTACAGTCCTAAAGATGCTACATGGGAGCTGGAAGATGCTATGTGGGAAGCATACCCTCATATTTTTTGAAATTTTTTGTTGTGTCATGTATGTAATAAATGTGCATTGAGGATAATGCATTGTTTAAGGGGGAGGCGGATGTAATACCCTGGTTGTTAAGCCATGGACATATGTTGTTTTTATTATTATTGGGAACTAGGTGTCAGGACTATGGAATTCGAACATTATTGTTTTTGTTGTTGTTTAATTAAATAAATAGCTTCAATTTGGACAACTAATTAGAATGGGGGGGGCATGGATTCCACATGTGAGGGGTTGTGGAATAAAAGTTGTTGCTCTCCCTAACATTGTTTGTTGGACCATATTTTTGGTTATTTTTATTTATGGAGGTACTATTACACCCTCTTGGATGTTTGGCAGGGATCTCTTGACTAGTGCACCTTCCTTGACCTTGGTTTGGTGTCATTTGTAACTCCTCATGTACTAGTGCGCCCTCACTAGCTATTGTTTAGGTAGCACTCTTTGAAGTGTAACTCTCAAATTTTGGTCCACCGTACTTTTCTATTCTGGGAATGGAATATCATGAATGAGTAAGTCCTCTACTAATTCAAGTTGGCCTCTAACCTTTGGATTTACCCCTCTTGGAATTCGACTCACTCACTTGGGGATTTGAATGGCTATTTGTATATTGGAATGAACTTTCTATCATTATTTTTTCTCTATTTATCCTCTTGATTTCTCTAGTATAGTGGAATTATCTCTTGGGTTTGGATATACCTACTCTTGAGGTGGATATGCATTGCATTGCAGAATATTGAAGGCCTTGTAATGAGGTTTAAAGACCTCGTAATGGGGATTGAAGATTGACTATGCAGGACACAACATGAGTCCTTATCCCATTGCTCGCCCCTGTCCGAATATATGCACATGAATCCTGATGGTGGATGGTGATGTCTTGAGCGACTTGTGTAGTGAAGGGAATCCTATTGCACTAGGTAGTATAGATGGAAGGGAAAGTTTAGATGGAGAAAGGTGTAGTTTTTGTTTTTGACAGTGTGGAAAGGGCGCAAACATGTGTTCTGGTTCTCCTATTTATGATTATTTATTGGTTGTGAGACCTATTCCATTGCGTCCAGAGCGACATTTTCAGTAAGGAACACTTTTTTTCATTGAAAAATATTTTTGTATGACTGAGATATGGTTGTTTTTGTGTGGTAGTGTTTCCATCATTGAGATGAGTGCACCATGCCTGTTGGTTTGAGACTACGTCTCTTGTGGATCTATGGCCTCAACTCGGGGGTGGATATCATGTTGAAATATGGATTAGCATGAAATTTCTATGGCAGGGTGGAACATTGTCTTGTTGAAGCGAGTTTCCCATGATTGAGAGAAGTATTTCTTATTATGTTTGTTTACTTCATTTTCAAAAATATATGTTTGTATTGATCTGATTTGCTTATGAACTATATGGTTGTAGGTGACAACCATGTGATATGATTTTGTATGGTTATAGATGATATATTTCATATCTGAATTTGTTCACGTTGATATGGTCATGGTTGGTAGTCGTGATGAATATTTTATTATGTGTTTATTTACAACATTTTGATGTATATGTGCTCTTGGATCCCGTTTTTGCTTATGGTTTGTAAGGTTGTAGGTGATGTCCATGAGATATGATGTTATTATCATCTATATGGATGTATATGGAATCTATCATGTCTAGTTTTACTTATTTTAATATGGTTGTAGGTGGAAGTCAGTAGATCTAGTTTCTAGCACTATCGATATGGTTGAATATGGCATCCTGTAGATTATATTATTAAAAGTTAGATTGAAAATATTATTTTATTAATGGTTATATGGATGTATAATATATGATTAATTGATGTTATATTACATGTTAAAAGCTTGTTCGAATCTGCTTACATTCATGCTAGCATTTACCTTGCATAGGATGTGCATACAGAAAATGATTTGTATCGCAAGTTTGCTTGTATTTAATAAGGCTGATTTTTTTATTTAATTGGCTTGTTTTCAGGATGAAATAGCCTTGTATAACCTTATCCCATTTTTCATTTACCTTGATTTATCCTTCCCTTCTGTTTCTGGGTGATCTTAGCCTTGGATTGAGGGTTGGGGATATCACAGAAGTTCTCTAGGATATTTCCTTTATTACATAGGTTTTGTAAGCTCAATTAAGTATCCACATCCTTCCAAACTTGAATATAGAAGGAGCAATGTAATATCCCTTCAAAGGAAATTCCTTGGATTCAACTTGTTTTGACTCTAGGGTTTTGTTTACAACTGGTTCCAAACACCTCCAAATGATTTCGAATTTGGGGAGGAAGGTCTCAATGGGGAATAGGACATATTAAAACACCTATAATACATTAAAAAAACTAATATACCCATACATGGTCTGAAAATTTCATGGGTAGAAATTTTAGATCAAGACTAGTTAATTTGAGAAGTGGAGATCCCCCCTAGGTATGACATTAGATGCTCTTCCAAACATTGTATGTACTTCACTACTTATTGGTATGAGACTTGGATCAGTTAGAGGACATTAGTAATAGTATATGTGCATCATTATATTTGGTTTTAGGGTCGAATAGGCATCCTAATGAACAACAACTTCTAGAGTCTAGTTTTTGAGGTGAAATTGGTGGGCAAGGAGTCTCAAATTTCTTCATGAACCATAGTAACACTTCAGAGGTATGAACAAATCATTTGGGCCATTAATTAAATTCATGTGCATCTCATAAAATTATAAATAACTCAGCAAAATATGATATAAAATAGGTACAATATCATTCCAAAATCACTATGCAAATGCTATGCGGAAAATGGCTCGAATATCTTCCTTGAATGTAAATATCACTTGAAATACATAATTTTTCGAGCTGTGGATCTGATGATATTATTATTACAGAGATATATATAATCTAAAATTTCAATGAAGTCAAAATAACATTCCTTCACTAACTATATGCAACAACAAGTGCACTATCTCACTTTACATGAACATTGAGAGAAAGATAGGAGAATGATAGTAGAGAAGGAAGAGAGAATATGAACTTGAAATCAATTGGGGAATATTTTTTATGCTTTGGAGATGTGTAACTCCTCTCATTCTCCCTCTTGATATATTTTTAGCTCTTACATTTTCATAGATGTCATAGAATCTGTCATAAGTGTCATAGGTGTCATAGACTCTGTCATAAGTGTCATAATGCTTGTCATAGTTTTCATAGAATCTGTCATTGCCTATTTTTAGCCCTATGACTCTTCCTATTCCTTCATAAATGTTACCTCTTCCATTCCAACTCGAATTTTGGGATGGATCCATCTTTAAAGGAGGAATATTCTCTCATATGGACCCCACATGTCCACTTATGTGCCCCCAAGTCCAACTAGGACCTAATGCCACTTCATTTTGGAGCATTTAGACTTTATTCCATAATTTATTGACCTATTTTTCCACCATCAATTTAGAATATTGAATTTTCATGAGAAACTATAGACCTTGGGGTTAAATGTCAATATTTTAATTCTTCCGCATAACCCTTAGGAATTGGGTAGGCCAACTTAATTATTTATCTAAAAATAATTTAATTGGGGACATCACAGTCCTCCCCACCCAATATTGCTTGTCCTCAAGCAATTTCATACATGGATGTTGAAGAACTTGCTTTCTTTCCAAAACGTTTCTTCCAAAAATTCCCTTCCAAAACTCTGAGTCGTAGCACTCATGTACTACAATTGTGTGTTTTCAAAAGCAAGGATATGTGGGTTTTCTTTCTCATATTGATATCCCCCGTGACATCACCACTAAACACCAAAACATTAATTAAATCCATCAAAACAAAGTTTGCACAATTACTCTTTACCTCTTTCATATTTTGTAAATCCTTTCCGATACCACTGTATAATTCTTTGAAGTTTCCACTGAGTTTCTCAACTTTGATGCTTTAAGATTCCATGAAAATTTTAGAGAGGAACCACCATACTTGTTGCTGCACTACTCTGGTTATAATCACCTTCTCAAGTGGTGACTAAATCTCCCATACTACTTGTTCCCCCCCAAAATTTAAACCAATGAGACTAAAAATTATCCCAAGGTCCCATTTCTTGTATTGCACTCCAACAATTAGGAGTTCTCTCCAAGCCATACCATCAGGAAAGAGAATTCATGGATCCCATTGCCTCCAAGTAAGTAGACCACCATTTTCCAAGTGCATACAAGCATCATGTGACCAAACAAATATGATCCAATGACATATGTGAGGATCCCGTGTCCTATAATGATGCTTCAAAAGGATGAAATATGCATCAAAATAATCATCCATGTGTTATTTAATCCAAGAAGTGAATGAAGAACCTCCACCAAAATATGAACCAATTAGGGAACAAAGAAAACAATGAGCCTTCAAGGGGCTCACCGAAGTACCATTTGTGCATTCATGGATATGTGTATCATCAATAAATAACAAAGGATGTTTCTGCCAATAAAAATGTTCTCCAATCATATATCTCTTCACCCAAGTATTGGATGAAGTTCCTCCAACATCAATTGAACTAAGAAAGGAGAAAGGAAAATCATGAGTCTTCAAGTGACTCAAATGAACATCATAGGTGCATCCATGTAGATATGTATCATCATAAGGAAACAAATGATGTTGTTGAAAATGTAAAAAATAAGGTGCTCTATTCATGTCATCATCGAAAGGAGAGATAGGAGTTTTATACTCCTCATGTGGCACCATTAGAAAGAAACCTTTCACCCAATATTCATCTCCAATTTATGTGGTTGAAAAGGAAGTAGGGGGTGAAGAATTGTGAACCAACCTTAAATATTTGAAACTCTTACCCATCAAACTTTTTAATGCATCTTCTCCATAATTGGCTGGTCCAACTTGTTATCCCTAAAGTTGAACCCTGACTGCTAAGGTCAAGCTTAAGGAAATCTTGAATATAGATATAATATAACTAAACAGTAACTCTATCAGTTTTGGTGGCAGATGAATATATAACAAAGATCAAACAACTCAATAATTAGGTAACAGGGAGTACATTGGTTTCAATATTTAAACATGGACAGAAAATGACTGTGAGAATGAATTTATGAATGTAAAAGCTCAGGTTCTATCTTAGAATAAGGGCATAGTTATATACTACTCAAAAGAATCACGGCATGAAATGTTAAGACCATGCATAGACAGAATGTTGACAGCATACACTTCATTATTTAAAATAGAAAAGGCTCAAAGATCATAATCCATTTCAAAAACATTCATTTCTGATCAATATGAAAATAAATACCACATACAGGCCTGCAAATTTCTGTATTAAACTATACTGACCCCTGCCTCAGCCCTCTCGGTTGGAACTATGCCCCCTATCTGCAATCTGCTTATCACTCTTTGTATATACAATAAGATAGAATAGAAATTGAATCCAATTTCTTAGTTGGCACCGAACTTTCAATTGGCTGTCAAACTTTCCTATGATTTTGCCAGCAATGATTCCAGCTTCCACTTTCTTCTCAACAACTTGTGACTTTTGCATTGATTTTCTTTTCATTCAAAATCTGATGGTGATGTTCCCTTTGGAGATGGCTTCAATTTCGTGTCATCCATCTAGAATGATGACGATTCTGATGCTAAAAAATCCAGCATAATAGGTTAATAATCGGAGCAATATCAGTAATTAGGTAGAATTTAACACCTCGCTGGCATATAGCAATTTCAGTTAACATTTTTTCATTCTATGATAATGCTCCCCTGCGAGTTCTATTGGAGATCTCCATTTAATTTCTCTGGCAGCATATCTGAAGATAACAACTTTTTGAATCCTGAGGTTTAAAAGTTCAACACATGGAAGCTTTGTTGGCATCTGCGCCATCTGGCTTCGTCTCATCAGTTATCTATGGAAAATTCATAGACATATTTGATGATGAATTTGTATTGGCAGACTTTTGAGTGGACGCTCTGTCTCTTAGCATTCTGCCACTTCTTTTCGATCAAGATGAAACCTGCATTAAATTTCTAACACATTTGATTGCCTTTAAACCGGGAAGTATTTGATCCATTTGACCTCAATACATATATTTGAAATGTGCTCTGTAACTAATACTATGTTTATGATTTTTCAGAGATCATCTTTCGAGGAACCAACTACCGTCTGCTGAATATAAGATTTGAACTTTTCATAACATTGCTCAAGCAGAAGTTCCCGAGAAAAATACCTTTTGTCAATGCTGATGGAATACTGTGTGGAAATCCTTCAAGGATGAAATGCTAGAAGGAGGCAATGAGAAAAACCATTTGCGTGCAACACCATCCAATGAATACATGAACATCTTCAAATGAAGATCTTCGTGCTATAGATCTAGCAGCTCCATGCACTCATGAAACTTAATGAGGTGATGTGCAGGAATGTCTTCTTTCTGTTCTTGGAAGATAGGTAGAAAATCTCCCCACTCTGACATAGTTGGTACTGGATGCAGGAAACCAATAACTTCAGAAAATTCAAGTGGTGCAAACCTACGAGCCAACATAGCAGCCATTAGATCATTTGATGGCATTCTGGATCCTGAATAAATGGAGTCACTTCTGGATTCTTCGGAGTCGCCCGGTGAAGAAATATGTAGTCATATAAATGTCCACTCCTTGTTCACTGTCAAGCGGAGGATCTAATCAATATCAAACCCCGGGGAAGATGAATTCGCTTTCCTCCGTCCCTGGCAATGGCACCAAAAGATGTTATCCCTAAAGTTGAACCCTGACTGCTAAGGTCAAGCTTAAGGAAATCTTGAATATAGATATAAGATAACTAAACAGTAACTCTATCATTTTTGGTGGCAGATGAATATATAACAGAGATCAAACAACTCAATAATCAGGTAACAGGGAGTACATTGGTTTCAGTATTTAAACATGGACAGAAAATGACTGTGAGAATGACTGTATGAATGTAAAAGCTCAGGTTCTATCTTAGAATAAGGGCATAGTTATATACTAATCAAAATAATCACAACATGAAATGTTAAAACCATGCATAGACAGAATATTGACAACATACACTTCATTAATTAAAATAGAAAAGGCTCAAAGATCATAATCCATTTAAAAAACATTCATTTCTGATCAATATGAAAATAAAGACCACATACAGGCCTGCAAATTTCTGTATTAAACTATACTGACCCCTTCCTCAGCCCTCTCGGCTGGAACTCTGCCCCCTATCTGCAATCTGCTTATCACTCTTTATATATACAATAAGATAGAATAGAAATTGAATCCAATTTCTTAGTTGGCACCGAACTTTCAATTGGTTGTCAAACTTTCCTATGATTCTTCCAGCAATGATTCCAGCTTCCACTTTCTTCTCAACAACTTGTGACTTTTGCATTGATTTTCTTTTCATTCAAAATCTGATGGTGATGTTCCCTTTGGAGCTGGCTTCAATTTCATGTCATCCTTCTAGAATGATGATGATTCTGATGCTAACAAATCCAGCATAATAGGTTAATAATTAGAGCAATCTCAGTAATTAGGTAGAATTTAACACCTCGCTGGCATATTGCAATTTCAGTTAACATGTTTTCATTCTATGATAATGCTCCCCTGTGAGTTCTATTGGAGATCTCCATTTAATTTCTTTGGCAGCATATCTGAAGATAACAACTTTTTGAATCCCGAGGTTTAAAAGTTCAACACATGGAAGCTTTGTTGGCATCTGCGCCATCTGGCTTCGTCTCATCAATTATCTATGGCAAATTCATAGACATATTTGATGATGAATTTGTTGGCAGAGGACGCTCTATCTCTTAGCATTCTGCCACTTCTTTTCGATCAAGATGAAACCTACATTAAATTGATAACACATTTGATTTCCTTTAAACCGGGAAGTATTTGATCCATTTGACCTCAATACATATATTTGAAATGTGCTATGTAACTAATACTCTGTTTATGATTATTTTGAGATTATAAATTTATGGCAGATATGACCTTCAGTAATATTTTCTGGAAACTCTGTCAAAAGCATCCTTTGAAAAGTATCTTCAAGAAAAAATGGCTTTATTGTGTTCACCTACAATGAATGTTTGAAGATCGAAATCTTTGGCTCAAACTCATCTAAGACAAACCCCAATCGAAAAGAAGGAGGTCGTAGATTGCAGCGGCGAGAAATGCCAGTACTACTGACTTGATAACTTTCTTCCTTGAGCAATTTACTTTACATTGGTGCTTTGAACTAAAACATGAAATTCATGCCATTTGTTGATACCGGTCTTTGACATCTCAGCCTTTGGGACGAGCTTCTCTCTTTGATTTGTCACCCTGCTTCTCAATTCTCGTTGAGTACTCGTGTGGATATTTCTTGGCATCTTTCTATGAGATTTGGGGCATCTATTATAATTTGAAGTGCTCCTTCACACAAAGCCTCGGCACCTGGGAATTCATTGTGTAAAAGCTTTTAGCATTTGTATGCTATCGATGCTTCTTGTGATATTTAAATAAGCCACCAAACTGTAACGTTGGAACTTGGGATTATGCATGAGCTTTGTCCCAAATTCAAAGAACAAGAAAGTTTAAAAGGTATCAATATATAGCTTTCCATATTTTGGACCAATGCGTTGGGAAAGATGTAGACCTGTTGAATCTTCATAGGGCTTGACTAAAGTTCTTTGTTGCATATACTTAACACTTATGAACTTTACCTTCACGGGATTTAGCACTTAGAACTCAAAATTCATATTTTAGTACTTCCATCTTTTTTCCCTATCATTCCATATGTGTATTTGAGCACCTATCTAATAAACAATTTTGATGGGACAGATCTGGTGATAACACAACTATTGTGAGATCATGTGCCTCCTCCAAGGCTCTGCAACTCTCACCATGAGGAAACTCATAATCCCTTTGAGCAAGAACAAGTGCTTGTCTTCCTTCTTGTTTGAATGTATCCTCTTCAAGCACCTGCATATCAACATGTACCTCATGTTCCATCATCGCATGGGATTCCTCCTTTGTAGCATAAATTATTTTATTCATTGAATGATTGTCTGATATGTAGGAAGGTGTAAAGGAACTTAGCAGATTCTCTTGAAGTTGCTCAATATGCACCATATATCTTTGGAGTGTATTTTGGGTGGACTCCAACTCATTTGAGAGATTTTCATTATCTTTTGCATCCTTCAAGGTTATTCAATGATACAAACCAACAAGCTCAATTAAATAATCTCTATCAGAAAGAAAATTCAAAAAATTACCTTTGGTGTCCAGCATTGTCTTCTGGATTTTCTCCATGTCTTCAAGGGAATATTTCACCTCCACACACAAACAAAATTTTGAAACCAATGCATGTGTGTCATAGAGATTTTTCAAGGCCTCATGAATCTTATTTTCATCCATATTCAAGGACCCTTCAAGAAAATGAGGCTCTTGCAAATGAACCTCCTCATCTTCTTCCTTCTTGCTTGGACCAACTTCATAAAGCTCCGGTGGTGATGGGGAAGTTGATCTTGGTTCTTCTTCAAATGCCACAAGGTATTCATCTCCATGGTCAATGGAAATTTGGCTTGCAGCAACACTTTCAAAAGTGATCTCTATGTCACCAACATAGAGGTGTGAGAACACATCAGTAGATACTCCACAGTTCAAACATCCATCAATAGATGCTCTTTGATTCACGTCCAAATTAGAATGTTTCTCACAATGATCTTCAGTATTTTCAATGGAATATTCTTCATGCTCATGTGATGTTTATTCATCTTTTTCAGAGTCACTTGGGAGTGCCTTTTGATCCTCTTCATGTAATGCTTCTTCTACTTCACCACCTTCAGAACTAGGTGGCTCATGGGTCTCCTCATTTTCACTCAAACATATATGAGTTTCTCTCCAAGGTCTTTTGCAAGAAGGGCATAGACCTTTCTTCACTAAATCCACATATTTATTTTTGGGCCTATTTTCAAACACCCAATCAACAAAGTCTTCAAAATAAATGGCATTTTGTGTATCTCCCTTATACAGATCAAGATATATCTGATATTGTTGGGGCAAGGTTTTACACGTTGCTCTCAATATTTGTAATTCATTCAAAGAATTATCCTTTGGTGGTTTATTACATACATATTAATCATACATAGGGTCATAAAAATAACCTCCATTCCTTATGAAATTTTAATAAGTGTTGCATGATGGATTCTCTTTCTCATACCATTCACATTCTTCTTCATATTGCTCACAATCATCTTCATACTACTCATAAGCATTGTACTCATAGGATTCATCATAATAGTAAGACATGGATGCAAATTATTCTTCAATGTATAATATTAATGCACAGGTGCAAGGAACATTATCTGATACCACTGTAATATCCCTTCAAAGTAAATTCATTGGATTCACCTTGTTTTGACTCTAGGGTTTTGTTTACAACTGGTTCCAAAAACCTCCAAATGATTTTGAATTTGGGGACGAAGGTATAGATTGGGAATAGTAAATATAAACACTCCTATAAGACAACCAAAAAACTTATATACCCATCCACGGTCTTCAAATTGCATGGGAATAAATTTCGGAACAAGACTAGTTAATTTGAGAAGTGGAGATCCCCCCTAGGCCTGTCATTAGATGCTCTTCCAAACACTGTACGACCTTCACTAATTATTGGCATGATACTTGTATCTATTATAGGACATTAGTAAAAGTATATTAGCAAAATTATATTTGTTTTTAAGGTCAAATAGGCATCCTAATGAACAACAAATTCTAGAGTCTAGTTTTTGAGGTCAAATTGGTGGGCAAGGAGTCTCGAATTTATTCATAAACCATAGTAACACTTCAGAGGTATGAACAAATAAATTGGGACATCAAAGTAAATTCATTTTCATCTCATAGCATGATAAATAACTTAGAAAAATATGATATAAAATAGGTACAATATCATTCCAAAATCACTATGCAAATGCTATGGGGAAAATGGCTCGAATCTCTTTAATGTAAATATCACTTGAAATACATTATTTTTAGAGTTGTGGCTCTGATGATAGTATTATTATAGATATATATAGCAGATAACATGTCCATGAAGTCGAAATAACATTCCTTCACTAACGATATGCAACAACAAGTGCGCTATCTCACTTTACATGAACATTGAGAGAAAGATAGGAGAATGATAGTAGAGAAGTAAGAGAGAATATGAACTTGAACTTAGATGGGGGTTGAACTTGCATAAAAAAATCTCAATTAATACCTGTTGATAGGTCTAAATGGCCTCTCCATCAACCAACTTGGATTGGAATCTTGCACCCTTGAAATTGGTACTAAGGCAGGGAAGATGAACATCCACCGTGCAAGGACAAGCTTGAAGGTCTCTAAATTGAAAAGATGCAAGTCAAAAATGATCAAACGATAATCCATTTCAACTTTTCCTCCTTTTAATAACTTTATTTGAGTAATTTACCTTCTTAGAGCTCAAATTATCTCCTAATTACTCATAAAATTCGAATTTGTGGGGGTTATGACCCTTCATTGGCCCCACATGACACTTGGCTCATATTTTGTCTCCAAATACTCCATGAATTCGAATTGGGGAATATTTTGGATGCTTTGGATATTTGTAACCCCTCTAATTCTCCCTCTTGCTCTATTTTTATTTCTTACATTTTCATAGATGTCATAGAATCTGTCATAATTGTCATAGGTATCATAGAATCTATCATAAGTGTCAATGCTTGTCATAGTTGTCATATAATATTTCATTTCCTATTTTTATCCCTATGACTCTTCCTCTTTCTTCATGAATGTTACCGCTTCCCTTCCAACTTGAATTTTGGGATGGTTCCATGTTTAAAGGAGGAATATTCTCTCATGTGGACCCCACATGTCCACTTATGCACCCCCAAGTCCAATTAGGACCTAATGCCACTTAATTTTGGAGCATTTAACATTTATTCCATAATTTATTTTCCTATTTTTCCACCATCAATTTAGAATATTGAACTTTCATGAGAAACTATAGACCTTGGGGTTAAATGTCAATATTTTAATTCTTCCACATAACCCTTAGGAATTGGGTAGGCCAACTGAAAATCATTTAATTGGGGACATGAAAAGAAATCATAGAAGAGGTGTACATTTTGTCTCATAACAATAACAACATAGATAACACCATCCAAGTCCCTCCAAATTTATTTTTTGAATTATATCCCAAGTCCTGTCCATAGTAATTTTTAAGGGTGAAATTTCGCCAATTGGCTATTTTTCGGGCTTTTTTTCAAAAAATAAATTCGCTATTTGGTCACTTTTAGTCTCTAATATCGCCTATATTTACATCAAATATGTTTTTTATCATAATAATCACCAAAATTTACATATTTCAGTAGTAAATTGTATGTTTCATATTTAATATCTGCCTACCTATCTATATACATGTTTTTTTCAATACAAAATAATCGCTTACGATACTATACTTAAGTATAATATTATAATCCTTAAAAAATACCCTATTCCTATCCCTCACCTACTAATCCCATACCAAACATAAGAATATGATCTACAAAGAGGAGGTGGGAAATATAATACATTTATTGATTCATTGATTCGGGAAATTTTTTTTTCCATGATTTTTCATTTTAGCCAATACTGGTAAATGTATTTGTGCCTTTTATCTAAATTATGATTGGTGTTTTTATAATCATATTTAGTGAATTTCAATTACAGTTAAAATATTACTGGAATGAAATTATATGCACAGAATATTTACTTCAAAAATTGATCCTAAGCGCTTTATTGTATCACTATCTAGCTATAAGACTATTGATTATTTTTTCATTTTGTCTACGTGCTTTTTTAGGCCAATGATGTTGTTGCATATTTAGAAGTAGGAATCAAACTATATTAAATAATCTAAAACAATGGTTTCATGATTAGTTATGTTTGCAATAAATTTCCATGTAGCTATGTCAATTACTAAATTATCAACAGACAGAGACTTCATATTCTCATAGATTACATTGCACCCTATCATGCCTCTGTAATGCTAAAGATACAAATTAACATGGTCTTTGCCATGTTTTCAAATTCAATGTTGAGAAATAGATAAACATACTCACTAGATAATCAAAAGAGATGTTCATGTGGATGCTTACAATATTTGACAAAAATTTCAAACTGTAAATTGGCAATCTTTTGCAATAAAAATGGAAAAGACACGTGTTTAATCAAACAATGCAAGGTGGCCTATAATACATATATCCTATGATATATATCTTATAAATATTACCTATGATATATACCTTGTAAACTTGAACCATGAATTGGTGATATTTTGCAATAAAATATGAAAATACATGTCTCAACAAAATATACAAGGTGGTCTATGATACATATATCCTATAATATATATCTTGCAAATATGGAATTGTACTAGAAATACAAATGAAACAAATTTTAGAACAGTTCACAAAATAATATAACTTTCATTGTTGCTAAATTTAATTAAACTTGCATCAACTTCAACAATCATTGCAAGTTGCAAATGATTTATTGCTTATTGTCTCATTGTTTTAGAAATATCTACAACACCTCCACACAATTCCCAAAAAAACTATTCACCACTCTTGTTTCAAATTGTTACAATGTATATTCAACTTGTTTTTACAATTGTATTTCAAAATTAAGTGATTTTTACACTTATATTTCAACATTAAGCAATGTTGATTTATTCCTTCAAAACTTGAAGTGTTTAGTGGTAAGCTTTTTAAAGGAATGACACATTCAAGAAAAGGATACCCACTATTCTGGTTCTTTATTCCTTTAAAAATGAAAATCATAGTATATTTTAAATTGTTGACATACAAGGGTTAAATCCACACTATCCCTTCAAAATGAAATATGATCTCAATGCCCTTAAAAAGAAATGGGATAAAGATGAAATATTGCAATTTCCTAAAAATTTATAGGTGGGTTATAGTTGATATGACTAAAATGGCTAAGACTTTATTCTAAGGTGGGATGGAATCATAGTGACATCATCCCATTACCATTGTAAGGTAGACCATCCTAGATCCAAATCCTAGGCTCTATCAAGCGTCGGGAGGGATCAAATCTCCCGAGGTGCAAACCTCTCCTCAAAAATCTCCTTGAGTGCTATACCTGAGAAGAGGTTTGCACCTCGGGAGATTTGATCCCTCTCGGCGCTTGATAGAGCCTAGGATTTGGATCTAGGTTGGTTTCAGTCGTGGGCGGTGACACAAAACTGGAGTTTGATCAGCATTGTAAGGAACAGGTTAAGTTGAAAACAAAGATACATTTACGAGGATTATCATAATGTAAGTAATAAGTATTAAGGATTGAGTAAATTGTTAAACTGAAAAATAGAGACAATTCGCCTAACTTTTTTTTCGATTTTCTTTTTGTTGATCTATGTTTTGTTTTGTTTGTTCTTTTCCTTCTTCTGTCGTCATTTCATACATTTTGATTTATTTATTGTTCTACAAACTGATTTTTTTGTTCTTCCAATTGCTTCAACTTTCTCTCTCGATACACTCTTTGTCGATCAATGTTTTGTTTTCTTCGTTCTTCTTGTTCTTCTGCTGTCAATTCGCCTAATTTTTTTTTTAGGTTTTCTTTTTGTTTATTTTCGTTTGTTTTGCTCGTTCTTCTCCTTCTTCTGCCATCATTTCCCCATTTCGTACATTTTGATTTATTTGTTGTTCTGCAACTTGATTTCGTCAAACTGGAGTTTGATGAGCATTGTAACGAACAGGTTAGGTTGAAACATAGATAGATTTATGAGAATTATCATAATTTTTGTTGATCTGTGATAAGTTTTCTTCGATTTTCTTGTTCTTCTGATGTCATTTCGCCCAACTTTTTTTTGTTCTGCTTTTCACTTCAAGTGATCTTCTCATTCTTTTGATGTCATTTATTCAGATGCTACGGATATATTATCGTCAATTTTGATCTCCTTATCTTGGACCATATTAGTAATTGGATCTGCTTGAAATTGGACCATGTCATCAACACAACGATCTCTGACCGTTACATGTTGACCATCTCCCACAATTGGTTTTACTGGTATATGGGTTGAATATTCGCCTTATCGATCAACATTTTCGCCTTGTCGATTAACATTATCGCCTTGTCGTTCTTTTGCTGTCATTTTGTTAGATTTTTGTTCTTCTTTTGTTTGTCTCATAACATCTTCCGCATGCAGATATTCCATTTCTAGTGTTGAATCTATATCAAAAACGTCAACAATTAACATATGCCCTGAAATTAATGCACATTTGTAATCCACAATGAAATCAATGCTTGACACTGAAATCTATGCAAGTATAAATTTCAATATAGTTTAAAAATTCACTATATTTTCCAAAAAAATAGGTGGTTTGGGAGGATCGAACCTTGGACCTCACACCCACTATCCCCACACTCCTACCATTATACCCACACCCTTGACACTGAAATCTATGCAATTTTAAAAATTAATACACCGAAATCTATGCAAGTCTAAAATTCAATATAGTTTAAAAATTCAATATATTTTCCAAAAAATAAGAGGTTTGAGAAGATTGAACCTTGGACCTCGTACACATTATTCCCACACCCTTACCACTATACCACATGTAGTTCTTATTATAAATAGTATAAAAATTATATTTAAATGTAATCCTAATCATTATTTAATTTTTTTTTATATTAATTTGAAAATTTAATATAAATATTAATTTGAAAATTTAATATAAATATTAAATTACATTTTATTTTAAATTTGAAATAAAATAAATGGCATTCTCTACCATGTTATCCTTTGTTTTGTCATTTTAAACACACACAGACATGTTCACTAAACATAATTTTTAAAAAACAAAAGAACTTGTCAAATATATGTGTTTCTACTTTAGTTTGATATCCCTTTCTAATTTAAAGGATAAGAAGCAGACATGTTCACTAAACATAATTTTTAAAAAACCAAAGAACTTGTCAAATATATCTGTTTCTACTTTAATTTGATATCCCTTTCTAATTTAAAGGATAAGAAGCAACATTAGATATATTCATCTAGGGAAATGTTGTTAGGGAGTTAAATAGGAATCTTGGTATCATGATTGAATGTGAATAATGGGGTATGAACCCATTTATATCTTATGACAAGTTGTCTTTATTTTTAAATTCATCCTTATCTATGGTTTAGTGGCCAAAACGTTGATGGTCTACAAAATATATTTTTATGTGTTTATTAAATTAGCAAGTGCCGCAACATGCAGATTGCTCAAAGGAAATTGTAGAGAGTCTATGGAAAATAACCTTAGCAGTTTTCAACAGTAAAAATAATTTATTTTTATAAATATAAATATAAATTAAATGTATTCTAGTTCTAAATATAAAACCATAGTTAAAATCTAAATATATATATATATATATATATATTTTATATATTTCAATGTTTATATTTTATTTTAAACTTAATTTACATATAAAATTGTTTGGTGCAGGTGGTGCACGCGGGGCGGCGATGGCTAGATAATGCAGGCCGTAGGAGGGCGGCGGCGGCGGCCAGATGGTGCAGGTGGTGCGGGTGGGCAGTAGGTCTGTGGAGGTCGGAGAATGGTGCAGGTGGCAAGTGTTAACACCCAAAAAGTGCTCACTAGCTCATTTCCTTATTCACATGACCCATTTGTCCACTTTTCCACCATTTGAGGCTCCAAAGCCACCAAAAAGTCACCAAAAGACCATAATACACCCCTTTTTCCCCTCAAAATGAATATTTTTCCTCAAAAAACATAAAAAAACCCTAAAAAAGGGTCCAGAATTCCCAAAAATATTCAAAAGGGAATAAAAATATTCAAAATATTCAAAAAAAAGAAAAAGGAGGGAAAAGGTACCTAAACCATGTTGGTCAATACCATTGGTTTCCTCAAAACCATAATGGTGTTCCCCACCACCAAAAACTATAAAAAGGTGGTAGGGGCTCCTCACTTTCCATCCATCCATCATCCTATCCTCATGCTGTCAAAATCTCTCATGAGTTCTTGACCATTGTAGCAATCTTGGAGAAGAGACCATTGGAGCCTGGAGCATCTTACCCTTGGAGCTGCTCAACACCACAAAATCCTCACCATTTGAGGTATTATAATACAAAAGTCATTTTTTATTTTTATTTTTTGTTCTTGTTCTTAAATCTTTTCAAGTTTATTGTTATATGCACATGTTAGATTCAGATTTATAATTGCTTTTTGCTTTCAATATTTGAAACTGCTATCACTTGTTGATAGGTGCCCATTACACAAAGCTTGGTTGCAAAACCAAGCCAACAGTTTTTGGCGACTCCGCTGGGGAAAAATTCTTAGATCTCAGTTTTTTGCTTTAGATCTTAGTTTTTCTTAGTTTTAATCATTTTTATTGATAGATTTGCCATCCTAGACAGCAGATCCATTGCTGTTTTAGATCTTGGCCCCTTCTATTGCCATTAACAGCCTGAAATTTCCATTTTCGGGTTCATTTTTCGGCGTCCGTTTTTTGGCTTTCGCCTCGTGGTTTTTTGCCCGACAGTTGTGCGATTCATCGCGACCTCGCGGCTTTTTTTCGCGCGCCGCGCCACGGCTTCGCAACCATTTTACGCGCTGCACATTACGGCTTCGCGGCCATTTGCCGCGCTTCACATCGCGACTGTGTGACCTAAACCCACGCTGCACATCGCGACCAAAACCCACACGGCACATCGCGACTGCGCGGCCGAAACCCGAACTGCACATCGCGGCTTCGCGACCGAAACTTGCGCTGCCCATCGCGGCTGTTTTCCCGAAACCCACGATGCAATTTTTTTTTAATTCAGCCAATTTTTTGAAAATTATTTTTTGCTGTATTTTCCGCCCATTTAGCATATTTTACAGCATTAATTTTTCTGCATTTTTACAGCCACTTTAAATCTTTTACTATTTAGAATGCTCCATTAAAAGCCTTTTTAAAAATTTTCAATAATTGAAAGAGAGATTTTTCTGCATTTTATTTAGATCAAGGTTTTACTATTTATTTGCTCGATACTTTGCCCAAGCAACTTTTAAGAGATCCATTTATTTCTTCAAATATTTATGTTATTTGCTTTCCTTCAAATTATTTCAAAGATCCATTATTTTTGAAATAGTTTTTTTCAAGCATTTACATTTCAAAAACGCCTTTATTTTTTGCAAAACTGGAAGCATTTTTTCTTTCATTTGTAATCAATCGCCCAAGTGAGGAAAATCAATTTCAGTTTAAATACCACACTTGCACCCACTCTGCCACATAATTTAAACTGAGCCTTAAAATTTACCTCAAACTCAACAAACTTTTAACCCCACTTGGGGAGAACTTAAAATAATTTTGTAGTTAGGTAGAATTGAGGGGATAGGTGTTCCAATAACACCCCTCAATTATTACATTTGAGACATAGTGGTTGTCCTCTACGGTACCAAAATCCCTTATAATTTTGACACGGTTATCAACCAATTTATCGGGAAGGCCTCTCCCTTAGGAGAGTTGAAGTAGCCAGATTGGTTCCGGAAGTCTGAGTGGAATACCGCAATCCATTCAGTAACCAAAGGATACCTTTCGAAGTTCTCGATGTACACCCAAGAGGGTGTACAGCAGTGATAGAACCAAACTGCAGATTCACCCAACCGAACGTGTCATGAACGGGGTATCCTAATTGCCACTCTTTAGTATTGTCTACCCGGTGTCCCTCCCGGTAGGGGGATATCTAGCTATTGATTCAACACTCTATATTGTCTGACTTGGATTTCATCACCTTCCAGAGGATATTGTTGTTGACTCACAATATTTCTAGTTAGGTGTTTGCATGATACATTACCCACCTTTGGTCTAGTAACACCCCTTTTTTCTAGAAACTGTTTGACTTTTGGTATTCTGACCAATTTTGTTGCATCCCTCCACTTATTATAGCACAAATGCTATAATAAGTTCTTTTTGAGGTTGATTGTTGGCCTGAGATCCTTTATTTTTTCACTCCCCTTTTGCACTCATCGTTGCATTAGGGTTTCGAGTTTTTTACATCACCACCTTACACTGAATTTTTAAAAAAATATTTCTCACCGTTGAGAATTTAAGACAATCTCGTCGTCTTCGGGGTGAACCCCCTCAGTTCAGTATACTTGACTCTACACGTCACCGACGTAGAGCCTTATCCCTTGACTCGACACGTCATCGGCCAAACACACAGTCATCCGATTTTGACATGCCTCACTTCACATCTGATTCTGAAGCTGAATCCGAAAACCCTACTGAAATATCACCAACCAACCTCATGGCTGGACCATAATACGACCCACTTTTCACCAGTACTATTGGAGATACGTCCACAAACCCTTCTACTACTGTGCCATCCATGGTAACAACAACCCCTCCAGGCATGCCTAATATAGGGGACACTCCACCTTTAGGTATGCCCAACACAAGACTACCTCCTATTATGGGTATGCCAAACACAGGAATCACACCACCTCTCATTACCACAACCCAGATCCCAGGAATTCCTGGCACTATTCCTAACCCCGGTGTAACCCATGTTGCACTTGGGAATGCTGGCCCATATCAAACCACAATGGTTGGAGGACACATACCTTCAATACCTAGCATACCCTTAGGGGCTACTGGACCACTACATAATGCCACCATTAATAGTTATGTCCCAGTCACTACGCCACACCCATCTGCTAGTTTACCTTACATGGCTAGTCTGAACTTACAAGACCTATCCAGGCTAACCAACGATCCTATTAGGCACAACCCTACATGGCCAACCATGCCTACAAAGCTCCCCTCGGACATCCCCAAGTTTGAAGGAAAACCTGGGGAGGATCCCCAAAACCACATAATGTCATTTCACCTATGGTGTTCATCTAACTCCATAGTGGATGACTCCATTCGACTGAGACTGTTGCAACGAATGTTCACTGGCTCTGCAGCCAAGTGGTACATTGAACAACCACATGGGACCCACCATACATTTACATCTCTCGCCTCCACTTTCCTTCAATTTTTTCAGCTACCTGTACGCTATGATGCAGGAGTTGAAATACTGTTGTCTTGCAGACAAAACACAGCTACCCACATCATTGACCATATCCATGAGTGGCGCAAGCATCGTAGCCTCTGTTAGATAAAAATGGATGACCGTATATTTTTGGACTGGTTTCTTAAATCACTCCTACCCCTCATAGCAAAAGACGTAGCTTCCGAATGACCCCAGTCAGAGGAAGAAGCTATCTTAAAAGCTCAGCAATTCGACCTGATTTATGCCCAGTCAGGCTATCTCCACACCATCATACCAGACGCCCCACGAGGCGATTCTTCATGCGGTGACGCTCTGGGGGCATCACATGCCGCTGATGGTATTATCGGCCAAGTCACAACGTAAATTAAACCTTTTAGCATGGTGAGCACCATAAATGCCCCAGACCTCTCTAGGGCTACATCTAATTCTGGAGCAACAACTTCGTACGCTCCAACAAATCAGACTCATCACACTCATGGACCCTCTTGTCCACAACATTGCTATGGGAAAGTGCCATTGACATATGTACCACCCACATACTATAACCAAATCGCCACCCAGAACCCAATTCATTTACCGGCACAACCAATGTATTACCCATAGCAAGCTACAACAGCTAACCCAACACCTCCAATAGCTCAGGGTTACCAACAACCCCAGCAGGCAACTGGACCACCTCCAGCCCCACCAGCTTATTATCCACCGCAACCTGCTTCCGCACCTGCGGCACCCAAAAATCCTCCCACTACTCAAGGGCAAGTGTACACACAACATAATCAGCCCCAACATCAAAACAACCGATACAACTAGGGTGGACAACAAAACCGTGGAAGAGAACGTAACCGCGGCAACAACCAACAACATAATCAAGGTCCACCACCTCCCAATCCTCCAAATAATAACAATGCTGCTCCTCCCAACCAGAATCCTGATCGTCATCCCAAGTAGCCAAAAAACAATAACCTGAGAACAAACCATCCATGTTCTATATGTGGAGTCTATGGACACTACACTCATAACTGCCCCCATTTAGAGAAAGCACGTAAACTTTGGGCTGACGATGCCCAACGCCAGGGCCACGCTGGACAACCAGCTCCACTTAATCAACCGCAACCCATGATATTACAAAACCCATTTCCAAACCAGGGAGTAGTAAATACTCGCCCTATGGATCCCCCACAAGGATCTGCTGCACCCCAGCAGCAAATCACCTATGTCGCAACTGATTATCTGCATGCGGATCCAGGAACACACCATTTATTAATGATGTCATCCAATGACATCAACCTCCAAACTCATAGGAATTAGTACGGCCCACCCCCAGAAACTCCTCCCACTGATGCATCCACCTCCCTTCCACCAAATCAACCACTATGCATACCAAATATGCCGTTGGACGAAGGACCTAAAATCCCTCGCATCCCTTTGCGAAGGATTAACAACAATCCTAATGCTCACGCACAATCCAATTATAACATCGTGGAAGACCTAGCACAATCCGCCACTGCTATGTCTGCTTTATAGGTACTGAAAACATGCCCTGCAGAACGAAAAACTACTACTATCCGCCATCGGAGGAGTAGAACCTGATGACACACACATGATGGCTTTCGACTTAGACCAAGCCGAACCTCGATTGCCATCAAATTTGGCTTTCCAAGTATCAGTAAACATTCAAAACCTTGTTGTGCATCGATGCATCATCGATGAAGGAGCTTCCACGTGCGTTATGTCCACCCTTGTGTGGCAGAAGCTTGGCTCCCCCGCTTTACAACCATCCACCACAGCATTACGAGCTTACGACGGATGCTCAACTCAACCACACGGACTCTTAGCAAAAGTACCCGTAGAACTAGGTGGCAAATTAGTTCTTATCGACATTGAAGTGATCAATGCCCAGCTCGACTACAACCTCCTTCTTGGACGTGGCTATATGTACAAAATGAAAGCAGTGGCTTCATCTGTTTTTTGCCTCATGATGTTCCCACATGAAGGACACATTATCAAGATCGATCAACTCGCATATTATGATCCTAACGCCCCCCCAGCTCCTCAAAATGTGCTACCAATGATTGAACAAACTATTCAAACTACACCAACATCATTTGTGTCATCAATTGGTCCTGGAATCTACACCAAGTCACTTATGACTTCCACATTTCCATCGATCTCACCACCTTTACCGATAACAAAAGCATCAGATTTGTGCACCCTATTGCACACCACACAGCAGCCTTCGTCACTACCACAAACAACCACAGTGCCTACTCATATTGGCACAACGCCAATTCATACTATCCCGTTCTTGTTCCCATTTTCCAGAGTTGTCAGTTCGCCAGTAATGGCTACACTCAACCTTCCTGGCTTAACATCAGGGATACCTGTATGGTACTTACCTGCTCCGAGCCCCCCGCCGACTCTGACTGTTATTTTACAACTAGTACAACCTATCCATACTACTATCCACCCACCCCCTCTGGTCACTCATCTACAAAACAGACCACCCCCAATAGTGACTACGGCATCAACATCCAAAAATGCCCCACCTCTGTTACGGAGCATAGGGGGCAGAGGCCCACCAACTTATAACATTGGGCTCATAACTCGCACCCCCCCATCAACCCCCAAGGTAGCTGAAAACCCCCCAACTATTCGCATTCCCCCTAAGTGCTCATTGTGTGATGACGTAGGCCATGCCACTGATCAATGTCCACAATTATCGGCACTCCAAGAGCACATGAATATGTTGTATGATGACACCAGAATTCCAATGGTAAGACTTGAGCCACCTCCTCACCCTCGCGACAAAACGCTCCGCACTAACCACCCTTGTGCGATATGCGGCATTGATGGCCATTATTCACACCACTGCCCTGATCTCCCAGATTATAGAGCAGCCTTGTACGATATGAACAATGCCAACTTAGAGATATCTCCTCCCCTCATCGAGGAGATCTACCCTCTGAAATCATCTTCTTCGGAAGAAATCAATACCATCTATATGATTTCAACCACATACAAACCAGAACCCGTTGATTTATGGTCTGATTACTTTCATACTGATGAGCAAATTTTAGAAACACTCACTGCACCGGACTACTCTTGGGACGATATGCATCATCGCTCATACTTCCTCCCTGAGGCGTCTACATTCACCGCAGAAAACCAGCTATCAGTCGAATTGAAATATTTCCTACCAACTAAGGTTGATTGGTTCAAAGACCCCATCCCAGCACCAGATGCCTTCGAAGAAGGGAACATGTCCAACATTTCCCCTATTATACAAATCGACATTTCCACCACACCTGGAAAACCTGAGCTCATCTCGCTAGGCGCATCATGCACTCAAGCGGAAACTCAGGCATATAAGAAACTCTTCCAAGAGTTTCGTGATGTCTTCGCCTGGTCTTACACCGAGATGCCTGTCCTCGATCCCAAAATTGTGGAACATCACATCGAAACTTGGCCCAATGTGTCTCCCATCCGATAGAAACGATGACCAATTCACCCGTCCAAGCTCCCAGCGGTTAAAGCCGAGATTGAAAAACTCCAAAAAGCAGGATTCATATATCCTATTGCCTACACCACCTGGGTTTCAAACCCAATGCTAGTAAACAAAAAAGTGGGCACCATACGCGTTTGTACTGATTTCCGAGACCTCAACCTCACTTGTACCAAAGACAGCTTCCCCACACCTTTCATTGACCAACTAATCGATGAATGTGCGGGACATGAGGTCCTTTCTTTTATGGACGATTTCTCCAGGTATAACCAAATAAAAATCTGTAAAGAAGATCAATACAAGACAGCTTTCACTACCCCATGGGGCACCTTCGCCTATCGCGTCATGCCTTTTGGTCTCAAGAATGTTGGAGCCACTTTCCAACGTGCCATGACTTATTGCTTCCACGATCTACACAGGATCATAAAAGTTTATCTGGACGACCTCACCGCTTGATCCAAGAAGCGATCTGACCATTTAGACGACCTTCGACAAATTTTCTTGCGTTGTAAAAAATACAACATCCGCTTGAACCCTCTCAAGTGTGTCTTTTGTGTTACATCAGGTCGCCTGCTGGGGTTCGTTATCTTAGAAAAAGGAATCACTGTAGACCCCTTAAAAGTCCAAGCCATTATAGAATTATCGTCACCCCATACATTAAGACAACTTCAAATCCTTCAAGGGAGGTCCAGCTTCCTCCGCCGCTTTGTCCCTGACTATGCCACAACGGTCCACGGTTTCCTACGACTACTACGTCTGCATACCCATTTCATATGGGACCAAAAAGCAGAGACAACTTTCACTAACTTAAAGAAAGCACTCACAAACGCCCCATTGATTTCTCCTCCAGATTTCACAAAAGATTTCACCCTCTATGTTTCGGCATCCGAACATGCCGTATCTGGAGTTCTTGTACAAGAAGATACTACTCGCCAAGAGCATGTCATCTACTATGTGAGCCAGACCTTGTTCGGCCCACCCCTCTGCTACCCACATGAAGAAAAGATGGCCCTCGCCATTGTCTTTTCAGTACAAAAGCTGTGACATTACATTCTCCTGAGCCACACCATAGTTGTAGCCAATTCCAATCCTATGGTTTACCTCTTGATGCGTCGCCTTCTTCAAGGCCGCGTAGCTAAATGGGTGATTATCCTGCAAGAATACGACCTAATTTTCAAGACCCCAAAGAGCACCAAGGCCCTAGCACTCGCTCAACTCATCACAGATCTCCCATCCTCTTCGTCATCACCCGCTATCCAAACGGATCTCATTGACGACCACATTTTCATCATTTCTTCTGACGACCCATGGTACGACGACATCTTAATCTACCTCCGCACACAAAATTTTTGACCCCACATCGATCGTGACGGACGTCGTCGTATATGACACCATGCCCCCCGATACCTCCTATTAGGCGATGTGCTTTATCGATGCGGCGTCGATACCATCTTATGACGCTTCCTATCTCATAACGAGCCAGAACAAATCCTTAATGACTGCCATAGCGGTGCCTGCGGAGGCCAATTCTCCAGCATGGCCACCACCCAAAAGATCATCCACATAGGTTACTTTTGGCCTTCATTATTTACTGATTGCATCACCACAGTCAAACATTGTCAAAACTGCCAACTTTTTTCCCCCAAGGCAAGAACCCCACCAGCCCCCCTTCATCCAGTCGTCACTGTTGGACCATTCTGCAAATGGGCCATCGACTTCCTCGATTGCAATCCCACGTCAGCCGACGGTCATAAACACATTATTGTGGCCATAGATTATTTCACCAAGTGGGCGGAAGCCATGCCAATACAATTGCAAGGCCGACACCACAGCATGTTTTTTTCTCAACCATGTTATCGCTCATTTTGGAGTGCCAAAGCAACTCGTCTCAGACCATGGCTCTCACTTTGAAGATGCCGTCTAGAGAGAATTATCAACCTTACTGAAATTTGAACACCATTTCTCCTCCGCCTACTACCCCCAAGGAAATGGCCAAGTCGAAGCGATTAACAAAATTTTGAAAACCATCCTCCAGCGCACTGTAGACAAACACAAATCAAATTGGCACCACATGCTCTTCCCGGCACTATGGGCAGACCGCACGTCAACCAAAACCACCACCGGTTTTACCCCTTTCCATTTAGTTCACGGTGTCGAATCCGTCCTCCCCATCGAGTGCCAGATTCCAGCCCTACATATGGCCGTTGAACTCCTACTGGACACTTCCCCAATTGAGCAACGCTTACTACTCCTGGGGCAGGCCAATGAAGATCGACGCACAGCCCTTCAAACCATGGAAGCAGCCAAGAACCGATCCAAACTGAGTTACGACAAACATGTCCACCCAAGAAATTTTACTAAAGGGGACCTTGTCCTCGCCTATGATCAAGCTCATGACAAAACCGGGAAAGGAAAGTTTGTGTCCATGTGGCAAGGCCCATACATTATTCACACTTTCCTCGGACAGGGGGCATACGTTCTGACCGATTCAGAAGGAAACCCCCTACGCAACCCACGCAACGGGTTGTACCTCAAGTGATTTTACCCATAGCAAATCTGATGGACACCACCGTCCATTATTGTACAGTCTTATTTTGTTTTTCACAAAAAATTCAAAAAATCTAAATATTTGTTTTCTCTGCATGACCATAGATGGATCTTGTTCCCCTCTACTACGTCGGTTTTGCTGATGGTGCAAGCCATTGGTCCCCCAATCTGGCCTCCGCAGCTTGGGTAATATATTCCCCTTCACATGAGTTGATCCACATCGATGGAGTGTGTGTAGGTGCCGCCACCAACAACCAAGATGAATACGATGCCGTGACCGGTCTCCTGGCCGCAGCTCTCCAAATGAGCATAAGTCACCTTAACATTTTCTTGGACTCACAACTCCTTGTTTCCCAGCTCAACAATGATTACCAGGTACGCGATCCCTGTCGTTTCAAAAAATTCTTGCGCACTAAACAAATGGTTCAACAGTTTGAATCCATTTTATTCACACATGTCCCAAGGAATCTCAACAGTGTAGCAAACCATATGGCCAACAACATTCTTGACTGGCACACCAATCAAACCATATAGTAAACACAAATGTACCTCCACGGGCATATACAAAAATAAAAATGTTGCATCCACGTGCATAACATGTGCCTCCACGGGCAAGCAAAAAGACAATAAATGCATCCATGTGGATATACGACTATATACCAAATCATATATATATATACATCATAATATAGTCAAACATGTCATAGGTGCCCTCAGCACCCAATATACAAAAATACATCAGCTGTACAAAAAGGTACTTCCCCATATGCTCATCAGCATTTGGGGGCAGATACAAGATCATCTAATCATCACAGTCTCCAGGCTCCTCTGGCGCCTCCTCCGCTGGCCCCGCCGGATCATGCCGAGCTCGAACTCTCCTCTCCACTGGCCCCACTAGATCATCTCGCAAACGAATCCTCCCCTTCACCGGCCCTGCCGGATCATGCCGAGCCCCATCCCTCCACTCAGCCACTCAGCCCAACAATGCTACTCTGAGCAAGATCGAGCGTCACTCACGAGGTGCATCGAAACAACACTCAACAATGTCCTGATCCAAATCCATCCACCCATCCTCTGGAAATCCTGCTAGGATCATGTCGAGTGTCTCTCTGACACCCTCCATGGAATCATCTCAAGGCCCAGCTCCTTGACCGTGAGCCCCAACTCTTCGAGCATGAGGAGGCGGTACCGCTACAGGAGGTGGAATGACCACCATCGTCCGTCCCCTACGAACCACATGGTCGAACGGTGGTACAGGACCAACATCTGCACAATCACGCAAGTGAACCATCATATAAATATCTAACTATAATCATAACAAACACATGATATAGTAGAGAACAAAACACAAAACATACCATCTAAACCCCAGGCCTGTCCCTGGGCTCGAGGCATCTCCGGATCTCCTCGATAATCCATACCAACATATGGATAGTCATCAATCAGCAGGGGGATCTGCTCCCACTTCTCATACATATCATACGAAAAGAACCCGCAGATACCACCACCACCACGGGGCATCATCTACCCCCATCATACCATGCGCGGCTCGCTCACCAACCCGTCCCGAACTGGCACCCGTGGCTGCAAATTTGGTACCCACTCAAAGAAGAAACAACACAGAAAGGAGGCATAGCAAAACTCTCCCCCCTCCTGACTGACCTTGTCGAGATCTCTCCGGACACCAGCCAAAAACATCTGACCCCACGCATAGTAGGTCCCCCTCAGCACAGAATCCACCATCATCGTTTGTCCCCCCGACAAACGATGTGGCTCCATGGCACCCAACATCCACAGAACACAAGCCCCAATAGCCCGCATGTCCCATTCCCGCAAATATCTCAGGCTCAAAGCGTTGTTCTGCACAATCGCCCCAGCAACACAGAAGGTCTCCAGGAGATTCTCCATGTCCACACCTGCCGGGATCCTCAGCAGAAGATCCCCCACCTCCCCTAAGCGAGGTAACCCAGTAAGAAAATATACATCAGTAAGGGTGATCTCTGACCTCTCACCCCCAACAATAAAGGCACCCTCTGCAGGGACCCACAGACTCACCAATTTGTTTAGTAGCGGTCCTACTGAATGCATCAGTGGAATCTAAGAGAACTTCAGGATCCCACTCACAACCAGAGCCTGCCGGACCCCCTGATCGGTCCGAATCCGAATCATCAAATCCTCCTCCATCTCTCGCTCTCGCCATGACACCAATGGTCTCCTCAACATCCTGCCAAAAAACAAAGAAATTTTTTAGAATCGGAGAAAAAATTTCAAAAAATTCCATCACGGCTTTTCCATCAAAAGCCGCGATGATCATCGCGGCTTTCATCCAAGAACCCGCGATGAACATCGCGGGTATTGACCACACAGTCGCGATGAACATCGCGACTATGAACCCCATAGTCATGATGAACATCACGACTTTCAGCCTGATAGCCACGATGAACATCGCGACTGTCAGCCCCGAACCCGCGATGTTCCTCGCGGACAAAGACGCGAAACCTGCGATATTCCTTGTTGGAAGGCCAACATGGAATTTTCGCGGCCTTCGGGGGTCTCGCCGCTAACCAAAAAAGACATAATTAAAAAGGCTAAGGCAAATAGGGTTACCTGAAACTCGCGAAATCGAAAACCAACGGTTAAATCTCCCAGAAATCAAGAAAGAGCTCTGATTGCTCTGCCAAACTCACACATAACAATGACATGTCATATGGGCCCCACACCCTATTTATAGAAATCCCACCATTTTTCAAACAACCATTGCGGTATCAAATGACGTTCATTCCTCAAACCGTTGGTACCGTTGGAATTAGCACAGCGAGAACTTCATGATAGCCCTTTCCTTTTCCTGTTTTCACCAGGTCCATTTTTTGACCATTTTTTCACACCCTCATTGCCTTGGTTTGCGTGACATATCGGTTGTTCTCCGTTTTTAATGAGTCTTATATTGCCAGATTCAATTTTCCATGCTCGTGATGATGCTTGAGATCATTTCTCGCTCTCACGCCTAGATGTTTCGGGCATTCTTCCCATGCCCCCTCATTGCCTCGGTTTACGTGCTACATCGGCCATCGTCCATTTTTGACAAGTTTGATATCGTCGGATTCAGTTTTCCGCGCTCGTAATGATGCTTGAGATCATTTCTCGCTCTCACCCCATAATTTTTGGGCATTTTTTGAAAATGCCACTCATCACCTCGATTTGCATGCCACATTGGTCGTTGCCCCTTTTCGACAATCTTTATGTCACCGGATTCATCATTCTGCACTCATGACGATGCTTGGGACCTTTTCTCGCTCTCATAAATCCCTTTTTGTTTGGTATAGTTTTACCCCTTTTTTCGGGCCGAGCAATCCCTTTTACGAAAAAGGAACTTAGGGAGTTTTTGTTAAGCTCTTTTCTGACTCCTAAAACAATGAAAAGATCGTTGAGCAACCTTGCTTCCTTTCATGCTCGTTGAACGTATCTGAAAGGGCGTCTACCTGGTATAATTTTACCCCTTTTCCGGACCTTGTAGACTAATTACGAAGAAGGAATACTCTAGTCACATCGGCTAGAAGAGTTCTCCATTTGCATCATTTTATGCTTTTTTCGGGACTTAGAGACTAACTTACAAAAAAGAAAACCAATGGAGTCCACTTACCGCTTTCAGTCTCTCTAAACATGAAAGCGACCATGAGCAATCACCATCCTGGGCTCTTAAAAACCCACAGGACGGTACTCACAACCACTGCAAAGTCTTCTTATCATTTTCAGACTCCTTAAAAATGAAAGCACCCATGAGCACGAACAGTCCTGGGCTCACAAAATCCACAGGACAGTACCATTTCAGAGCACACTTTTATCCCTTCTTGGAGCTCATTAAAACTACGAAGAAGGACCCAATGGTGCTTCTCGGTGCCACAACAGATCACGTCTACTCATATGGCAGCTTCCCCATTTTGGTCGCCTTTGTTCAGAGTATTCTGCAGTACGTCACCATGAGAATCCCTCAACAGTACCCATCAGCTCGTCCCCCCCCAGAGTTAATACATACCCTTCAGTCCTTAAAAGCTATGATCCCCGCACCTACAAGTCAGTTCCCTATGCTGCCAGGTCAACCATGTCATCATGCCTTGAACAAGGAATTTTGAGTCTACCCACTCTATGACCCCAGTTACTTCCCATCCCCACAAGTATGTCAATACTACCGTCAGTACTACCACACTTCAGTTCTACACCTCGTGCTCCTATCAAGGAAACATCATTGCCTTGTTAGTTGTTGGTCTCCCTCTGTCGACGACACCCAAATTTATTCCATAGGATAGACCTAGAGGTCCCTGTGTCTTGGAATCATCACCATTTATGATGAGTGCCTACGAATCATTTCGAGAAGAGTCCTCAGTGCCTCTCCAAATGGTTGTTTCTCATATGCTCAACTTCAACACCTTGATCACATCGTTGAGACTCGCACAGGGTATTGGTCCGTTTAGTTATTTGTTGAAGACCTCGGATACCACCTGACTCTTCCACATTTGAGAGTCTACTATGGAAACAACCAGTTACATTTTTTCTATAGATATCCGGGTTGCACATGGCGACAGTATTCCGATGTACCATAGTTTTATACTCCCTCGAGTATACAGTTACATGTACTTCTCAGAGATGACTCACAGTCATTGAGTCCCTACAGATATTGGACACCTTCAGTTTCAACAGTTTATCAACCCTTCTGAGACCTTATTCAGAACGGCTGTCGATTTATTCCAGTGTATCAATTATTGAGATCAGTCATGTTATGATCATGAGTACATTCCAAAATAGTGTCCCCTTTGGACCATTATGATGTACCAACAGATTTTTATGTCTTATTTAGGTCCCCCCTCCGTGGGACTAATTGTTATGTATATGTCTTGATACGAGCATGGGTATGCCCGCCTCGTCCATTATCAGAGATTATTCCTCATTCATATTGAGGCTATGTAATATTTTTTGTTTTTGCAGCTTCCAAGGGCCGTTCATCCAGTCTCCAACCGGTCTCTTCTCTTCCCCAAACCCCAGGAAAAAGACAAAAGAACTATGATGTCTATCGGCCATACGATGAGCTCCTGCCCTCACACATCAGGGGGCAATCTGTTAACACCCAAAAAGTGCTCACTAGCTCATTTCCTTATTCACATGACCCATTTGTCCACTTTTCCACCATTTGAGGCTCTAAAGCCACCAAAAAGTCACCAAAAGACCATAATACACCCATTTTCCCCCTCAAAATGAATATTTTTCCTCAAAAAACATAAAAAACCCTAAAAAAGTGTCCAGAATTCCCAAAAATATTAAAAGGGAATAAAAATATTCAAAATATTCAAAAAAGGAAAAAGGACGGAAAAGATACCTAAACCATGTTGGTCAATACCATTGGTTTCCTCAAAACCATAATGGTATTCCTCACCACCAAAAACTATAAAAAGGTGGTAGGGGCTCCTCACTTTCCATCCATCTATCATCCTATCCTCATGCTGTCAAAATCTCTCATGATTTCTTGACCATTGTAGCAATCTTGGAGAAGAGACCATTGGAGCCTGGAGCATCTCACCCTTGGAGCTGCTCAACACCACAACATCCTCACCATTTGAGGTATTATAATACAAAAGTCATTTTTTATTTTTATTTCTTGTTCTTGTTCTTAAATCTTTTCAAGTTTATTGTTATATGCACATGTTAGATTTAGATTTATAATTTTTTTTGCTTTCAATATTTGAAACTGCTATCACTTGTTGATAGGTGCCCATTGCACAAAGCTTGGTTGCAAAACCAAGCCAATGGCGAGGAGGAGGGAAGGAGGGCTGCGGGTGGGAGGATGGCGGCGGGAGGATGCTGGGAGGATGGGAGAGTGTAGGAGGAGGGAGGATGGTGGGTAGATGGGAGAGTGGAGGTGGAGGGAGTATGGTGGGTGGATGGCAGGAGGGAGGATGGTGTAGGATGGCAAGAGTGGAGGCGGCGACTGTCTGCGGATGGATGGCGCAAGTACTCGGATGGATGGCGGCGACGGTGGTCTGCAGATGGTGTAGGAGGCGAGGATGATGATGGAGGGAGGGATGATGGCAGGAGGGATGATGGCGGGAGGGAGGAGGTGGGAGGGAGGATGAGGGTGCAGGCGGAGGAGGATGAGGGTGTAGGTGGAAGAATGGCGAGAGGGAGGAATCGAAGAGGTCTGCGAAGGAGGATGAGGGAGCAGGATGGATGATGGCAGGAGGCGAGGAGGTTGCGGGAGAGGAGGAGGGGAGGTCGTGGGAGAGGAGGACGGGAGGATGGTGGCTGGAGGGTGGCAGTAGGAGGATGGGGGATGCAGAGGAGATGGGAGGGGAGCGTGGAGGGTTGCAAGGAGGGAGGAGCTTGGGAGGGGAGCGTGGAGGCTGCGCAGCTGGGAGGTGAGGAGGGGAGGATCTGGGAGGGCTTAGGAGGTGGTGCGTGGAGGAGGTGCGTGGAAGAGGTGGTGCGTGGAGGAGCAAGGAGGGAGGAGCTCGGGAGAGGAGCATGGAGGCCGTGCAGCTGGGAGGTGAGGAGGGGAGGAGCTAGGAGGGCTGAGGAGGTGCTGCGTGGAGGAGGTGCATGGAGGAGGTGGTGTGTGGAGTTCGCGCAGCTGGGAGGTGAGGAGGGGAGGAGCTGGGAGGGCTGAGGAGGTGTTGCATGGAGGAGGTGGTGCGTGGACGAGGGCTGCGTGGAGGGCTCGCGTAGTAGGAGAGGGGAGGTATGGGAGGTCTGCGTGGAGGAGGAGAGGGGAGGAGCTGTGTGCAGGAGGTGTGCATGGAGGAGGAGAGGGGAGGAGCTCGTGCAGGAGGTCTGAGTGGAGGAGGATAGGGGATTGTGAAATTTACAAAACTACACGTCTTTTCATTAATTTTAATTATTCACTGACATAATTATTAATTTTTTATGACCGATAATATCGACAAACAATCGACTCACAACATCTCTCTCATATTAACACACAATATCGGCAAACACTCGACTCACAACATCTCCCCCATACTAACAACCGATAATATCGACAAACACTCGACTCACAACATCTGGGCTGTAGAGCGCCTCTCGGCGCAATGACCATTGTAATCTACCTTATAACTTATTATGAGGTAGGATGACATCATAGTGACATCACCACCTTAAAATGAAGACTCATTTGAATCTCTAGCTATATTTTTTAAATATGAACAATACATCTTATAAAATTTTGAAATTGCTCACCTCGATCATCCTCACTTCTAATTTGGATAAGAAAGGTTTTACCAAAGGTACCTATTGTAACATAAATTTTACCCAATCATATTCCTGGAGAATAAATCTGTGGTAGTGTGTCTTTTACACAATCCAAAAACAAGTGGCTACTGGTTAAAGATCTTAGTCATTAAATACGAATATGATTAGAATCTTGCAAGGTTTATATGAAATTCAAGCACAGTATATCTATGGAACAAGAGAAACCATTACAAGAGATGCATGTAGAATAATATGTGAAAATTGTGCAAAAAGACTTGCAGCAGTGCTCTATTGAACTCAGAAGTAGAATACAATACAATAATGTCATAATGAATAAATAATTCGAATTAACCAAGGAGGTCATTCGAATATCCTGCATGGTGTAGCTGGTATGCACTAGGAGTCATCATTATCAATCAATCGTAGTGTCATCAATGCACAAGTAACGGTCAACCAAGTGTCAAACTGAGTCTAACTGAATGTAGGTAGGTGTAACTGATGCATGGAGCACTAATGTAGTGAATGAGAATCCAAGGAGGGCACATGAGGAGCTGTCTGGAGACAAAATAGTCAAACTAGTCTCTTTGGATGTCCATCGGAGTGTTTCAGTTAGTTAACTAGTCAATCTGTCCTCAAATCAAGGAACAGATCCACAAATCAAGCAACTAACTGAGTGTGTCACTGGTGGTAGGTAAGAGATGGCGCACTTGGTCATAGGAGATGAAAACAAGGCGCATGATGGACTAGGAGGGATGGAACTGAACAAAAATAAGCTCTCGAGGCTAGTAAACTAGGGACTAGGTGCTGGGAGACACCATATTGATGACTGGGATGCATGCATGCATGTAAACATAAAGATGATGGTGAGAATATCCTAAAAACCCCCCACAAGCTATACTATGAGGTAAAAAATAAAAGATAGGGCCCTGGTTACTGAGACCAAAGGTCACCCCAATACAAAAAATAATCCAAAAATGTTAAAACAAATATAAGTGAGGAAAGAGGTAAAACCTAGTGGGAAGAAATCCCCCCCCTCAAGCTGAACATTGAAGGATCTAATCTGTCTCCACCATAGTAGAACTCACCCCCAACAGTGAACAGAGGTAAGAGAACTTCTTCTCAGTGAAGCTCTTGGTTAATATGTCTGCAATTTGCTCGTCTGTAGGGCAATATTGTAGTACAATGGTTCTGTCATGCACATGCTCTCAGATGTAGTGCATGTGGATCTCGATATGCTTGGTCCTATGTCTCTGAACTGGATCCGTTGAGATCTTGATAGCACTTTGATTGTCACAAAAAATGACAATAGAAGCGGTGCTACCAATATAAAACTCTGCTAGAATACCCTGCAACCAAACTGCATGAATGCAGGAATTGGCCACTCCTCGGCACTCTTCCTCTGCTGAAGATAAGGCAATGGTATCCTTCTTTTTGCTTGAATAGAAAATAGGCCCTGTGCCAATCATGAAAACATATCCAAAAGTGGACTTCTGATCAATGCTATCACCTGCCCAATCTGAATCAGTGAATCCCACTAAATCTAGCTCGGAATCTGCAGCATAGTGTATGCCAAAGTGTCTAGGATCCTGCACATAGTGAAAGATTCTCTTTGATGCCCTCCAATGAATCTCATGAGGCTGCTGCATATATCTTGACACGACACTCACGGCATAATAAATATCATTCCTAGAATGTGTCAAGTATAGAATACTTCCAATCAACTATCGATAAAGTGTCAAATCCACCAATGGTGTGGAATCACCATCCTCAAGTCTTATTCCCGAGAGGAATGGGAATGGTGTTGCCTTACAATCTGACATATTAAATTTGTTTAGCAGGACTGAAACATATTTTTGTTGAGATATGGTGATCCCATCAAATTTTTGAGCAATCTCCAACCCAAGGATTGCTTCAACAAGCCCGAATCACTCATGTCAAAAGCTAGATTTAAAGCAGTTTTTGTGTTACCGATCGAAGCAAGATTGCTTCCAGTTATTAAAAGGTCATCAACATAAAGGAAAATGATCAGAAAATTACCTTCATGCTGCTATAGGTACACATTTGGATATGATTTGCACCTTGCAAAATTCTGTGACAAAAGGAAGGAATCCATCTTTGCATACCAAGCTCTTGGGGCCTATTTTAAACTATACAATGATTTCTTCAATCTGCACACTAATGTCGGATATGATATGTATCCTTCAGGTTGCTTCATGTAAATCTCTTCCCGAATATCTCCATGAATAAATTCACTCTTCACATCCATATGGTGCACTTCACGGTGCTTAGATGCGGAAATTGCCAAAACTAGGCGGATAGAATCCA
Source organism: Larix kaempferi (assembly GCA_027924585.1). NCBI lineage: Eukaryota > Viridiplantae > Streptophyta > Pinopsida > Pinales > Pinaceae > Larix > Larix kaempferi. The sequence continues at coordinate 646,608 of BSBM01001241.1, forward strand.
TCTTTGCAACCGGTGCAAAGGTCTCGGTGTAGTCCAATCCTTGGACTTGGGAGAATCCTTTTGCAACCAAACTAGCTTTGTATTTGCAGGTTGATCCATCTTCTGCAACCTTTGTGTGGTAGACCCATTTTCATTGGACTAATTTCCTCCCAGGTGGAAGAGAAAGTAGCTCCCATGTAGCATTTTTCTGAAGAGAACTGTACTCTTCATCCATGGCGGTTTTCCATCGCGAATCTTGGTGGGCATGATAGTATGATTTAGGATCTGAACCTATCATCAAAAAACAAAATTCAGACATTAAAGGATCAGAATATGAAAGATCCATACCTCCTCTTTGAAAGTTTGCTCGAGTTCTTCTTGGATCGGTAGGATTTCCAATGTTTGAACTAGCATATTGGAGAGTATTTTGGGCCCACTTTGGAAACTATTGGGGATCATCTGGATCTACATTTGAAGCTGATATTTCATGTTCATCATCATCTGATAAAATATCCTAGATATCAGAACACAAACTATCATCATCTTCTTCCGAATCTTCTTCTTGTGGAGGCGGCAATTCAGCAATTTCTTCCTTGACTAGTTTTCTATCTTGAAGCGGTTCTTCAAATATTACACTTCGATCAATGAATATCTTTTTGGATCTAATATCCATGATTTTGTATCCTTTTGATTCTTCAGCATACCCAATGAGGATGCACTCAGTACTTTGCGGATCCAGATATTTTCTCTTGTCAGTCGGAATTCTAGCTAATGCAGTTGAGCCAAAAACCATGAGATTGGACACATCAGGCTTGTGACCAGTATAGGCTTCGAAAGGAGTAATGCCTTGCACGGGTGAGTGTGAAAATCTGTTTTGAATGTATGCAGCAACATTCATGGCCTTAGCCCAAATATTTGCAGACAAACCCTTTGAATCAAGCATACAAGTTGTCATTTCTTTCAGTGATCGGTTCTTCCTTTCCGCTACACCGTTCTGCTGAGGTGTGTAGGGAACAATGTGCTGGATCTGAATTCCATTTTCTGCACAAAGTTACAGCAGCTATGATTTGATATATTCACCTCCATTATCATATCTAATAGCTTTGATCTTTCTCTCGGTGGTAGTCTCAACAGAAGCCTTGAAAATCTTGAATTTTTCTAGCACTTCCGACTTGTTTTTGAGAAAGAAGACCCATGTGAATCTGGAGAAGTCGTCAATAAATGTCAGAACATACCTTGAGCCATTCATGGAGGTATGTGGCACCAAACCACTGATATCAGAATGAATCAGCCCCAAAATACAAGAAGCTCTGCTAGCTTTTCCTTGGTCAAACTTGTGCTCGAGGTGCTTCCCAATGATGCAACCCTTGCATATTCCTTTCAAGGATTTGATCTTCAGAAGGCCATCAACCATGGATTTATTTTGAAGCAGCTCCAAATATTTATAATTTAGGTGTCCAAACCTCTCATGCCATAGCATACTAAACTCATTTCCATGAGTCAGAAGAGCACGAGGCTTTGAATGTGGTAAAAAGTGAGAAAACTCATATGTTTTTGTAGCATGATTTGCCTTTCCTACTGCAATGAGCTTTCCGGTGGAAATATCAGAAATTTCAACATCATTGGGGCTGAATACAACCTTCTTTGGTAAACCAGTGTGTGTCATTTGATACACAGAAAGCAGGTTCGTTGCTAGAGAAGGAACATAAAGAACATTTTGAAAACTGCCATGTTCTAAATGAATAGTACCTTTGCCTTTCGAATAAATTTGTGAGTCATCTCCCATGTGGATGGAGATGGTGTTGTTGGAGTCCAATGAAGAAAAAGAATTTTTTTTGTAGCCATGTGATTTGAAGTTCCTGAATCTATGAGAAGAATGGTGGAATTTGAAACACTAGCCATGAGTGCATGACCTCTTTCTGTATGATCATTGTAGTCCTTCTTCCTTGTTCCATTAGGAATAGCAATGTTGTTTTTCTCCAAGAGAAGGGCCATCTTATCTATCGTCTTCTTCATGCATGACATTTCAGGATGAAATCCCTTGCTGCAATAAGAACATTTAGTCTTCTTTTTACCCTTTTGTTTGTCTTTTCTTGAACCGGATGGCTCATGTGACTGATTTGTCTTCTCCTTTTGCTTTGGATGATCAAGCTTTGGCTTCTCTTTCTTTTGCTTCCCTTTTCCATTCATAGCTTTGGATCCTCCAACAAAAAGGGCTTGATATTTGGAGTGGATGGACCCCATTTGAACAAGCTTATCATGCTCTTTTGTCAAGGATTCAATGAAGGCATTCAAGGTAGGAATCTTCCAATTAGGAATTGTGAGCTTTTTTGTATTGAAAGTGGAAACAAAAAATGAATAATCTTTTCCTAGATTCGTAAGGATGGATAGAATCAATTGCTTATCTTCATTTTCCACTCCACATTGCTTCAATAGAATTACCAAGTGCTTAAAATTAGTGAAGAAGTCATTGATGGTCTCAAAATTCTCAGGATTGAGTGCAATCAACTCATTTTCTAGTTGATAGGATCTCATTTCATCCTGCTTGCCAAAGAGAATGGCAAGTTGATCCCACACCTATTATGGAGTAGTCAATCCACTAAGATTGAAAATAAGATCCTTAGAAATGTTGATACAAAGGAAACCATAAGCTTCATCAAGCTTATTGAAGTATATTTCCTTCTCTACTGCAGTGTAGCTTCGACTTCTAGGCCCATGGTGACTCTGTAGAAGCCCTTAGAGCGCAATATTATCTCCATATCAACATTCCACTGATAATAGTTGTAGGGAGTGAGTATATTTGGTGAAGAAGTGTCAATATTCAAGAAGAGCGAATGCAATCGGAGGAGGAGAGAACCTGCAAATCACAAAACAAACAAGAACCTTTAGGTCGACCACCTGCACTTTTCAAGTTGCATCACACCCGGCATAGGAGATCAAGCAAGCTTGAATATCCAATGATCAATATCCAGAATTATGTGGAAACTCTCAGCTTCTGGTGAAGAATTGGAAAAATGGCATGCATTGCATAATATGCATGCAATGCAGAATCACTAGTGCAGAATCACCAGTGCAAAATCACTAGTGCAGAATTGGGATGCAATGCAGAATCGGCATGCAGTGCAGAATAGTTGGATTGTCCCTGCCATGGATTTGATACCATATGAAATTCAAGCACAATAGATCTATGGAACAAGAGAAACCATTACAAGAGATGCATGCAGAATAATATGTGAAAACTATGCAAAAAGACTTGCAGCAGTGCTCTATTAAACTCAGAAGTAGAATACAATACAATAATGTCACAATGACTGAATAATTCAAATTAACCAAGGAGGTCATTCAAATAGCCGGCATGGTGTAGCTGGTATGCACTAGGATTCCTCATCATCAATCAGTGGTAGTGTCATCAATGCACAAGTAACGATCAACTAGGTGTCAAACTGAGTCTAACTGAATGTAGGTAGGTGTAACTGATGCATGGAACACTAATGCAATGAAGGAGAATCCAAGGAGGGCGCATGAGGAGCTGTCTGGAGTCAGAATTTTCAAACTAGTCTCTATGGATGTCCATCGGAGTGTTTCAGTTAGTTAACTAGTCAATCTGTCCTCAAATCAAGGAACAAATCCACAAATCAAGCAACTAACCGAGTGTGTCCCTGGTGGTAGGTAAGAGAGGGCGCACTTGATCATATGAGATGGAAACAAGGTGCATGATTGACTAGGAGGGCTGGAACTGAACATGAATAAGCTCCTGGGGATAGTAAACTAGGGACTAGGTGCTGGGAGACACCATACTGATGACTGGGATGCATGCAAATGCATGCATGCATGCAGAAAGCATGCAAAATGCATGCAAACATAAATATGGTGGTCAGAATATCCTAACAGTTTCAAGGGTGAAAAATAAGGTCCGAGGGATAAAACGTAATGTAGAGTGATGGCATGACCTAACTGTTAGGAACCCATGTCAACCCTTATCTTTACTTTGTTAGTATATTGTATTGTCCCACATTGTTAGTATATTATTGTTGGACGCATATGCTTCGTAAGTCGTCCCGTGAGTATATTGTATTATCCCACATTCATGGGGAGTAATAGTTGTTTATATTAGACTTAGTATATAAGTACGTGGTTAGGCCAATGAAGGCATCCATGAGTTATTTGTATTGAGCTGGCTCAAAGGAGGGTTCCCCCCTTGAAGTGGCCTCTGATAAATAAATCATTTTTGTGTTCTGCTATTTCTGATATATCGTGCATTTTCATCATTTAATTAATGGAGGTTCCCTACATCTGGTATCACAACACTTTCTTGGGCTTGCTGGGTGGAATTTCTCCCAAAAAAAAATCGTATATGTATTGCTCCTTTCAATTGCAGGTACGGATCTGGGAATAATCCATATTTGCTTAACTGTGGGAAGTACCTGGGCATATCCCTAAAACTCATTGTGAGGAGTACCACATGAACTCGGAAGTAGCTATCCCATTGAGAGGACCTTCCAGCGAAAAGGGAAACGGCCCCTACCTGATTGACTAGTTCCTACCCATGAGTTAAACTAAGAGTTGTGATTTGTGGCAAAGTGGTTATCAGTTTTACCTGAGCCGTGGAGTGAGGGGTACTGCTCCAATACGCAAGCCGTTAGACAACATTGGTAGCTGAGTGAATCCCCTGCAAATTTAGGAAGTCGAGCAAAACTAGGGTCCATATCAATTCACTGAAACCTATGCAATCCTATTTGAATATTTCCATCCTAAGGACCCTATCCCCAATTCCACTTCCCGAAGCCAGAAATCCCACATTTGTCTATTTTTACTGTTTTCCATAACTTCTTCAATTTTCACCCAATCTCTTTCAAATTTTTCCACAGTGTTCATTTCCTATTTCTGCTTCTTTGTCCCTCTTTGACAAATTTTCCCATTCTTTCACCTCGCTTCTAAAATCCCCATTTTTTGCTTCCCTATCCATTAGAAATTGTCCAAAACCTAGTCAAACCCCAATTAACCATCATATTTTTTCCCAAATCCAAATTTTCATTTGCTAAATAAGTTTCTTGTTTACAGACAATCTACATGAGCGGACTCAAACAGATCTCCCTATTCCAAGTGGATCTACAACAAAGAGATACACAATACCAGTCGCTTTCCTAGATCAATAGAAATACTAGACAGGTCAAGATGTGGCTTACCTCAAGTCTGTAATTCCTTTATCCTTGATGCTCCAAGCTCCAAAGTCTTTAGATATTTAGTTGCAAAACCATGTCGAGCAAGTGGAAACATACAAGCAGCAAAATCATATGAACATGAATTGATATAGATTAATAGTTAAGGAGGAAAATCCTAAGCATTATCAATGCAAAAAACTTATGGAAAGAACTTGTATTAATTTAATCAATAGAAGTACATAGGGAAGAAACATCACAACCGAAGCCTTAATGTTTCAACTTCCATCAACAATCCTAGCCTCCAAGATAGAATGCTCACCTAGGATAATTTCACCAGCAAAAGAGTACTATGGTCCTTCCTCCCTTGACAATGGAGAGGGGGGTTGTATATATAGGGCTAAAGGGATAGAATAGGTTGAAGATTTAGGGGAAAGGCTTAAGGAATCACTCGACTAGGTTAAGGGATCGAATTCTATATTTCCTAGCATCTAGGGATAAGCCTCCATGTCACCAAGATTCGAGAAATCGCTCGAAGCTTCCTTTTATCCAATTTAATAAACTTTGACGCACCTTGCAAGAATGAAACATGCATCAGAAGTGGATCACCACACTACGAAAAAATGCAGCATGCGTCACTAACGCACTCTAATAAGGTGTAGAGTGTGTCACCAAGGGTTCTACGCTCCTTGATCAAAGGTAGGGTACATCGGGGTGAAAACAAAAGATGAAAGAGAAGGACAACAACCTTTCTGTCAATGTTTTAGCCAGGGAACTTTAGGGATTAAGGCATGGAGTTGATACATGACTCATGATGACGAGATTTTGGTGTAACAAAATGTCCTCCAAAGCATGAAGCTGGTAAAATAAAACAGGTGAAATGATTTGGAAAAAATGAAAGGGATGGAGGAAAGAATTATCGGTTGGAAGATACTACTGCAGAACAACTGACTCTGAGATATGCATCTCACATGACTCACAACATGGTTGTCGACCAATACAATGCAGATCCATGACAGTAGAGACCAACTGAACACAATCATGGTTACTAGACACAAGCATAGATCCATGACGAGATGATAACACAACCACAACCAATAAAAAGTGGATCCGTGTGATATGACTTGAAACAATCCCCAACGCATCCTAGGTGAGATTCACGACTTAACACAGGGTCTTCAAGATGAACCCGCAATGATACGAATCTAACCTTGTTGTTACAATGTCTTGACATCAAACATGGTAGAAACCACTTGATTACCGATCATTGATGTATACCATTAACAAGTGCGAGGGAAATCACCATTGATGTCAATGATCCCTAAGGTATCATAGTACATACCATCGAATGTGAATCAATGAGTTGAGGTAAAAAACGATGGAATCTTTCAATCAAGAGTCAATGATGCGAACTCATGTTGAAAGCGAGGTAACCTGCCATTAAGGCATGTAGGCCCAAGGTACTTGATTGGTTTCTAGATTCAATCCTTAGATGATGTGCTGAAGTTGACAAGGATGAATCCATCGAAGGAGGGCCATGATGTATCCCTCATCATCGACATGAAACATGATCAAAGATTTTTTGGAGTAAATCGGACTGTAGATCAATATGTGAGCCTGACTCAAAGAAAAACGACATGATAGAAGGTAGAATGACTGCATACAGTGAATCGATGAACAAACCTCTCTTGAACATGGGCATGGCATGACTTGGCAGTATTGACATGATGAGAATGGAACCAACCCCTAATGAAACTGATGGTGGAAGCATTCCTCGGATGACTCAAAGGAGTGGAAAGAATCTTAGGATCAGTAATACTTGAAGAAAAACATATTACCCAAGTATTGAATGTGTATGCAAATGAGTTCCATGTTCAAGAGTGACTAAGTACTGTCGTAACTACAATGAAACACAAATTATTTCCTTATCCCCATCATGATTGATGAGTACCTATTTTGTTTTTTAACGAGCTTGAGGAGGGTCACAGATGCTCGGTATAGCTAATCCTTCGGACAAGGCCAATCCCAAATATTTTATGAACCTAAGATAGGAGGGGTTCATCCCAAAATAGTCCCTTTGATGACATATTTTAACGAGTCCAAAGAAGGTAAAATCGATGTCATTTCATGTTTAGAGAGTCTGAAAAGAACTAAAGAAGACTTCGAAGGTTCTTTTTCGTAAAGGTTAGTCTCTTCACCCCAAAAAGGATAAAACAACGTGAAAAGAACTCTTCCAGTCATGGTTTAACTAGAGTGATCGTTTTTCGTAAATAGTACCTCCTGATCCAAAAAAGGGGTAAACTACCACCAAGAAGACGATCATTCGAATACTTTTACAAGCGTGAAAGCATCAAGTTCGCTTGGCGATCTTTTCATATTTAAGGAGTCATGAAAAGGGCTTAAAGAGAAACTCAAAGGGGTTCCTTTTTCGTGGGAGTTTTATGAACCCGAAAAAGTGATAAAAGATAACTCGGTGACTTATTCTCATCGTTTTACAACCACGAGAAAGAAAGAAAAGTAAGCTCAGTGCCATTAATGTTTGAATTTAATGAGCGGTATAATATCACAAAAATGCTCAAAAGTCATTCACACTTGACAACAAGCGTGAAATGACCACAATAGTTTCTAAAACGTTACAAGGCTGCTTTACTTTATCTGTATACTCCAAAAACTAGGTCAAAACAACAAATTAGGTGTTCATACGCAAAAATGTTACCAACTATAGTAAAATTGACCCATAAAAGAATAAATCAAAATAAGAATATTCCACTTTTGATATAAAAAGGGACAAATAGTAAAAAATAGTTACCATTGTTTTTTACCAAATTTGGAGGAGAGAAAACACCATTTAGATTCAATTTTCATGCACCGATTGTGGGAGTTTCAGTTAGCCATTTTTGACACCATCAGCGTCAGGTAGGCCTAAACCTTGTCCTCTTCATTTGTAGTGTATTAGAATTGCATTTAATCTCCATTTGTTTGGGTTTTGAGCTTGTATAATGGGGGAATTGCGCTCCCTCTAGGAGACGCACTTTCCCATTACGGGAAGTGCATCGAGGGATATCTGATGCACTTCGCGTATGGGTAGAGTGCGTCGCCAGTGCACTGTGTGAAATGACGGGGTGCGTCGGTGCAATTCGGCCCAACAAACTAAGAAATAAGCCCCAAAATTCCAATCCCAAAGGCATACCAAGGTTCTAATACTTATTTAAATGTTGTTTGGACAGGTTTGGGTCACTAAAATGGTTCAGTGGAAGGAGAGAGAACATGAAATAGAGGATTCCCAAGTAGAAAATGATCCTCATTCCAAGAACGCGCTTCAACAATGTGGTTTGCTCAAATTATTTCACATTCAGGGCATGAGATCCCAAGTGCCATTACTGGAGTATTTGATCAGATTGTGGGATCCATACCAACAGTACTTCCGAGTTGGTGTTCATACGTTGACCATAGATGTAGAGGACATCTATTTATTGAAGGGATTTTCCAGGTGGGGTGCCCCAGTTTCTTAATCAGGGCCACGTGGCAGTGACCAATCCACTAAGAGACTAGTGTCTCAATTTTTCATACCTGGTACTCAGATGCTTGGTGGGAAGATCCCCATCAAGAATGTGATGGATCGACCACTGTGCACAGTTCTTTTCAGCATAAATAGAGTGGCAGGTAGCAGGGCTCCTCATCAGGAAACAAAGGCACATATGGTATATGTTGTAGAGTGCATGGCCCCAATTGTGTTCAACTGGTGCAAGGGAATCCTCACAAATATCATAGATCATCTCACCAAGTGTCGTCAAGGTGAGATGAAATAGTTCGGTTATGGTTCTATTGTAGTCTCATTCTTCCTAGAACAAGTCCCACTTCTACGTCCTCAGGTGGAGATAGAGGATCTAGATATGAGAGATCCTCATATGGTGCATTGGTTTGAGTTTATGGCCCGCCACGGAGGTGGGAGCCCCATCATCAATTATGGTCCCACGTTCTTCATATGGTTGCGGGGGGAAATCCTCATTGTCGAGGATTATCGATATGCAGACACAGACTTCAGAGGTGACCCAAACTTGGCTCTTCCCAAGGGGGAGCATTGGGGGAACCTAGGTAAGAATGACAACTCTGTTTTGTTTTTCATTTTATGATTTTTTATTTTTTGGAGTGATACTGGTAGTTTTCATATGTCTTGTGAAGATGTTGGTCCAACTCGACCATTGGGTGCTTCTCTGATTGAGTGAAGAGCGGTGGTATGTGACATAGTGTTGGAGCACCAGGATGCAACGGAGGAGTTGAGTGAGTTGGAGGAGAACCTCCAGAGATTGACGTTGGACATACTAGATTCCTCTATAGATGAGCTACCTCGTCGATACTAGCGTCAGACTGTAGCAGTTTCAACACGTTTTGGTCCATTGCTCCGTAGAGTAGACAGGGCCATCATCTATTATCATGAGCATCCTACGAAGTATCTCATGTGTGATATGTATGTATTGAAAGCTATGGGATTCATAATTTTGTAGCGAGGAATTACTAAAATCTCATACACTTCATATTTTGTATGAGTACCACATTTTTTGTACTATAACGACATGATATATATATATATATATATATATGCAAAACACTATTTGTGGCCTTATATACTGTGTTTCATTGATGATTATGGGATCTTGTGCATGTTGTTTTCACATGTTTACAATAAAATGTTCTATGAATGTGTGATGTACCAATCCAATATGAAATTGGCCATGGATTCAACAATGGTGTTCATGTCTCTCGAAATATGCAGATATTGGATGGATTCGAAGGACCTCTCCAAGAGATGTACTCTTTGAAATAAATGGAGTAACGTGGGGTCGCAGGTAGCGTAGACTCAGTTAAGATGAAAGACCACTAGTTGTGAGTCCATGTGGAGGAAAATGTGATCCATACCCAGGGAAAGACCGTCGGTCAACAATCTAATCACCGCATGATACTCTTCGACGTTGTTGGTTGTTTATCTGAGACAAATTCCCCTGAACTAATGAGTTCATCGGTGGGGGAATAAAGTACCCATGCTGTCGAAGCGAGGCTATAGGTAAGTCGGCTGGAGTCGTCCACAAATCCAAGACGCATTGCCATCTGCACATTCAGGAAGAACATGGTATAAGCGTAGAGACAAGATCCTAACACACTCAAAGTAAAGCGTCACACCACACACAACACACATCATGTACAATATATACATAGTACTGATGCATAAAAGAATTAGGAATAGTACCACTTCAGGAAGTGTCCATTGTGAGGCTCTCCTAAAGATATTTCATCATAGTCTTCTAGTTCATATGATCCCTTCTCCAAAATAAGCTTAACTACATATGGACCGTGCCACATGGACTCAAGTTTTCATGCCCCCATCTTATCATGTTTTTGGTTGTAGCTGAGGACCAAATCTCCCTCGTCAAAGATACGAGGTTTGACCGATTTGTCATACTGGTCCTTGATGCGCTTCTTGTGTGCTTCATTAGCAAGGGATGCATAATGGCAGGTTTCATCGAGTTTAGCCAAGTGCAGAAAACGTTCTTCCTCAGCAGTGGTTTTCGGTAGAAGTTCGACTGCAAGTTTCAATGATGGAATCTTGTACTCAATAAGTAAGACTGCCTCCAGTATGTAAACTAGTTGGAAGGGTGTGAATCCGGTGGAAGTCTTAACGGAAGTCCTATATTCCCATAGGGATGAAAAAAACATATTGTGCCAGTTAGACCTGTGTGTACCCACCATGTGTTGGATCATGGTTTTCAATACCTTATTGATGGGATCTACTTGTCCATTGGATTGTGGGTAATATGGAGTTGAGTTCTCATGTTGGAAACCTAACTTGGCGCTTAATTTATCCACCATCTTATTCTGGAAATGTCTTCCATGATCAGTGATGATGGCCTGAGGAACTTCGAATCGTGTAATAATGTGGTTAAACATAAAGACTGCGGAATTTTTGTCGTATTCGTTGTATGTAGGCATAGCCTCGGCCCACTTGGTAAAATAGACGTAACCATGCCCCTCGGTCGAGGTAGGAATACAATGCATGAAATCTATGCCCCATTTAGCAAAGGGGCGACATAAATAATTGGATGTAGTGGGGTTGGATGAGAGCAATTTTTATGATGAAAAAGATGACAAGGAGGACACTTCTTGATGACTTCAATACAATATTTGAATGTGGAAGGCCAATAGTATCCAGCGCGTAGGATTTTCTGAGCTAAATCCATCCCAGAAAGATGACCGCCACATGCCACTGAGTGACAATCATTCAGAACGTGTTCAGCCTCCTCATGATTTAAGCATCGTCGAAGGATAGAATCAACACCACGACAGTATAAGGTATCACTGATGATCAGGTAGTACTTTGTGTGGTGATGCACATAATGGAAGTCGTCATGAGATAACTGAGGATTGAAACGTTGGGTCTATAGATACAAAGTGATGTCTCCATACCATGGGTCAAAAGTACTAATGAAATACAAAGACTCATCGGGGAGGGATTCAATGGGATCAGTTCCCTAATCAGTACAGGGAATATTGCAGATAAGCTCCACAAAAACCAAAGACTTTTTAGACTTGGCCTTCTCAAACTGGAGGTCAAACTCCTGAAGAATTATGATCCAGTGCGAATATTTCCCCCCCAGCACCTGGCGTGTGAGAACGTGGTACATAGGGTTAGAGTTGGAAATGATAGTGGTAGTGCGGAGGAGGATATAATGGCGCAAATTTTGGACAACAATGACTGCTACAAGAGCTAGCTTCTCAACATGTGAATACCGCATTTTAGAGTCAATGAGACCCTTACTAAGGTAGTAAATCACGTGCTCCTGGGCTTTACTATCCTCCTGAACCGAAACCATAGAGATGGTGGTAGTGGAAGAAGCAAGATAAAGGATGTAATCCTTGGTGTAATTGGGCGGTTGTAGCACAGATGCATGGGTGATATCGTTTGTTAGGTTGTCGAAGGACTGCTAAGCAGAATCATCCCAAATGAAAGGGACGTCCTTATTTAACAATCTCATGTATCCCTGTGTTTTCTTGGAGAAATTAAACACAAAAAACCTTAGGTATTTTTCCTTCCCTTTCAAACTTTGAAGTTCCGGTATATCCATTGGTGGTGAGAGAGAAACAATGGCTTCCACCTTCAGGGGATCAATACAGATCCCATATTTAGAAATGATGAATCCTAGGAGGTGTCCAGACTCGACACAGAATATGCACTTGTGAGGATTTAGATGAATTTTATACCACCTACATCTGAGGAATATTGCCGTTAGATGGTCAATGTGGAACTCACGACGATTCGAATGGGCAGGGAGATCGTCAAGATACGGTTCTACAAAGTCCTTCATGTCATGGAAAGTGTATGACATAGCCCACAGGAATGTAGCACCAACATTTTTAAGACCAAAAGGGAGTTTCTGATAGGCAAACGTACCCCACGGGCATATGAAAGCAGTTTTATGTTGATCGGTCTGGTGGATCTCAATCATATTATAGCCAGAAAATCCATCCATGAATGAGAAGTTGACGCTTCCGACGCATTTGTCGATGATTTGGTCGATAAATGGGGTAGGGTAGTTGTACTTGGGACAAGCCTTATTTAAGTCCCTATAATCGATGAAAACCCTAATGGTGCCCTATTTTTTGGTAACGGGGATGACATTAGAGACCCAGTATGTCAAGGGAACAGGATAGGTGAACCCAGCCTTCAACAACTTTTCAATTTCAGCCTTTATAGTCACAGTTTTCCTAGGGTGCACTGGACGTAATTTTTGTCGGACGGGTTTAGCATCAAGATGTAAAATTAGTCACAGCAAATCTAATGAAAAAGTAAATCAATCACAACAGATGAACATAGAAAATATGGTGTAAAACTGTGCAAAACATGCATCAGTGCTCAATATCCCAATGAGAGTGAATAATTAGAATACAATATAGTAACAATAACTGAGCAATTCGAATTGACTAAGGAGGTCATTCGAATTACTGAATGGTGTAGCTTGGCTCCAACTAGGAGTCCTCATCATCAATCAATGGTGGTCATCAATGCACAAGCACCAGTCATCCGGGTGTCAATTTGAGTCTAACTGAGTGTAACAAGTGTAACTGAAGTGTGTAGCACTGATATAGGGAAGGAGGCTCAGTGGAGGGCGCATGGGAGGCTTAACTGAAGTTAGAACAAGTCATCTAGTCAATCTGGAGGTCCAACAGAGTGAAACAGTCAGTCGGGAGTGAAACTAGCCTCAAATCAAGGAGAATCGGAGCTAACTGAGTGGGTAGGTGAAGAAGTGCACCCTTCTCTGGCAGTAGGTGAGAAGTGGGCACCTTCATGACTAGGAGGGCTAAAAATCTGATGGAAGGAGCTCCCGGGTGCTAGAATGAAGTGGATAAGGTGTTGGAGGCATCAACCTGGTGACTGGGATGCATGCAAACCCTAATTGCATGCAAGGTCCTGAAAATGATGATGTGGATATCCGAACACCCCCCCTCAAGCTAGACTATGATGTGCAAAAAATAATGTAGGGCCCTGGTTACTAAGACCAAAGGTCACCCCAATACAATAATCCAAAAAAAAATGTTGAAAATATGCTAAGTGAGGAAAGAGGGAAAACCCAGTGGGAAGAAAGCCCCCCCTCAAGCTAAAACATAATAATGGATCAATCTATCTCCACCATGATGGAACTCACCCCCAACAGTGAACGGAGGTAAGAGAACTTCTTCTCAGTGAAGCTCTTGGTGAAGATGTCTGCAATTTGCTCATCGGTAGGGCAATATTGCAGAATGATGGTGCGATCATGCAACAACTCTCAAATGTAGTGCAAATGAATCTCAATGTGTTTGGTCCTCTTCCATTGAACTGGATCTGTGGATATCGTGATAGAACTTTGATTGTCACAAAAGAGGACAGTCGAAGTAGTGCCACCAAAACCAAACTCGGAAAGAATACCCTGCAACCAAACTGCCTGAATGCAGGCATTGACTGCCCCTTGATACTCTGCCTCTGCTGAAGAAAGTGCAATGGCTGCCTACTTTTTGCTTGAACAAAAAATAGGCCCATGTCTAATCATGAAAACATATCTGGAAGTGGACTTCCGATCTATGCTATCACCTACCCAATCTGAATTAGTAAAACCAATGAAATCTAGCTCAGAATCTGTAGCATAATGTATGCCAAAATGTTTCGTACCTTGCACATACTGCAAGATCTGCTTGGCTTCCTACCAATGAAGATCATGGGGCTGCTGCATATACCTTGAAATAGCACTCACGGAATATGAAATGTCAGGCCTTGAGTGTGTCAAGTAAATTAGGGAACCAATCAATTGTCGATACATAGTGCAATCTGCAAGCAGTGTAGAATTTCCCTCCTCAAGACTGATTCCTAAGAGGAATGGGAATGGGGCTTCCTTACATTCAGCCATATTAAACTTCAATAACAAGTCGGAAGCATACTTTTTTTGAGATATAGTGATCCCATCAAAATTTTGAGCTATCTCCAAGCCCAAAAAGTGACTGAGCAAGCCCAAATCGATCATGTCAAAAGCTAGATTTAAGGCAGTTTTTAGCTTGTTTATTGAAGTAAGAGTGCTACCAGTAATGAGAAGATCATCAACATAAAGTACAATAACCATCAAATTACCTTTAACTTGCTATAGGTACACATTTGGATTAGATTTGCATCTTTTGAAATTCTGAGAAAGAAGGAAGGAGTCCATCTTTGCATACCAAGCTCTTGGGGCCTGTTTTAAACCATACAAAGATTTCTTCAATCTGCAAACTAATGATGTATCTGATGTACAACCTTCTGGATACTTCATATATACCTCTTCAGCAAGATCTCCATGTAGAAAATCACTCTTCACATCCATGTGGTGCACTTCCCAGTGCTTGGATGCGGAAATTTCCAAAACTAGGCAGATGGAATCCATCTTTGCAACCGGTGCAAAGGTCTCAGTGTAGTCCACTCCTTGAACTTGGGAGAAACATTTTTCCACCAACATAGCTTTGTATTTTCTGATAGATCCATCAGCATCAAATTTCGTGCGGTAGACCCATTTACATTGGAGTAATTTTCTTCCAGGTGGAAGAGAAACTAGCTCCCATGTATTGTTCTTTTGAAGAGAACTGTACTCTTCATCCATGGCACTTTGCCATCTCGGATATCGGTGGGCATGATAGTATGTTGTAGGATCTGAACCAATCATCAAATAACAAATCTCAGGAAGTAATGAATCAGAAATAGAAAGAGACATACCTGTTCTTTGAAAGTCTGCTCTTGTTCATCTTGGATTAGCATGATATCCAATGTTCGAACCAACAGATTGAAGAGTGTTTTGGGCCCACTTTGGTAACTGAGGAGGATCATAATGGCCGGATTCCAAGCCTGATATGTCATGATAATCATGTGTTTCTACAATATCAGAAATATCAGAACCAATACTTTCATTATCGCTGCTCGAATCTTCTTCTGGTGAAGGCGGTGAAACGACAGTTTCTTCCTCGACTAGTTGCAATTCTTGAAGCGGTTCTTCAAATTGCACACTGCGCTCTATGAATATCTTTTTGGATCTGATATCCATGAGTTTATATGCCTTTTATTATTCCCCATATCCTATCAGTATGCACTCAATACTTTTTGGATCCAAAGCTCGTCTCTTCTTGGAAGGAATTCTAGCCCATGCAGTAGAGCCAAAAACTCTCAAATTTGACACATCCGGTTTGTGACCAAAGAATGCTTTGAAAGGAGTCATACCTTTCACAGATGAATGTGGAACTTGGTTCTGAATGTATGCAGCAACATTAATTGCTTCAGCCCAAATATTTGCAGCCAAACCTTTTGACTCAATCATGCAAGTAGCCATCTCTTTCAGTGACCGATTTTTCCTTTCCGCTACACCGTTCTGCTGGGGTGTGTAGGGAGCTGTATGTTGGATCTGAATTCCTCTTTTGGCACAAAGTTGCAGCAACTCGGCCTTGATATCTTCTACACCATTA
The DNA here is from genome assembly GCA_027924585.1 of Larix kaempferi. NCBI lineage: Eukaryota > Viridiplantae > Streptophyta > Pinopsida > Pinales > Pinaceae > Larix > Larix kaempferi. Next base: position 662,750 of record BSBM01001241.1, read on the forward strand.
TCATATCTAAGATCTTTGATCTTGCTCTCAATGGCGGTCTCAACAGAAGCCTTAAAATCCTTGAATTTTCCAAGCACTTCTGACTTATTTTTGAGAAAAAATACCCATGTAAAGCGGCAAAGATCATCAATAAATGTCAAAACATACCTTGAACCATTTAATGACATATTGAGCAGTGGAACAATGATATCGGAGTGTATCAGCCCCAAAACTGTAGAAGCTCTGCTAGCTTTGCCGCGGTCAAACCTGTGCTCGTGGTGCTTCCCAATAATGCAACCGGTGCATATTCCCTTCAAGGAATGGAGTTGTGGAAGACAATATACCATGGATTTGTTTGATAATAGCAGCAAATACTTATAATTAAGATGTCCAAATCTTTCATGCTAAATCCCACTAACCTCATTACCATGTGTGCGAAGAGCAGTGGGCTTTGCAAGCGGAGTAAAGTGTGAAAACTCATAGCATTTTGCAGTGTGGTTCGCCTTTCCAACTGCAATAAGTATTCCACTTTTGATATCAGAAATTTCAACTGTATTAGGGATGAATGTAACTTGCTTCGGTTCACCAGTGTGTGTCATTTGATACACAGAAAGAAGATTTGAAGCCAAGGAAGGCACATAGAGAACATTCTGAAAGCTTCCATGATCTACATGGATTGTACCTTTGCCCTTCGAACAAATTTTTGAGTCATCTCCCAAATAGATGGGGATGGAGCTATTTGGATTGAATGAAGAAAAAGAATCAATATTTGCAGCCATATGATTCGAGGCACCGGAATCTATCAAAAGAGTAGTGGGCTTCGAAACAGTTGCCATGAGTGCTTGTCCTCTTTCATTATCATCATTCCTATCCTTCTTCCTTGCATCGTTAGGAAGAGTTATGTTATTCTTTTCCAAAAGGAGGGCCATTTGATCTATAGTATTCTTCATGCATGAACTTTCGGGATGAAAGCCACGGTTTCAATAAGTACATTTAGAGTTTTCCTTACCCTCTTTACCCTTTTGCTTAAACTTCGAACTGGATGGTGCATCCGTCTGCTTGCCTTTCTCTCTTTGCTTGTGAGGTTCGAATTTCAGCTTCTCTTTCTTTTGCTTTCCTTTACCATTCGAATTCTTGGGTCCTTGAACAAATAGGGCTGAATATTTGGATTTTATGGACCCCATTTGAATCAACTTATCATGCTCTTTTGTGACGGACTCAATGAAGGCATTCAAGGTAGCCATCTTCCAATTCAGGGTAGTTAGCCGACCAGAATTGAAAGTAGAGACAAATACCGAATAGTATTTACCAATCTTGGTGAGAATAGAGAGGATCAATTGCTTATCCTCTTTGATAAATCCATTGTTCTTCAACTGCAATGTCAAGTGATTGAATTTTGTGAAAAACTCATTGATGGTCTCGAAATTCTCAGGACTAAGAGAAATCAATTCTTTCTCTAATTGAAAGGCCCTAAGCTCGTCCTGCTTTCCAAAAAGTGTTTCAAGTTGCTCCCATATTGCTTTTGGAGTCTTCAATCCGATCAGATGGAAGTGAAGATATTTGGAAATAGAGAGACAAAGAATACCATAAGCTTCATCAAGCTTGTTGTAGTGTTTGGTTCTTTCTGACAATGTGCTTGGCTCCAATTCGAGGCCAACTGTGACTCTATAGAATCCTTTTGAACGTAATATGATCTCCATATAATCTTTCCAATCAAAATAGTTGAAGGGAGTGAGGATAGGCTTTAAAGAAGAGTATTCCATTGCTAGGAGCGAGTGCACTTTGATGTAGAAAGGCTTGCAGAGGCAAGGTAGCGAATGCAATTGAAGTTGACAATAACCTGCAAATCACAATCAATACAAGAACAGTGAGGTCGAACAATCCACCCTTTTAGAGTTGCATCACACCTGGGATTGGAGATCAAGCAATGTTGAATGGGTCCAATGTATCAAATCCAGGATTTATGTGGAAACTCAAGCTTCTGGAGTGGTATTGGATGTATTTTTATGCTTTGCATGCACAGGAGCGAATGCTCTTGAGATCTTTCATGCCAAAACTTTTGTAATTTTGAGTAAATTCACTCAAATCTCCTTGTAGAACACCTATAGAAAAGAGTTCTTGTCCCTGCAATGGCTCTAATACCATGTAAAATTAGTCACAGCAGATCTAATGAACAAGTAAATCAATCACAACAAATGAACATAGAAAATATGGTGTAAAACTATGCAAAACATGCATCAGTGCTCAATATCTCAATGAGAGTGAATAATTACAATACAATACAGTAACAATGACTGAGCAATCCAAATTGAATAAGGAGTTCATTTGAATTACTGAATGGTGTAGCTTGGCTCCAACTAGGAGTCCTCATCATCAATCAGTTGTGGTCATCAATGCACAAGAACCAGTCATCCAAGTGTCAATCTGAGTCTAACTGAGTGTAACAAGTGTAACTGAAGTGTGTAGCACTGATATAGGGAAGGAGGCTCAGTGGAGGGCGCATGGGAGGCTTAAATGAAGTTAGAACAAGTCATCTAGTCAATATGGAGGTCCAACGGAGTGAAACAGTCAGTCGAGAGTGAAACTAGCCTCAAATCAAGGAGAATTGGAGCTAACTGAGTGTAAACTGAGTGGGTAGGTGAAGAAGTGTGCCCTTCTCTAGAAGTAGGTGAGAAGTGGGTGCCTTCATGACTAGGAGGGATAAAACTCTGATGGAAGGAGGTCCTGGGTGCTAGAATGAAGTGGATAAGGTGTTGGAGGCATCAACCTGGTGACTGGGATGCATGCAAACCCTAGAATTTGCATGCAAACCCTAATTGCATGCAAGGTCCTGAAAATGATGATGTGGATATACGAACACGAGATATGTTTGGATCTCATGTACAATGATAGCAGGATCAATCCCGGTCATTTCCTCATAGCTCAAAGCAAATATGTCATGGAATTGTTGGAAGAAGGCCGTATATGAGGTAATCTCTTCAAGAGAGCAGTTTTGGCCTATGCGAATATGTTCCACGAATCCGTGTGTGGCTGAGATGTCGATCGACAATGTAGGAATAATGTTTTCCAATTTACCCTCGGTTACCACATCAAAAGTGAGGATAGGAGATTGGGGGTAGAGAAAGACATCTGGGGAAATGATTGTTTCAATGTTGTTCTCCACATAATATAGTGGTGGGAGGAAAGATGATCGATGGTGGAGGTCTTCCCATGGGGGTTAATACCTACTCATTATCTCCATGATTGACTCGTCAGAATGAAAAGTCTGGAGAAGAGGATCAGTTGGGGATGAACTCCGTTGTAAGGGTGGAGAATGAGTAGTAGATTACACTGAAGAGTGGTCATTAGGTGTCAGTTAGATAGCGTCGTAAATAGATTTCGTTGGTGTTAGAGGCATAACATCTCCAATCGATTCCAACTTATCAGGATCGAGGCGTGAGCCATTTGTCAATGGAGTTGGATGGTAAGGGGATCATAGAAGAAATCATGTTCATCGTGGCAACATGGGAAGGGGGATCTAGTGATAGAAAGACTCCCATGAGGGATGAATACTTAATGATTCCTACCCCCACACTCTCATATATTTGTGACGAATGTCCTAAGAGTGGTACATTGTCTGTAGGATGAGTAGTTGTGTCCGGTGTACAGAAATCCAACTGGTTGATAGTGACAATCTTCCCTTGGTGGGGAAATTGGACAATGCAGAATACAAATGATGCGACCATAGTCATGTCATAAAACCAATTCCTACCAAGAAGTAAATTATAATCCAATGGGGTGGCGATGACCTCCACATTAATGGAAATGGTCTTTCCCGCAAGCTCTATTTCCAAAGCTTGTAACAGCCCGTGTGGTTGGAATCCACGACCATCAAATTCTTTTAAAGTGGTACGGGAATGGTTCAACTCGGGAGATCCAATGGCTCGCCAACAAGATAACGACATGACCGAGGTGGATGCTCCTTCATCTAATAGAGTATGACGGATGATTTTCCCAGCGACGTTGGTGACGATTTGGAACGCAAGTTGGTGGGAAAGCCTCGGTTTTAAATTCTCAAGTCGGAACATTATGGTATTTGAGGAATCAGGGTCTACAGCGTCGATATCAGCGAGGAGATTCTTACGCTGATTAGGACAGTTTTTAAGGGCTTCCAATGTTGACATAGCACAAGGGAATTCTGCTAAGTCCTCTACAATGTTGTAGTTTTGAGCATCCCGAGCATTGGGATTGAAAACAACTTTTCTAATAGTGCTCTTGGGTAGACATAGCACTGAATAAAATGAAGTTTTATCAATCTTGAGAGGACCTTGGGGCGAGGGAATGTCCGATGTATATGCAGAAGGTTTTTCAGTATTACTTCCTTTAGATTCCTTAGTTGGGACTGATCCATAGGAACGTGATCGAGTGTTCAAGTTGATAGGTTCACTACACATCATGAGAACATGAGCGGTAGAGGATGGCTCTCCTTGAGAAGGAGAGGGTTGTTGCGTGATCATCTGTTGTTGTTGTGTGGGGAAGGGATTGGTTAGGATTGCGGGTGTGGGGTTCCCCTTGAGGAAATTTTGTACTCCTTCCTGATGTGGGAACTCTTTGGTGAAGTGGTCACCACTGCATAGTAAAAAAGGATACTTAACCTTCCGCTTTTGTTTAGTATTGTCCGGATTGTTTTGTTTGGGATCCTACTGATTAGAAGACTTTTTTTTTTACCTTTGTGATTCGTTTTTACACCTGATTTTTAAGGTGAAGCAGCTTGGACTAAATTCAGTTCTTCGGTGGCAGTAGGGGTGGGTGATCTATTGGTGTTGTTCCCAGCCTGTGATAGGGGGGGAGTTGAGACATGGTGGCTATGCGATCCACCAGATTGTGAGGCAGGTTGGTTATGAACGGAACCAATGATGCCATCGGCATGAGGTCCCGTGGGCGATTTTATTGGGTCATAGGTAGGGCGGGGTGCATCGAGAACAATATCATATAAAGTGACAGATTGAGCATAGACCAAGTTTAAGTACTGGGCACAAGCTATAGATTATTCTTTTGTGACGGCCCCACCCATAGTGACATCTTTGGCTACGATGGGTAGTAGTGACTTTTTAAACCAATCTGCAAGGATTTGGTCTGGAATGGGAGCTTTAATCAGACGCCGTCTCCTCCTCCACTCATGAATGTGATCAGAGATGTAAGTGGCGGTGGTTTTTCGGAGAGAATTCAAAAGATCAATACCAGTTTAGTAGTGGATTGGTAATTGTAAATGTGTCAAAAATGACATAGCCAAGTAGCGGAAATCGGGAAAAGAGTGTGGTGGTAACTCAATGTACCACTTGGCAGTAGTGCTGGTAAGGGTTCACTAGAATAACCTTAAACAGATGGAATCATCCATTAAGGAGTTGGAAAAGCACCACAAATGATAAGTCATTACATGGTTTTTTGAGTCCTTACTGGGTTTTCCATCAAACTTTGGGATGTCAAATGGTAAATTCACCGGAGATGTTGTCCAATTTTTGCCATGATAGATGGGATTGTTAGTCAACTTTGATAAGTCTGGTAGATCAAGTGTATCCAGAAATGGTAATTGTTGGTTGGGCTGTGTATACTGGTAGTAATGATAAGGCATTGGATTACTAGTAGGACCATGGACTGATTGGTCGTAAGTTCCTCCTGTGGGAAATTGTCCATAAGGGTTGTGCCTCTAGGTTTGGGAGGTGGAACTAAAGGGGGTCCACCTCTGCCAGCATAAGGTGGTCCTCCGTCAGAAGGTGGGGTTCCACCTCCTCCAGAGTGAGGTGGTTCGTCACCAAAGGTGGGGGTCCTCCTCCTCTAGAATGGGGTGGTATGACGCCAAAAGGTGGGGGTCCTCCTCCTCCAGAATGGGGTGGTCCTCCACCATAAGGTGCGGGTCCTCCTCCTCCGGAATGGGTGGTCCTCTGCTAGAATACAGGGTTCTTCCTCCTCTATAATGGGTGGTAGTGGTGGTGGAGGTGGTGGGACAGTTGATGGAGGTGGTGGGGGTGGTCCACCAACCGGAGGTCCAGTCGGCGGAGCATTATGGTGTTCCCATGGGTTGTTTGGGTTTCCAAGGTAGGGTAATCCAGGAAAAAGGTTTGCTGGGTAGTTTTATCTGACATTAGGATTATGATGTCCTGAAAAAATATGTCCCCACGGGGGTTGGGTCCAAATATATGCCCCCCCTATATGATGTGTCCACGTGGGTTGTCCCATGGTTGGAAGAGGATTGCCAACGATACTTTAGCTTGTATGTGAATTATATCCTCCACTCACGTTATGACTACTAACTGGGTGATGTCCCCCAATCAGGTTGGGTCCACTAAACAGGGGTTTCCCCCTAGTCGAAAATTGCCCACTTACTGGAGTCCTCCCGGTGACCGAATGTTGACCACTAATACTAGGTTGACCCGTAACAAATGGTTGACTACTAACAAAGGGATTACTACCGCTTGACTGTAAACTAACAGGTAGAATATAGCCTCCGCTCAAAATTTAAGGTGGGGGAGGTGGAGGTAAGGTCCCATAGTTAATAGAGGTTGAAGGTTTCCCTTCGGATGTTGGGGTCAAAGAAGATCTAGAACCGGTCACCTGAATTTTAGGCACACTCGTAGGAAATGAGGGTTGACCTGGTTCATAAGTGGTCGTATTCGGTGTGGATGTTTCTAGTGAGGTAAAAGATAAAGAACGTACAGGGGAATATATAAAAATGGGTACTTCCAAACTTGCTCTACATGAGAGACTTTGATGTCTAAGTTGTTCGTCGGTCGTTTGCAAATGGCTCATATGCTCATAGAGTGGTGCAAGAAACTCATCGTTAGGAATCCATCGACAAGGTATAGTTTCTTCCATTGGAAGTGACCCAAAATCAACAACATGTTGACCTAGAGAGGTGTCCCAAAACGATGCAGTTGGACCAAATACCATTGATATAGGGTCATCCCGGGGTTGACTGAAAACCCAATCTGTAGCTCCAGGAGATCCTTCCATCGAATGGTGGAAAGACGTGTCATATGAAGTAGGTTGCTCCACTATCAAGGGTCCCGTAGGATCAGATATAAGTGGGTTTACGGGGGATGAATAGTTCATTCCCGACTCTAAGGTAGAGGTATCTTCCTCATGTGACATAGACGTAGTAGGTTGATCCATGTTTGGTCCCGTTTTCTCCTCCCGATTAAGGGGAAATCCATGTGGAAAGTTCAAAATCCTTTGGGATCTTCTAAAAGGTTGATCAGCCATAATGACTGAACCAAAATTTCTCCTAAGTGTTTTCTATAAAAAATAAATGCAATCCAAAATCTACACAAGCTAAAGCTGCAAGCAAACTTATCTGGTAGGCGTGGATTCAATAGTTTGGAACCTCGCGATATACCATAGGGTCCAATAGTTATACTCGGACCAATATTTCAGAGCACTAACCAGGGAGGATTAGGACAGTACCCTTGACCGTATAACCCCACTACCTGAACCACGTTTGTAGTAGCTCCCCGAGTGTTGTTCTCAGTGTATTTCCACACCAAGACGATCAATAGGTTAACTCGGATGGTTACAAGAATCCTAGAAGGTTCTCTCGATGTACGCAATGTACATGGGAGCTCAAATCCGTTGTGGTGTTTTCTAATGCACAACCGTATGACAGGAGCCTTTCGATATACTACTAAGTACGTGAAGTACCTTTATATATACCCAAGGGTACGTGAAAGGCCATTTGATATACCGGTTGGTATGTGGAAGAATTGCAAACCCCCGAGATGCAGTGCAGGAAAAAAATGGCAGCTACCACGCTTAAAGACGCTGAAACATGTCTCTAACCTAACACACAATTTTCTATACAGTTTTAACCTAACACTACCGATAAATTTTATATTTTACGGCTAGGTGAATGCATGAGGTGTAGATAGGAATTTAAAAAGAATGCAAACCTAAGCTACATGCAAATGAAAAGATTTTCTTTTCTATTTGATGACAGCTATCTATGGCAAGCAGAAATTTTCATTGTTTCCAATAGTAGAAAAAAAATAGACAAGTGCCCCTATACTTCAAAATCAACCAAAAGAAAAATGAAGCACTCTTTTCACTAAGCTAACAAAAACAATGAAATAACACACATCAAATCTTAAATGTTGTCTTTTTTCTCTTTTCAAATTTAAATGAATCTACGCTAAGATGAAAAGGAGAATTCCCTTTGGATGCAATAAGTTCAATTTTCCAAGGTAAAGATCAAGAAGTGGAAGGAAATAAAAAAATGCAAGAATCTTTCAATCTTCGGAAATGCTTCGTAAAAGTTCTAATGCAATTGCAATTTTCAAAGGAATGATAAACAAGTTTTCACAACTAAGAAAATACAATATGATGATGATACTTTAAAACTTTTCAAAGATCTTTCAATGACAAAATCCAGAGTATGAAAAATTTCTACAATGACTACAAGAAAGAAACTCGAAGCGAAGATAATGAACAATGTTTTGATTTCTTACTCAACTACACTGAAAGATCTAAGAATGGTGGTACTTCCCAGATCTAGATTCAAAAAATTAAATAATACACTACTGCAAACTTTAAATAATGAGGAATTCTCAAAAAGGTAAGATCACCCAAAATCTCAATAACACTCAACACACACAAAACCAAGCAAAAAAAATCACAGTAAAAAAAATGAGAAGGCTCAGAAGTCAAATCGAACAAATCGAGCATATATGGTGTAACGATCGGGATTCAAAAGACTGAGTACGTCGATGGGAGATTGAAATTTCCCACAATGAATGGATCACTTGCTTGACTAGCTAGGACCTGGATCGGCACAAAAACTTCACAGTCAAGCCAAAGAACAGTATACGCTAGGTCTAGGGTTTCTGTGACTTTAAGGTGCAGTACAAAGTGTGAAATTTAGTTCACACCAAGATCTGATCAAGAAATTACACACTCTCATAGAAGATCTCACACAACTAGTCAAGAACACTGAAATTTACTCACATAAGATGCAAACTGAATTACTCAAGAGAATAATATTACATCAACCAACCTTGGTCAATTAAATGGATGCCAATATATACATTTAAATTAGAGATTTGAATGCATAAATAGTCCATTTGAATTCACACAAAAGTTGACTTACTAAAATAATGCAAATCCCCCCTAGGTGGAAAGTGTGTTCTCCAAGTCACACCAAAGGATCACGAATTTATGATTTAGTGATCAGATAGTGATGTATGATGAAAAACCATGCCAAATCTCAAAAATCGAAAGAAGAAACATCATGGAGGATGAGTGGTCCAAAAAACAGTTTCCCTAGTCAACTAGCTTTTACCTTTCACCCAAAAAGTGATAAAAAGCAGTAAAAGAAGCAAGTGTGCCTTTCTAACTCAGAATTTTCTAAAACTAGATAGAATCTATTTTAGGACATCCATAAATAGTCTCTAGTGAGTTTAGGAAACTTGTGTTCCACACAATGACTCATATGCCAACTATCTAGTCTAATACATAGTAATTAATCATAAAATTATTAATTAATGATATAATATATTAATATGACCTAGACAATGGATTTAATTATTCCAACACCCCCCCATAAGTCTAAATTTATGTGCTAAAAATAAGAAATAAAAACTAGGGCCCAGTAACAAGACATGGTGACCCTGTACAATACTGCCTGGTCCACAAAACAAGGAAAGAAGGAAAACCTCATGGGAAAAACCTTCCCTCAAAAAATGGACATATAAAAATTGAAAGATTGTTGGTCAATCCTTCACTCCACCGCATGTTCATCCATCCCAAGAAGTGATCTAAGATAGCTGAAAGTATTCTCACTAAAAGCTTTGGTGAATATGTCTCCAGTTTGCTCACATGTTGGGCAATACTGCAAATCAATGATCTGGTCATGCACTAAACTCCTAATGTAGTGCATATGGATCTCAATATGCTTGGTCCTCTGTCTCTATACTGGATCACTTGATACTCTTATAGCACTTTGATTGTCACAAAATATGACAGTAGGAGTACTAAAGGCAATCTCAAACTCTGAAAGAATACCCTGCAACCACACACACTGAGTAGAAGCATTGACTGCACCTCTGTACTAGGCCTACATTGAAGATAGTGCAATTGCACTTTTTTTCTTGCTATACCAGCAAACAGGACCACCTCCAAGCATGAATACAAATCCATATGTGGATTTTCTGTCAAGGATACCACCAGCCCAGTCTGAGTCAGTAAAGCCAAAAAGATCTAGGCTAGAATCTACAGCATAGTGAATCCCATCAGTCTTAGTGCCTTGCACATAGTGCAAGATTATTTTTGTAGCCCTCCAATGTATCTCATGAGGCTGATCCATGTATCCTGATGCCACACTCATAGCATATGCAAGATCAGGTAGAGTATGAGTCAAGCATAACAAGCTACCAACAAGTTGCCTATACAAAGTGTTGTCAACCAAAGGTGTAGATTCTGCTTCTTCAAGTCTAACTCCTGAAAGGAAAGGAGTCTTTGAAGGCTTGAAATCAGCCATATTGAACTTCTTTAGCAGTTCAGATGCATATTTTGACTGAGATTCCTTAGTTCCATTCTCTGTTTGAGAAATCTCAAGCCCCCAAAATTGCTTAAGAATTCCCAAGTCACTCATGGAAAAAGATTGATGCAAAGCAATCTTTAATGAAGTTATTTGATCAGTAGAGCTACCTATGATTAGTATATCATCAACATATAACACTATAATCATAATTGAACCATCAATCAGCTTCATGTAAACATTAGGATCATATTTGCATCTCACATCAGATTGTGACAAGAGAAAGTTGTCCATTTTGGCATACCAAGCCCTGGGGGCTTGCTTAATCCCATATAAGGACTTCCTCATCCTGCACACATATTTAGGATCAGATGTATAACCTTATGGATTCTGCATATAAATATACTCCTCAAGATCCCCATGGAGGAATACACTCTTGACATCCATGTGGTGCACTTCCCAGCGCTTGGATGCAGAAATTTCCAGAACTAGTCTTATTGAATCCTTCTATGCAACAGGTGCAAAAGTATCATTGTAGTCAAGGACATGGACTTGGGAGAAGCCCTTTTCCACCAGCCTAGCCTTATATTTCACTTATGTACCATTAGATGCACAATTGGTTTTGTAGATCCACTTACCCCTTACCAATTTTATGCCTGGGGGGAGCTTGACTAGCTCCCATGTCTCATTATTTTGCAGTGAATGAAACTCCTCATACATAGAATCCTTCCATATTGGGTCATGTGAGGCTTCCTCATATGTCTGAGGATCAGAATCCACCATCATATAACATCTCTCAGATAGGTAGGAGTCATTCACATTGAGAGCAGTCTCAAATTGTGATCTAGTCCTCCTTGTGTCCTGAGGATTTCCCACTAGTTCACGTGCTGCTTGCAAAGTCTTAGCATCCCATTTAGGCCTTGTTGGTGAATTAGGATATGTAATAAAATGGTCCTCATCATCATAAATATCAGAATAAAAAAATTCAAGAGCAGCATCACTTACTTCTTCAGGTGGTGGTGAAGATGGTTCACCAATTTCAACATTCTGAGAGGGCTCTTCCTCGAATTGAACACTTCTTTCAATGAAGGCTTTTTGAGTAGCCATGTTTAGAAACTTATAGCCTTTGGATTCCTCTGAATAGCCAACAAAAATACAAGGTTAGATTTGGGGCTGCATATCCCTCCTCTTCTCAAGTGGAATCCTAGCCCAATCCTTGGAGCCAAAAATCCTGAAATGAGACATATCAGGTTTGTGCCCAGTCCAAGTCTCAAAAGGAGTGATTCCTTTGAGAGTTTTTTGAGGGACCCTATTTTGGATGTATGTGGCACAATTTATTGCCTCATCCCAAAGCCTTGGAGATAAAGACTTTTCTTCAAGCATACATGTGGCCATTTCCTTCAATGATTTGTTCTTCCTCTTAGCAACACCATTATGTTGAGGTGTATATGGAAGAGAGTGTTACATTTGTATGCCTGAAGAGGTGTTGGTGTCCATTTTGTCACTATTTTTTATCATCAAATATACTTTAAGTGGCGTTAATTGCACTATTTTTGTATAATAAATCACTCTTCTTTCCATTTAGCCTGTCAAACAGATTCAAGTATGCATTTATTTGAACATCTACGAATCATGAATAATTATCAACATTTTTTATGGTTTATTAACAATCATCTCATATTTCTAGACATGCTTGGCAGTTATTTTTTTCTCTACAGGCTATGGTCTTCAAAAGGACCATCATTTGGACTCACTTTCACGCCAAACACGCTAGCAACATTCAACCCGTCGTCCATCCCTTCGTGCAGCCTACAAGATCATTGGTTGGAATATTCCTGGCCATTAAAGACAGAAACGGAAACATGGGTTCGGTTAGCAACGTGGTGGTTATGGTTGATGAGCCCCAGTTCTAGAAGATCCGCCTCCCTGCCCGCCGAGCTTGACAGCACACCGTTTCCTCACGTCAACACTAAGATTTGCTTCTCCGTCCGTTCAGCTTGACAACACACGCTCATGCCCACGTCGATGCTCTAGCAGCTCCATCCTTCCAAGCTCGACCTGCCAACACATGCTTCTTCCCACGGTTGAAGGAAATGAACACGTAGTTGTTCGCGTCAGGTAGGATCGACGCTGTGAAAGCAGGAAGGTGGCCTCTGCATTGTCGTGAGTCACCAGGAAGACGTTTGATAGTCTTAAAGACTCATATTTTTAGAGAGGTCGACTACGTCAAACTTCTCTCCCATTGTAAAATTATAAATAGATGCCTTGTGTGGAGAAACGATGATCATCAGATAGCATATACAATATACAAAAGATAGCAGTAGTTTTTGCATTCACGTTGTGTAATTTTTCCCAGTTAATGGAAGCTCCTGAATTTTACTGTTGATGCTTTGCTTATTGGTGATTAAGTTGATTTAGTTTCCATCTCCGATTGCTGGGAAGGGCCCCTCATCAACCGGAGGTTTTATTTATGTTTTTTTGTATTTTCTTTTCTACAAATAGCTAGTTCATTTTCCAGTTTATATAATTAATTTTGTTTTCCTATATATGTCATCTCCTTATTTTATGTAATCTGTATTTCATTGCTAGCTTAATTTATGTTTCCAGAATTGATGATGGTCGACCAAGCATAGTGTTTATAGTTTGTTTCATTCTTCTGCAATTAGATAGACTTTAGATAGTTGTTGTTTAGTTAGTTGTCGTTTCAAGCTTAGTCATAATTATAATTAGTTCCATTAGTTTATTTTTCTGTAACTGTAGGTTAAGTTTTATTCTTAGTTTTGTTTAACTACATTATAGAAGTAGTTCATCTTTTCAATAATAATTAGAATAGGTTGCTTCCTACTATCTTAGCTTCTCAACAGTCTTCTCACTGACTTCTTTGCACTGTAGGTTCATCTTCATTCGGTAGTTGACATTAAGATCATCAAAAATGCCTCTTTCCTTAGTTTAATTCGTTTTCTTCCATCTGGACTGTCATTCAGATAGTCATCCAGTTCATCATTCGGACCTTCATTTTTTTTGCATCATTTTTATGCTTGTTTAGAATTCAGTTTCTTAGGGTTTTTTTAACTATAATATTTCTTGCTTTTAATTAACAGTTTTAGATGTAATTAGGATCTTGCTTTATATTCCATAAAAGTTTTAATTAAGTTTGTCATTATTCTTAGTTTCCATATCATTTTCCTTAACTTTGTTTTAACTGTTTTTCGAGTTATGACTTTCATATTTGATTTACCAATATGTTGTTGCTTTCAGATTTATCAATCTTATTCTTAGTGTAGTTTATTCCATGTTCTTAAGATTTATTTAGAGTTAATAATTTCATTCTCCAAGTATTCTAGTCTTAATAGTTTCTTCGTTAAGTATAGGATCAGTTTCTCATTCATACAGATAAAGAAGATGTTCATGAAATAGAGTTTGGATCATAAATAAATATCTTTATCAACTTTTCTACTTGCTTGCAAATTGAATTAGGAAAAAAATATCTTTATTAAGTTTTCTACTTGCTTCTAGATTTCATTAGTTTTATATCATTTTGCTTATGGATATGTTTAAGGTTAATTGTAATTGGTCTCTTTGTAGTTTACATCTCTTTGTCGAAATTAGATTAGATTTACTTCCATTTTGTTTTGCTATTACATTTGAAAGTCGTTATGATACATTCACTCTAGTTCCTATTACATTTGACATACAACATCAAGGAGAATGGAATTAGATGCTTTAGTGTAGTTTTGAAATATTAACTGAATGCATAAGTAGTTATTGAATTCATGAAGTAGTTTGTAGTTTTTGTCTTAAGTCAAATAATTTCCATTTTCATAACAGGTAGTTTGCTTTTTAATCAGTATTTGATTTTTTTTCTATTGTTTAATCATAGAGTAGAGTAGTATGACTTGATACTATTTTGATCTATTGGTTTAGCTATGCTTAGTTAGTTCATTTGTTGTCTTTCTGAAGTTTGACTCGGTTTTTCATTTTGAAAGATCTTTCGATCTTTTCTTTATTAAACATTTCTAAGGTCTGACAAGACGAAACTTAGGTTCCATTCTACCTCAGCATATACTGTGCCTCAACTCTAAGATTACCAACCCTGGTCGATAATTAAATATTTTGGTCATTCTTTAAGACAGTAAATACACCTCAACAGTTTGGCGCCATTGCCGGGGAGTTGTAGATAGATAGGTAGAATTCATTTGTAGATAGATAGAACCTTCTCTTAAAAACTTAGGGGTATATTTGAATTCTCTTCTTTTGAAATTTAGAAATAGGCTGGTGGCGGGTGAGCGGTAAGACGAGAGGTAAGAACCTATGCATCTGTTATAACAGGAATCCCCAAAACCCAGCACTAGTAGTGATGAAGTTAGCATTTATTTCAGTTATAGTTTGTTTTTCATGAATAGGTCTAGAGATTCGCAAGGTAGATTTATTAAAACTAAAATTCCTACTAAAATCCCTACTAAAATTCCTACTAACCTATATGGGGGGCGTGCCACCCCAACTACTAACTCAGCAGAAAGGTATCGGAAGACACCTAAAGGGGATAGTCCTAATTGGAAAGCTAAGGAAATCCTTTCTAGAAATAAATTAGGGGAAACCATAGGGACATCAGAAAATTCTATTCATAAAGAAATTCCACAGGAACCTCAAGCTCATATTGAGATTGAACGTAGACAAGAGGAAACTCCAAAGGATAAAACTTCAGAACCTTCCAACCCTGCATTAGTCCAAAAAACCAAAGACACTACTTTTTCAATAGTAGGTGATCCAAACTTAGTATATTTTGTTCATCCTGCACAAGTAGATGGTCTTTTTGAGAATTATGTGAACATAGTCATCTCACAGATTGAAACAACAACAGCAGGACCTTCAAAACTGGATACCCACGTAGCTAGTAATTCTCCTCCTAAAAAGAAGAATACTCTTCCCGAAACAGAACGTTGGGACATCCCATATTCACCAAGAAAGGATCCACCTAGGCATTCTCTTTTTGGCAATCGAATCTGCATGGAGGATGAAAACGAACATCGTTTCTGACAAGATGAAGGAGAAGGAGAGGTTAGAACCGAAGGTACTTTTGGATTCCCTATCTTAGACACTACACACGATGTAACTATGAAAAATTTCCCTCCCTCCTCACTACCAACCTTCTATGGGAAGAGTAGTGACGATCCAGATACATTCTTCTTCGAGTTTGACATTTTGTGTAGGAGTTATAATTACCTACAAGATGGTCAAAATCTAAAACTCTTTCTTGCCACATTAAAGGATTCTGCTCTTCAATGGTTTATGGGATTAGGAGAATCTAGTATTAGAACTTGGGAAGACATGAAGAATGCATTTCTACGGAAATATCAGGAATACTGTAGACCTAAGGACTCTCGCAATGATATTTTTAAAATTCAACAACTTGAAGATGAGATCCTAGAAGACTATCTTGAGAGATTTAACTATGTGTTACATAAATCTAAATATAGTGATCTTCAGGAAGATGTAGTAAGGACACTCTTCCTCAAGGGAATCTCAGAAGAATTCTTAGAAAACCTTAATCTCATGGTAGCAGGAGATATCTATCATCAGCCTTTTGCACAGATTTGTGAACTATGTAGGAATTACTCTAGGAGTAGAGGGAAAAGTGGAAGACATCTTCGAGAATCTTATGCTAGGAGCCTGAAAGAGAACACATCCAGCCCTGGTGGAGTTACAAGGGTAGAGTTGGGAAACCTATTGGAAAATTTCAAAATAGATATCTTAGGGGCCATGGGTTCTCAACTAGATGCACTACAAGATAAAAAGAGGCAAGATGAAGAACGTGCAACAATGAGTGTTTTCTGTCCTAGGTGTACATCCTCAACGAGAATGTCTAGTGAATAATGTTTCAGTTTGTCACCTTTGTACAAAAGAACATCCGACTGATAATTGTCCATCATTGCCTGGGTTGCAAGCTGTGTATAAGAGTGGAAACTTTGGTGAATCATCTAGGAGGCCTTGGCAACCTAGAAATCAACCATCATATCAAGATTCATCAAAAATTCCACCCTATTACTATCCTTATCAACCTCCTCAACAATGGAATACTTCAGGTTGGCAGAATTGACCACCTTAGTACCCTCCTCAGAATACCCAACAGCAACAATGGCCACATGGGTGGAGCAGACAAGCTTATGCTCAACCACCTCCTCCGATGCCTAACTATCCTTACCCACCTAATATTCAACAACTTTTTCCTGGATTTACACCTCCTTCACTACCCCCTATCCCAAATCAACCTCACCATTTCCAGAATATGAATCCTCCAAGACCCACAATATTAACTGCACAACCGATACCGAATCCTAACAACAAGCCAACCCAAGATATTAACATCATTGGGTTGTTACCTCTTCCATCATATGCCATTTCGACCACACCAATATACGAGATTCAACTGTGGATTGAAAGAGTTCTACAAGATCAGCCCAAGTCATGAGTTGTTATCCAATAAGAGAATGAAGAAGACATACCTAGTGAAGCTTTGAATGATGCCATTCTTGAAGATGTGGTTATTCCTAAATCTTCAACACATAATCATCCATATAAAGAATCAATTACAGGAGAAAAATCACCCCCATATCCGTAGCATCTGGTAATAGAAAAACCTGTAACATATCCAAAGTATGATATCATTAACAAATTGAAAAATATTTGCATTAAGATCCCTTTGTTACAAACCATTAAGGATATCCCAATCTATAGTAAAGTAATAAAGGAACTTTGTATTAAAAGACCAGGCAGAAAACAAAAAGACCCTTCGACGATTCATTTAATAGGAGAAATATCAGATTGCATAGCAAACCAACCTGGAATCCCAAAGTATTCAAACCCAGGAAACCCTATGGTGACTGTTATCATCAATAACACCGCCATAGGAAACACACTTATTGATCTAGGAGCCGCTATTAACCTGATGACTACCACAGTTTTAGAAACTCTCAATTTAGGACAACTCCTCCACCCTACCCCAACAATGCTATAATTAGCAGATCGCACGATGCTGCAGCCCACTGGGATATTATATGACATCACTGTATCAGTAGCTTCATGGAAATATCCTGTGGACTTCATGGTCATAAAATCAAAAGACCCTTCCAAAAGTCACCCCATTATTCTGGGAAGACCTTGGTTGGCTACTGCCAATGCATTTATCGGATGTAGGGATGGAGAGATGATTATCTCTGATGGGTTATCTACAAGAAAGCTAGCTTTATACCCACCAGCTCAGCTAGTAACTGAAAACCTATTCTGGTTATATTGTCCTTTCGGGGATAAGAACTTGGAAGAAATTTCCCTTGCTGGTGATTTCTCTTAGGAACTTCAAGAACAAAACACTGAGAATGTGTTGAATCAATTTATCTCTTCCACAACATGTATAGACTTTCCTCGGTCTTTTTCCCAACTTAACCAGATCTTTGGAGATGAATTCCAAGAAAACATGAGTCTCTCAACATTTACAAGTACACCCTGTGTCTTCGCAATCGAAGAAAATCTAGGATCCTATACCATACCTTGTGAAGTTAGTTCCGACAAATTTCTACATATAAATGCAGGTTTAGATGAGAGTCAGCAAAAACAATTACTAAAAGTTCTCAAGAGTCAAACTAGAGCATTTGCATGGGAATATAACAATATGAAAGGTATACACCTAGATACCTGTATCCACCACATTTACACAGACTCGAATGTACCTCCTGTTAGGCATCCCCAGAGAAGGATGAATCCATCCCTAAAGGATATAGTAAAAGATGAATTACAAAAACTCCTTAATACTGGTTTCATTTACCCAATTTCCAATAGTAAATGGGTGTCTCCTCTGGTGGTAGTTCCAAAGAAAGTCACAGGGAAAAGGCGTATCTGTGTTGAATTTCGAGAACTGAACAAGGCCACTCTTAAGGACTACTTCCCGTTGCCTTTCATCGATCAGGTGTTACTTAGACACCTTATCAGGGAAACAATATTTTTCATTCCTTGATGGGTATAGTGGATACAATCAAATACTAATAGAACCTGAGGATTAAGACAATACAACCTTTACTTGTTCTTGGGGGACATATGCCTATCGAGTGTTACCATTTGGCCTGTGTAATGCACCTGCTACCTTCCAACATGCAGTTCTAGGAATCTTCGCTGACCTTATACATGATTGTGTAGAAGTTTATATGGATGATTTTATAGTTTATGGTAATACCTTCCAAGAATCCCTTGATAACCTCGAAATAGTTCTTATTCGGTGCCAAGAAACGAACTTAGCTCTTAGTCATGAAAAATGTAATATGTTACTAATCGAGGGCATAGTTCTGGGACATCATGTCTCTCTTCAAGGTATTAAGGTGGATCCTGCCAAGATAGAAATAATTGTTAATCTTCCTTCTCCAAAAACTCTGAAGGAAGTAAGAAGTTTTCTTAGCTATGCAATCTATTATAGACATTTTATTGAAAATTTCACTAAGATAGTTGCACCTATGTTCAAACTACTCATGAAGGACACAAAATTTCAATGGACTGAACCTTGTCAACATGCCTTTGAAACTCTGAAGGCAAAGCTATCAGTGGCACCAATACTTAGGGGCCCCAATTGGTCCCTTCCTTTCCATATACCCACTGATGCTTCCGACATAGCTATAGGAGCAGTCTTAGGTCAAAAAGAGGGACAAACATCACATGCCATCTATTTTGCTAGTAAAAATTTGACTCCTGCAGAAACAAAATACACTGTTACTGAAAAAGAGTTTCTAGTAGTAATCTATGCCATCAATAAGTTTCGTCATTATATCACAGGATATGAATTTTTCGTACACACCGATCACTCCCGCCATTAGATTTTTAATGAATAAATCAATCACAAATGGCAGGGTGACTTGGTGGATTCTTTTGTTACAAGAATTTAACATTACTGTTGTTGACCGTCCCGGTTGAGAGAATGTAGTAGCTAATTTTCTCTCTCAAATTCAAACTGACGATAATGCTAGTCCTATCAATGATAGCTTCCCAGATGAACATTTGTTTGTTGTGTTTGTTCGAAACCCATGGTTTGCAGACATAGCCAATTATTTAGCAACTGGAAAGCTACCAAACCATCTCTCTCCACCTGAGAAACGTAGGATCATAGTTCAAAGTTCCAATTATTCTTGGGTGGATAATGATCTCTTTTGTACTAGTCTTGACCTTATTATTAGATGATGTGTACAGGAGGATGAGATGGCAGAGATCCTACATGCATGTCATGGTGGACCTTGTGGGGGGCATTTTTCTGATAATAGAACATCATACAAAGTGTTGCACTCTGGGTATTATTGGCCAAGCATTTTCAAAGATGCTTCCAAATATTTCAAGGGATGTGACAGTTTCCAAAGAATGGGTAGACCTACACCATCCGATGAGATGCCCTTACGACCCTAAGTTATGATTGAGCCTTTTAAAAAATGGGCTCTAGATTTCGTTGGGTCAATTTCCCCTATGTCTCGCAAGAAGAAGTGCATTCTAGTCTGTACAGATTATGTCACCAAGTGGGTAGAAGCCAAAGGCTTATTCCGAGCCATAGAGAAATCTGTGGTGGAATTCATATATGAAGAAATCTTCACCCGATTCAATGTACCTATGGAAATTGTAACCGATCAAGGATCTCAGTTTACCTCCAAATTAATGAAAGAGCTTACTGAAAAATATGGTATTAGACATTGTAAATATTCACCATATCACCCGCAAGCCAATGGTTAGGTAGAGTCCACCAACAAAGTATTAGAAGCCATCCTGACTAAAACTATTCAGCTACGCCACAAAGACTGGGCAGATAGGCTCCCAGAAGCCTTGTGGGATTATAGAATAACTTGGAGGAACACCACTAGCCACACACCTTATGAACTTGTTTATGGTAAACAAGTTCTTCTACCTATTAAATTTCAAGTCAAAACCTTTTGTATGGCTGCACAATTAGGGATGAATCTAGAAGAAGCGCAAAGACAATGAATCCTACAAATAAATGAATTAGACGAGATTAGGCAAGATGTTATTCAACATATGATTTTAATACAAAACCAACGCAAAAAATGGCATGATAGATACATTAAACATAAACAATTCAAAACTGGAGACTGGGTGTTACTTTTTTATTCAAGATACAAAAACTTTAAAGGTAAATAAACTACTCATTGGATGGGTCCATATGAAATTGTTATAGCTTTTGATAATGGATCTGTTAAAATTAAGACAATTGATGATTCTCAAATTTATTTTGTTGTAAATGGACATAGACTTAGACTTTATCATCAACCAATATATAAACAAGATTTTGTGCAGAATGCCTTACAACAAGAGGAAATGGAGCTGGTAGAAGAGGAAGTCATTCCTCCTTCTCCTAGTTCTTGAATAATTTTGGATTATCTTCCATTGTATATATGCAAATATGTTTTGTTTTTTTAATAATAAAGATTCATTTCTAACAACTGATTGCATTCTTTACAGGAAATTCATTTTTATGATCAGCTTATGAAATTTTGTAAATTAAAATAGGAAGACTCTTTTTCCTTTTTCCCAAACTTCATATGACTTTTTTTGTGTACATATGTTTTTGTCTTGAATAAATTTGAAGTTTGATTACAAGAACCTTATGATCAGCTCATGCAATATTATCCGAAAAGGGAAGTGCTCTAAAAATAAATATCTATAGTTCTCCTTCTCTTTTGATTATTGTTGGTTTATAGTGAAAGGTTAAAGCATTATTGATATCATTTTTAACCACTTTCTTTTATGATTCTGTATATGGTATTTGATTCGGACATGTGCATTTCTGATTTATCATTAGAACAGTTGCTTAAGACCCACTTTAATTACTATGATCTTCAAAAGCTCTATCTTACACCTATGGACTACTAGCTCATCCTAGACTCATTATCAAAACTTGTCTCTTAAGCACTTTTAAAAGGTAGCCCAAAAGTGAGTGATATTTTCTATTTTGTGGGGAACATTACTGACCTTTTATGAAGAAGATAGACTGAGAGGTCAAAGAACAGCTTTAGGTTATTATCTTTTGACATGATCTATAATTTAGACCATTATAAATAAAGTTACTCATAAGGTTCGCGCTAAAAATTTGAATTATGTGTTTAACGGGCTTAGCACACTCTAGTGCCAACCAGCTTCCTTACTAAAAATATCATTATACGAAGCAAACCCGCTGGGGTACTAAACAGGCTCGCTGGCAGCGGGTCCATGATAAGTAAAATATTAAACAAGGAAGCTCGTTAAATTCAAGTAAACCCATCGGGGTACTAAATAGGATCGCTGGCAGTGGGGCTATGCTTGCATGGTACCAAGATAAAACCGCTGGGGTACTGAACAGGCCTGTTGGAAGTGGGGCAATATCAGGTAAAATAGGTTTGGTTAACGCATTGCTATTCACATGGCTCATAAAAAACCTGAGTATACAAACACATGTTTAGGCGAATTATTTACTGTCATTAGAGAATGGTTGTAAGCTGGACTTGGACCCTATCATCTAATTCACACGATATCTAGGATATGACTATCCTAGAAATGGGACCCATAACTATAGTAAATCTCACAAAATTTATGATGAACCTTATCTATATTCTTTGGATGACAAGAGATCTTTACAATGAATCATGGATGACTAGTTTTCCTATGGCATTTCACATCAATTATACTATCATTCTTCATATGGTCTTCTTAAGCATTGTTGTATTCTTTTTGACGAATGTACATATCTGAATCATCTACATATATTAGTTAATATTTCATTTTCTTACGAAAATTATCACAACATTTTTAGAAGATTATTTCCTGAACCATGTATTAAAAATATTTGAGTATTAATCAATTTTTCTTTGATGGCTTGAGGACACGCCATATTTTTGGTTTGGGGGAGGATCAGAACTGTTTTTACTTTCTGAATATTTGTGAAAAAAAGTTTATTTATCTCTGATAAAATGATAGGTATTTTCAGGAATAATGCGAAATAGCAGAAGAAGGATTATCCTAATCAATGACAAATAAAGAGGAATGAAACTGAAAGATCCAGAAAAGCAAGTTTACAGATTCTTTTGTGCACTAACAACCTCAAAAATTTCCTGCAAAATCAGCTTCAGTCAAGCATTAGCAAGCAAGTCTTGTACAAACAAAATTCTGTATGAAGGGTTGAATGACGGCTCGAATTCCTATCCGAATGAGGTGACGAAAGAGGCAAATGTATAACAATCTGAATGAAGTACCGAATGAAAACATAGCTTATAATGGCTTTATTAAACATGCCAAGGTATCCAAATTTGAATATTATTGATAAATCTAATTGGCTAATTATGTCAAGAATCAATCAAATGTCAATTTCACACGTGGTCTCATTCCCTTATCTATCTCGCATGCATTAAACGAATGGATTTTGCATCATTTCGATCTTCAGAATCATTACATGACCGCCATATAGCTCTAATTATCCTATCGTACGACCTATCATCATATTAATCGAGTTATCATGATATCCCACATATAATCTATGTCTATAATTTCATTTCGAAAAATACATTCAACCTTTCCAAAGCTCGGCTTTGGACATGGTTGAATATATCATAGCCACACGTATTCTCTGACTCACGCATTTTTATGTTGGCACTCGATTCAAGATCTTTGAATGACAAGTGTGATCTCTCAAGCATGCACCTTGTCCATCGTTCAACCATTCAAACAGACTTCAATTTAAACTGATGACTGCGTGAATTTCGCCTCATTTATGTTCGCTCTCCATTTTTTCTGCTAAGTTGCGTCTCCTGCATCTCTTGCATCCCCTATACCTATCTGCATCCCTCGAACTCTGTCTATTTATGCCTATCCGTCATGAACCTGGAAGTAACCAGGATTACTTTGCATCCCCGAGTTCAAAGAATGCTACGAGGTATTCCTTCAAGCCAGATGGGGTATGTTTCTCCGCCTTCTCAAAGGCCATGACCACGAAATTTCACTATTGTTTGCCAAAGGATTCGATGGAAAGACAACAAAAGTTGGCCATCTCACTTTTTCTGTGACGGAAGAATCTATTGCATTAGCCATGAAGCTCCCTAGGGAAGGATCCTGTTGGCATAAACATCTCCTCCTTCCACGGAAGGCTCACGAATTTTCTTTGAAGACCGAATATCAACATGTTGCTGGAATAAAAGGATTCCACCGGGAGTGGGTCAAGCCGGAATACGTAGATCCCTTGACTGTCATCATCCACCTGATCTCTTGTGAGGGTAATTTTACTCTTTTTAAAATCTACCATTTCAGATTACACATTTTGTTAACAATCGGACCCTCAATTTCCCATTCTATTTCCTGAAAAGTTTAGAGAAAATGTCAAGCCAGGTTAGGAAGAATACTATTAATCCCTCTAGAAGCTTGTACCATCACTGTCTTATTAAAATATTGATCATTCACCAGTTGGAAAAGAGATGGAAAACCTGGGATCGTTTTGTCTTTGAAATACTAAATCCTCATTTGATCGAGAAGCCTATTTCCAAATCCTTTGCTTCTCGAAAACACCATCGTTTCCAAGCCAGTATTAGTGGTCCTACCCAAGCCTCTAGCAAACAGAACAATACACCAAGCATGTGCGGTTTGATGAGAATCCCTCAGGAGATGTACACCTTTTCCATCCATCGCCTTCTCCTAAGCTTACCCTTGGTGATCCTACTTTGGAACCTGATAATCCTGGATAATAGGTATCCTAATAACATTTCTCCCACAGTGAAGCACACAAAAGGGTGAAGAAATACACTTGTTTTGTGGGAGAAATGATTTACCTTGATTATTTAATGAAGTTGTTTTAAATATTATTCTTTTATGTTTGAAAGCATGTTCAATAAACTAATTATATGAAAAACGAGTATGATTGAGCAGGTGCAGGTACACTAAGGGACAAACACGCAAATCAAGTGAAGGATTGAAGGATCATACAAAGCTCAGTGCCTTTTCCCTGATTTATAGAGAGAACTCCTGTTCAGCAAGATCGGCAATTAGACATATAGTTAGGTTAAGCATTAGAGGCATATATATATGGACCTCTCAGGTAGCGAGGGGATACTGCTGCCATTTTGGAGAACCATCGTTTTACTTTATACTACTGAGACAATTCGTGTTACAAACCTTTATGGAACTATGAAGTTACTATTTTGAATAAATATATTGATGGTGCTTTCAATTCAGCATCTATAAGTTTTCTCCATTCCTGAGTACGGGTTGGAGAGGGCCCCTCCAACATGTAAGTTAGGGGATTTTTACTGTTCAGGTATTTTTCATTATGTGCTTTGTATTGAATTAATCTATATCGCATATGAAAGTATTTTTGATGGCATTTAAACAACACGATTTAATTTCGGTTGTAAAGCGACCATTCTGATTCCGTAGTAAGTTATAGCACATTCTATAGTTCGGTAGCGCTATTTCTGTAGTCCTATAGCAACATTCTGCCAAGACATATTTCGACACTTATTTTCCTTTGTGCTTGCATTACTTATGAAATAGTGATCCAGATGTTGAAGCTCATGCACTTTTCCATTATTATAGTTACTCATGAAGATTGATTACTTTCAACACTTTGGTTAATTGATGATTAATTAGTAGCATTGGATAATTGCATTCTGAATTGAGTCTTTGGCATTTGAATATTTTAGATTAGATTTCCAATTTATGTATTTGAATTACAGTATCTACTTCTTATATTAAAAATACATCTTTCGGTATTTTAGAATAGATCTGCCAAGTTTTCAGCATTCAAATTCATACTATACATTTACTGGTTTCTGCAAGTTAATCCTTTAGGTATATTTACTGATTTCAACATTTAACTTCTTAACATAGATTTACTATTTTATGCATTCAACTTCTTAGCATAGGTATTTCTCATCCATAGATTAGGCAATCCTTTCACAGCTTATTCAATTCCTTTTTAGGCAAACCTTTAAACATTGATACCGACACCCAACCACAACCAAGACTATCCTATAAGAGCACATATAGTGCCAACACCTTTGAAGTTTGTACCTCCCCCGAGTTGATAATTAAAGTAGGCTCCTAGTCTAGCTGCCCTCATTAGAAATCCATCTAAGAGCTCACCATTTTTTGGCGTCGTTGCCGGGGAGGTGCTAAATCTTTTAGGAGACATATTCAAAAACAAAACAAAAAGAAAAAAGCAACATACATAAAACATGAAAAAAACATAAAGATTTTACCAATGAATGCCTCGTCGACAGAGGGATAGGTTTGGACACTTTCTGCCTAGGCATCCTACGAGTAACAACGGTAACAACAGCTCTAACCAATCTCAATTTGAATTCCTAAACTCTGAAGATGAAACTGATTCTACATACAATCCAAATAGAGACAAATTCTTTGTTAGTTCCAGCTCAAACACCACCATGGAAAACGAAGAAGAGGAACCTTGAGAGTTGTTCACCTTTCCCGTTAGCATACCTCTAGGAGATGCCAGGATGAATAATTTCAACCCTAACAATCTGCCAAACTTCCATGGTTTGACTTCCGAATATCCTAACACATTCCTGTTTGAGTTTGACGTAGTTTGCAGATCCTTTGATTACACTACTGATGCACAAAAGCTAAGGCTTTTTCCCTCCACACTAAAAGATCTATCACTTAGATGGTTCATGAGTTTAGAAGGAAATAGTATTTTCAGCTAGGACCAAATGAAACAGGCATTTCTAGAAAAATATAGGGACTACTGCAAAGCAAAGGATACTAGAGATGAAATGTTTCGGATGCAATAGGGAGAAAGAGAATCATTAGAGTATTATGCCCAAAGGTTTCAACTCAGCTACAAACAAGCTAGTCACTGCACCTTAGATCCTGAATCACTAAAACTTGTCCTTCTTAGAGGTGTAAAAGAAAAAAATATTGAAGTCTTAAACCTTCTGGGGGATGGAGATATATTCCAGAAGACTTATGACCAAATCCTACAAATCTTCAAAAACTACTCTAGATCTAGGAAAAGTAAAAATGGGACCAAGGATACACACACATTTACTGGGGGATCTGCATCTTTGGGACCAAACCTCACCAAATCTGATTTAGGACACCTGCTAGATGACATGAAGACCGACATCTTATAATCTTTGTCCATGCAACTTGATGCACTTCAAATCAAGAAGAAGCAGGACAAAATCAACAAAGCCTTGGCAGTATTTTGTCCATGCTGCAAAAAAAAACATGAGAAAAGGCAGTGCACGTTGAACACCATAGAAATATGTGGTCTTTTCACGGACAATCACCCCACCGATAAATGTCCTCTATTTCCCTCATGTAAAGCTGCTATTTAGGAGCCCACAACTGAAGGTACAATAGAAAAGCTCTGTTTTGTGAATCAAAGAAGGAACAATTTTGCTAGACCTTACCAACCCAACAACCAACCTTACTACAATCAGGGAAATAACCAGCAGAATTGGAACTCTGCACCAACCTCATGGCCATCTCAGCAAAATCCAAATCAGTGGCAGCAAAACCAACCATATCAGTAGGCTTATTACCCACAATCCTACTCTCCATACCCCCCACCTTTTGCTCATCCAACTACGAATTATAACAATCCATACCCTTATGCATCGAATTGGAGAGCTCCATTGCAGCAGCAACAGCCACTCATCATGCCGCCACCACCAAATCAACCACCCCCGATACCTCCACCAATTCCTTCCCAGCCAATTCCCAACCTAACAACAACAGGCCACCACCACAACAAGCCTACAATACTGAAATGGTACAGTTCCCAACCTACGTTGTAGATATGCTAGAGATAAATGAAATTAATTTAAGATATGGAAAAATGTTGCAAAATACACACACAGAGAATATCCAAGAATCTAAGGCTCACGAACAAACGACACAACCCCATATTCAGCATCCGGATGAACCAAACCCTCAGGAGGAAGAAATTCAACCACTCACATGAAACAGAAACCCTCCATTCCTTGAAAAACTGGTACGAAGTGCAAAAGAGGAAGAAGAAAATGCAATTTTAAACGAATTGAAGCACTTAAACATCCAAATTCCGATTTTGCAAGGCATAAGGGATGTGCCCATCTATAACAAATTTATTAAATAAAATTGTCTGAAGAAACTTGGTAGAAGAAAGCGTGACCTGCCAACCATCAATGTAGTAGGCCAATTGGAAGTTCTAATGCTAGGAATCGTGGTTAATCCTAAATATCTGGATCTAGGCAGCCTCGTAGTCAACGCAATCATCAATAACAGACAGATAGACAAAATCTTAATTGATTTGGGAGCTACCATAAATGTGATGACCAAGGATACTATGATACACCTAGGACTCCAATCAATGGTCAGAACAACAACTATAGTACTCCATCTAGCTGACACATCCATAGTGAGACCCGAAGGAATGCTTGAAGATATAATAATCAATATAGAATCCTGGGAATACCCAGCTGATTTCATAGTCATAGAAGTAAAAAGTAAGCTTAGTGGTTATCCAATCATAATAGGCAGACCTTGGTTGGCAACTGCAGATGCGTACATAGGTTGCATATCAGGAAACATGACTATCACCAGTGGACATGCCAGGAGGAAAATCATGATTTACCCACCAGCAAGGAAATCTTCAGACTTAGAATATCAAAATTGGACTGATGATTATAACGACGCACCAAATCAAAACCTATGACCTGTCCTAACAATTGATGATGCACTATCACTAAAAGCCATAGACGAAGATGGTCATATAGATAGGTTTATACAGAATGCATCTTCTAACAATGATATTCTTGAAGAATTTTTTTACACAGACTAGCAACAAGAAGGAGAAAGTTCACACCAGAACTTAAATAAAATTTGGGCAGAAGTGCTATCCCTGGAAGAAAATCAAAAAGAGAAAATACAATGGAAATTATGCCTGGAAAGACAGTCAACATTAATTCCAATCTGAAGCCAAAGCAAGAAAAGCAGTTAATGAAGGTACTATCAGAACAAAATAAAGCTTTTGCATGGACATATGCAGACATGAAGGGTATACATCCTGATATCTGTAAAAATTACAATTACATCAAAGAAGGTTCTATCCCTATCAGGCAACCACAAAGGAGGCTGAACCCAGCATTAAAGGACATTGTCAAAGTGGAACTATAGAAGTTATTAGATGTTGGGTTCATATATTCAATCTCTGATAGCGAATGGGTCTCACCACTGGTTATAGTCCCTAAAAAAGGAGTCAAATGGAGAATTTGTGTGGACTACAGAGAGATAAATAAAGAAACCAAGAAAGATCACTTTCCTCTCCCATTATCGATCAGGTGTTGGACACATTAGCTGGGAACAAGTATTTCTCATTTTTGGATGGATTCAGTGGGTACAACCAAATTTTAATACATCCAGCTGAGCAAGATAAGACAACGTTTACATGCCCCTGGGGTACTTATGCATACAAAGTACTACCCTTTGGGTTATGTAATGCTCCAGCAACATTACAAAGGGCCATACTAAGTATATTCTTTGATTTCATAAATGATCAAATGGAAGTCTTCATGGATGACTTCACACCCTATGGACAAAACTTTGATCAGACATTGAACCATCTTGAATTAGTATTGAAAAAATGTATTGAGATGATCTTATGTCTGAGCAATGACAAATGCAGAATGTTAATGGAAGAAGGCATCGTTCTTGGGCACCATATATCACAGAGGGGGATAGAGGTTGATCAAGCAAAAGTTTCAGTAATTAGAACGCTGCCACCACCTATCAAGAAAAGGGATGTGAGAAGTTTCCTTGGGCAAACAGGATACTACAGGAGATTTATTGAAAATTATAGCAGGATTGTTGCACCAATGTTTTCCCTTCTCACAAAGTCCAATACTACTCTCTGGATGAAGTATGACACCTTGAAGGACCAGTTTAGGATGCTCCAGAAGCTTAAAGCTAAAACCACTTCCTCTTCCAAGTTGAAGGCAGCTACTACCACAGCTCAGCCTTCTTCCTGGACTTCTCTGTTTTGCTCAGTGGGACCTGGCATATCTTCGGTTTGGGGGAATGTTGGTGTCCATTTTGTCACTATTTTTTATCATCAAATATACTTTGAGTGGCGTTAATTGCACTATTTTTGTATATTAAATCACTCTTCTTTCCATTTAGACTGTCAAATAGACTCAGATATGCATTTATTTGAACATCATACGAATCATGAATAATTATCAACATTTTTTATGGTTTATTAACAATCATCTCATATTTCTAGACATGCTTAGCAGTTAGTTTTTGCTCTACAGGCTGTGGGCTTCAAACGTACCTTCATTCGGACTCGCTGACAAGCCAAAGACGCCAGCAATGTTCAACCCTTCGTCCATCCCACGAGATCGTTGGTTGGCATATTCTTGGCCATTAAAGACAGAAATGGAAACATGGGTTCAGTTAGCAACGTGGTGGTTATGGTTGATGAGCCTCGGTTCTAGAAGATTCTCCTCCCTGCCCACCAAGCTTGACAGCACACCGTTTCCTCACGTCAAAACTCTAGAAGATTCCCTTCTCCGTCCATTCAGCTTGACAGCACATGCTCATTCCCACGTCGATGCTCTAGCAACTCTATCCTTCCACGCTCGACCTGCCAGCGCATGCTTCTACCCACAGTTGAAGGAAATGAACATGCAACTGTTCGCATCAGGTAGGATCGACGCCGTGAAAGCAAGCAGGCGGCCTCTACGTTGTTGTGAGTCACCAGGCAGCCATTTGATAGTCTTAAAGACTCCTATTTTTAGAGAGGTCGACTACGTCGACCTTCTCTCCCATTGTAACATTATAAATAGATGCCTAGTGTGGAGAAACGATGATCATCAGATAGCATATAGAATATACAGAAGATAGCAGTAGTTTTTGTAGAAACGTTGTGTAATTTTTCCCAGTTAATGGAAGCTCCTGAATTTCACTGTTGATGCTCTACTGATTGGTGATTAAGTTGATTTAGTTTTCATCTCTAATTGCTGGGAAGAGCCCCTCATCAACCAGAGGTTTTATTTATGTTTTTATGTATTTTCTTTTCTGCAAATAGCTAGTTCATTTTCCAGTTTATATAACTAATTATGTTTTCCTGTATATGTCATCTCCTTATTTTCTTTAATTTGTATTTCGTAGCTAACTTAATTTATGTTTCCAGAATTGATGATGGTTGACCAAGCATAGTGTTTATAATTTGTTTCAGTCTTCTGCAATCAAGATAGAGTTTAGATAGGTGCTATTTAGTTAGTTGTTGTTTCAAGCTTAGTCATAATTAGAATTAGTTCCATTAGTTTCTTTTTCTGTAGCTGTAGGTTAAGTTTTATTCTTAGTTTTGTTTAACTATGTTGTAGAAGTAGTTCATCTTTTCAATAATAATTAGAATAGGTTGCTTCCTACTATCTTAGCTTCTCAATAGTCTTCTCACTGGCTTCTTTGCACTGTAGGTTCATCTGCATTCGCCAGTTGACGTTAAGATCATCAAAACTGCCTCTTTCCTTAGTTTAATTTGTTTTCTTCCATCTGGACTGTCATTCAGACAGTCATCTAGATCGTCATTCAGACCTTCATCTTTTCTGCATCGTTTTTATGCTTGTTTAGAATTCAATTTCTTAGGGTTTTTTTAACTATAATATTTTTTGCTTTTAATTAGCAGTTTTAGATGTAATTAGGATCTTTCTTTATATTCCATAAAAGTTTTAATTAAGTTTGTCATTATTCTTAGTTTCCATCTCATTTTCCTTAACTTTGTTTTAACTATTTTTTGAGTTATGACTTTCATATTTGATTTACCAATATGTTGTTGCTTTCAGATTTATCAGTCTTATTCTTAGTGTAGTTTATTCCATGTTCTTAAAATTTATTTAGAGTTAATAATTTCATTCTCCAATTATTCTAGTCTTAATAGTTTCTTCGTTAAGTATAGGATCAATTTCCCATTCATACAGAAAATGAAGATGTTCATGAAATAGAGTTTGGATCAAAAATAAATATATTTATCAAGTTTTCTACTTGCTTCCAAATTGAATTTAGAAATAAATATCTTTATTAAGTTTTCTACTTACTTCTAGATTTCATTAGTTTTATATCATTTTGCTTATGGATAGAAGATAAATCATAGTGTTTAAGATTAATTGTAATTGGTCTCTTTGTAGTTTACATATCTTTGTCGAAATTAGGTTAGATTTACTTCCATTTTGTTTTGCTATTACATTTGAAAGTTGTTATGATACATTCACTCCAGTTCCTATTACATTTGACGTACAACATCAAGGAGAATGGAATTAGATGCTTTAGTGTAGTTTTGAAATATTAATTGAATGCATAAGCAGTTATTGAATTCATGAACTAGTTTGTAGTTTTTGTCTTCAGTCAAGTAATTTCCATTTTCATAACAGGTAGTTTGCTTTTTAATCAGTATTTGTTTTTTTTTCCATTGTTTAATCATAGAGTAGAGTAGTATGACTTGATACTTTTATGATCTATTGGTTTATGATCCAGGTGGATATCGGTGGCGTCCCACCTCTTCCTACTGGCTCAAAACAATCTTCTGGCAATTTTGGCAAATTACTATTTTTAGCAGTTTTTTGGGTCCTAAACTTTTGGAGCCATTTTGAGGCCCTAAATGACGTTTTTTCAGCATCGGATGGTTGGGAAAATATGAGTCCATTTTGGACTCAATATTTGTAATTTATGGATGTAGTCCTTGAATAGATCTTTCCAATGAGCTATTGTGTGCCCCAAATGAAGATTGTATGCAAAATTTACAACCCCGGGAAGTTTATGTACTAACTTACACAAACGGGGCCCACATGAATTTTGGCGCTTCATCTCCTAGGGTTAGGTTTTTGGGGTTTTGGGATTCTTTCCCTCGTGCTTATGATAAATAGGCCCTTTCGGCCTCTCTTTGTATTCATCTTGGCACAAATGAACATAGCGGCCACATCTCTTCTCAGAGATAGCTACCACCATTCTAGATATTGTATTTTACAATCTGTTCTATTTCCGCTATTTAATAGAATATGTGTTTATTGTATAACTGTGTCATTTGCAATATATATTTGTATTTGATTCTGTAAATGCTCTTATATTTCGTTCCCACATAAATCCGGATCAGTTTAGCTAGGCTTAGTTAGTTCATTTGTTGTCTTTCTGAAGTTTGACTCGGTTTTTCATTTTGAAAGATCTTTCGATATTTTCTTTATTAAACATTTCTAAGGTCTGACAAGCTGAAACTTAGGTTCCATTCTACCTCACCATATACTGTGCCTCAACTCTAACATTACCAACCCTGGTCGATAATTAAATATTCTGGTGATTCTTTAAGACAGTAAATACACCTCAACAAGAGGCACAAAATTACTGAAACTTAGATTTGATTTACTCCCCACCATTATCAGATCTGATAATCTTGATATGTCTACCAGACTGGTTCTCAACTAAGGCCTTGAAAAGCTTGAACATATCAAAAACTTCATTCTTTAACTTGATGAAATAGATCCGACAATACCTGGAAAAGTCATCTATGAAGGTAAGGATATATTTGGCATGGTTCAAGGACTCATGGGGGAATGGACCTAATATACCATTTTGAATAAGATCCAAGGGTGCAGAGGTTCACTCAGTTTTGGATCTCGTCCTATACTTATGCTCAGGGTCTTTTCCTAGGATGCAACTTTGACAGACACCTTTGGAAAATCTGATGTTGGGAAGCCCTATGACCATTGCTTTCTCATGAAGTTGGGAAAGATATGTATAGTTTAGGTGGCCAAATATTTCATGCCACAATTTGCATGAATCATTGGCATGGGTTAAAAGAGAAGAAGGTGAGGGCAATGGAATAAAATAAGAAAACTTGTATATTCTAGAGCTATGGTCAGTAGTGCTTAATGCCACAATTTGGCCTGTTGACATTTCACAGATCTCAACATCATTTGGTGTAAAGGTCACCTTTTTGGGTGAACCTGTGTGGGCCATCTAGTATACTGACAAAAGGTTAGCATCAAGTCCAGGAATATACAAGACATTATTGAATGAGCCAAAATCGAGATCTATGTTGCCTTTACCTTTGCTTGAAGTTTCAGAATTTTCACCCAACACAATATTTGGACCACAAGAAGATTCAAGTGAAGTAAAGAACTCACTTGTAGACACCATGTGCCTTGAAGCTCCAGAATCAATAATGAGTGAGGTAGGCTTGGATTTGCTTTCCATCAATGCATGCACTCTCTCCTTATCTTCAGAATTTTTTCCTCCATCCTTCCTCCTTGCGCTCTTAGGAAGAGGAATGTTTTCTTTCTCTAGGAGTAGATCCATTTGATCAATGGTTTTATTCATGCAAGAGCTTTCAGGATGAAAGCCCCACTGCAATAAGTACACTTTTCCTTCTCATTCTTCTTATTTGGATTCTTCTTTGAGTGGTAGGAGTCTTCATGAACTTTCTGCTTGTCTTTCCTCTGATCAGCGAGCTTCTTGAAGTTTCCCTTCTTCTTCCCTTTCGAACCCTTTGAATCTCCAACATTCATACAGTGGTATTTTGATGGATTTTTTATGGCTCCCATCTAGACCAATTTGTCTTGTTCTTGTGTAAGAGATTCCATGAATTCTGAGAGTGTGGGGCTCTTCCAATTTCGAACTTCCTTCCTTGTGGAGTGGAAGGTCGAAACAAAGACTGAGTAATCAGGGCCAAGCTTGGATAGAATTGCTAAGATTAGTTGCTCATATTTTTTATCAATACCACATTGCTTAAACTGTAGAAAAAGTGACTTGAATTTGGAGAAGAAATCCTGGAGATTATCAAAATTATGTGGACTCAATGAAACTAGTTCATTATCCAGTTGGTGGCCTCTTAATTCATCAGTCTTTCCAAGCAATTCTTGAAGCTTTAGCCAAACTTCATTAGGAGAGGTAATACCATCAATATGGAATAGAAGATCCCTATATGTAGTGAGACACAGTAATCCATAGGCTTCATCTCTTCGATTATGCCACTTTTATTTCTCAATTGCGGAGGTTGGCTCTGGTTCAGTTGCCATAGTCACCCTATAGAGGTATTTTCTCCTCAACATGATCTCCATCTGCGCTTTCCAGTCAAAATAATTGAATGGAGTGAGGATGATATGATGTGAATGATCCATAGAAGCTATGAAATGACTTTTTGAGTGATTTGGGTACGCCCCTAGATGCTCATTTGCGCCCTCTAGATGATAGAATGCACCCTGTGGATGAATTACTGCGCCCTCCTTGAGACTAGTTGGATCCTGCAAGATAATAGAAGGAGAAAGGAATATCTTGATAGCTTTGATACCATGTGAAATTTAGTTCACACCAAGATCTGATCAAGAAATTACACACTCTCACAGAAGATCTCACATAACGAGTCAAGAACACTGAAATTTACTCACATAAGATGCAAACTGAATTACTTAAGCGAATAATATTACATCAGCCAACCTTGGGCAATTAAATAGTTTTCAATATATAAATTTACATTAGATATTCAAATGCATAAATATGCCATTCGAATTCACACGAAAGTTGACTTACTAAAATAATTCAAATCCCCCCTAGGTGGCAAGTGTGTTCTCCAAGTCACACCAAAGGCTCACAAATTTCTGATTTAGTGATCAGATAGTGATGTATGATGAAAAAACATGCCCAATCCCAAAAATGGAAAGAAGAAACATCATGGAGGATGAGTGGTCCAAAAAACAGTTTCCCTAGTCAATTAGCTTTTACCTTTCATCCAAAAAGTGGTAAAAAGAAGTAAAAGCAGCAAGTGCGCCTTTCTAACTCAGAATTGTCTAAAAATAGCCAGAATCTATTTTAGGACATCCAGAAATAGTCTCTAGTGAGTTTAGGAAACTTGTGGTCCACACAATGACTCATATGCCAACTATCTAGTCTAATACATAGTAAATAATCATAAAATTATTAATTAATGCTACTAATGTATTAATATGACATAGAAAATGGATTTAATTAGTCCAACACACAGAACTCTGAAAATGAGACCAAAAACCAAATGGAGAAAAATTTAACCTAGGTACCATGAAATAGAGGGCGACATGCCCTCCTATTACGCACCAAAGCATTGGGAGGTCCAACTACGCACTCTGCACATTGGGCAAGTGCATCAGTAACACACGTTTCCAAAGGCTAGAAAGCATATGTGATGCAGTCTATTCACCAGATAAGCACGTTAGAAATACAGTGACATAGGTTATATATGGCACAGGTGCGTCGGGTGGGGATCAAGCAACAAAAAATAAAAAGTTCTCCAAAAATAAAAGGCTAGCAGGTCCAATACTGATCTTGAACAGAGTCACCCAGAAAATATTTGATGATCAGATCCAATGGTAGGAGGCAATTAAGAGGCTAAAAATTTGATTAAACAGAACTCAATGAAACCAAAACAAAATGAAATTAAAATTATGGATAACAATATCCCCAGTATGGTCGCCAAATTTGTTTAGGGACAATCTATATGAGCGGACTCAAACAGATCTCCCTAGTCCAAGTGTATCTAGAACAAATAGATACACAATACCAATCACTTTCCTAGATCAATAGAAATACTAGACAGGTCAAGATGTGGCTTACCTCAAGTCTGTAATTCCTTTCTCCTTGCTTCTCCAAGCTCCAAATTCTTCGAATATTTAGCTGCAAAACCATGTCAAGCAAGTGGAAACATACAAGCAGTAAAAGCATATGAACATGAATTGATCTAGAATAACAGTTAAGGAGGAAAATCCTAATAGTTATCAATGCAACAACACTTATGGAAAGAACTTATATTAATGTAATCAACAGAAGTACATAGGGAAGAAACATCACAACCGAAGCCTTAACGTTGTAACTTCCATCAACAATCCTATCCTCCAAGGTAGAATGGTTTCCTCCCAAAGGATGAATTAGGATCACCTAGGATAATTTCACCAGCATAAGAGTACTATGGTGCTTCCTCCCTTTACAATGGGGAAGGGGGTTGTATATATAGGGCTAAA
This sequence comes from Larix kaempferi, assembly GCA_027924585.1. Classification (NCBI taxonomy): domain Eukaryota; kingdom Viridiplantae; phylum Streptophyta; class Pinopsida; order Pinales; family Pinaceae; genus Larix; species Larix kaempferi. Next base: position 699,272 of record BSBM01001241.1, read on the forward strand.
GGAATATAATAGGTTGAATATTTAGGGGAGAGGATTAAGGGATCACTCCACTAGGTTAGGGGATCGAATTCCATATTTCCTAGCATCTAGGGATAAGCCTCCATGTCACCAAACTTCGAGAAATCGCTCAAAGCTTCCTTTTATCCAATTTAATCAACTCTGACGCACCTTGCAAGAAGGAAAATTGCATCATAAGTGGATCACCGTACTATGCACAAAGGTAGCATGCGTCACTAACGTGATCTGATAAGGTGCAGAGTGCGTCACCAAGGGTTCAACGCTCCTTTCTCAAAGGAAGGGTGCGTCAGGGTGACAACAAAAAATGAAAGAGAAGGACAACAACCTTTCTGTCAATGTTTTAGCCAGGGAACTTTAGGGATTAAGGCATGGAGTTTATACATGACTCATGATGACTATATTTTGGTGTAACATTTATGTTTTTCTTTTCTACCCATTCCCCCCCCAAAAAAATATTGGTTATGGTTGTCACCCGCGCAGGAGGAAAAAACATGGAGGAATAACTTGCAGCCCTCAAGACCAAACTCCAAGATCTGGATGAAAAAATTCTCAGCCTCCATCTTCAGCCTTTAGCCATGAATAATAGACGACATCCAGAGTCTTCTGCAGACACTAGGTTATCTTCTCCCAACACTTTTCATGAGTCGAAGCTTGATTTTCCTCGCTTCAATGGTGATGATCTGACTGGATGAATATACCGGGAATAACAATATTTCAATCTGCATAATACTTTGGATGTCAACAAAGTTCCACTTGCATCCTTTCATTTGGAACATGAATCCCTTCAATGGTTCTGTTGGTACATCAAGAAGGCTCATGCAAAGCCAAATGGACAGATTTTTTCCAACTCCTTTTGCAACGATTTGGCCCTAGTGCTTTTGATGACTTCACAGGAGCACTTACTAAACTTTGCCAAATTGGCAGTGTGAGAGAGTATCATACAAAATTTGAGAAAATGGCCAATCACACAGAAGGATTGCCTAATGAATTCTACAGGATTTGTTTTATCAGTGGTCTGAAAGATGCAATATGATTTGAGGTTAAAATTTTCTATCCCAGCACAATGATGGAAGTCCTAGGGTTGGATAAGTTGGAGGAGGACAAGATCACATCCCAAAAGTGCTCCAAATCGACTTTTGTTCCATTTAGAAATATGGTTTCCCAAAGACCTCCCATCACACCAGCTCCTAGAGAACCTCCTATCAAGCATTTGTCTAAAGAAAAGATGTGGGAACGTCGAGAAAAAGGGCTTTGTTATAATTGTGATGAGAAATTCACTCGGGGACATAGATGTGTTGAGAAAAAAATCTGTCTCTTGGATGTGGATTCTCCGCCTGCACTGAAATTTGTAAAGAATCTTAGGATATAGTAGATGATCAGGTGTGAAGAACCTGCAATAATTAATTAATGAAAATACACGAGATAACAGAAATAACAAAACTCAAAATCACTTTATTGATCGCAGGCCACTTCGAGGGGGAAACCTCCTTTGAGCAAGCTCAATACAAATAACTTCATGGTATCTTCATTGGCCTCAACACACACTTTTTTTTTGTAACTACGAGAATTGGCAATTGGATACTGGGCTGGTACTCGCGTGACACGGGGTCCAGGTATCCAATCTCACTACCATTATACCCCTAGGTGCCCCACACACCCCACAAGCATGGCACACGGGTAAAGTTAGGTGGGATTTGAACTCGTGACCTTCATTTACAACTTGTTACTTCATAACAACTGAATTGCCAATGAGCCACACCTGTGCGGGAGACCTCAACACACACTTATATACTAAGTCTATGCCCAATACTATGGTTCAATACCATGGGACATATAATACTACGGGACTACTTACAAAGCATATGCATCCAATACTATGGGTTAATACCATGGGCTAAGACAAACTATGGATCAACAAATACTACGGGATGACTTACAAATCATATGCGTCCAACAACAATATACTAACAAAGTAAAGAGAAGGGTTGACATGGGATCCTAACATCCACTCTCCCTTAGAGAAAGCTTTGTCCTCAAATCCTTAGATGTGGAAATTGATGCGGAATCTGAAGGAGTGGTTCCCCTGGAGCATCCTTGGGTTGCATTCCGTGCCACTGAATGAATACCTCTGTGATAGATTGAGAGAGAAGATGACGCCTTCTGAGTTTCAGGGAGGATTGCATGTAAGGTTGTAGAGGAAGAAGAACCATATCAGCTGCGTGAAAAGTGCGCTCAAAACGGTGTTGATTGGCTTGTTGTTTCGGTCGAATTCGTGCCATGTGAAGATTGTCTTACAGAATGAGAAGAATCTGATCGCGGTTTCAAAGAACCGAGTCAATTTCCTGAACAGAGGAGCTACTGAGGGTGTATGGAAGAAGAAATGGTGGTTCCTGTCCATAGACTACTTCATATGGTGTCATTTTAGATGTGGTATTGTACCACCAGAGCGCTTCAAGTAAATCCATAGAAATAGCTTTCCAAATCTATGTAGGGATAGGAAAGGGTTCGAGTAGTCCCAAAAGGAGTGTTGGTTCACCCTTGTTGACCTGGCAAGTATGACAGTCAGCCACCATCTGTTGAATTGTCATTTTCAGTCCCTGACAAAATACGTTACATTGTTCCCAATCATACATTTTTAAGAACCCAAAGTGCCATGTTGATGGAGAAGCATGGAGTTCATAGAAGAGATAGCCCTATTGAATAGATTTCAACCAATTTGGAACAAGCAAAGAAATAGCTGTAAGAGAAACTGGGTCATCCAATGTGCGAGAAGGAGCATCTGCCACCGGATTTTCCTTACCCTTCTTGTAAGTGATCGCATATGCATAACCCAAGAGTTGGATAACCCATTTCAGGTGTGTTGGGGAGGAGACCCGTTGTTCTAGGAAATTTTCCAGACTCTGGAGATCAGCCTTGATGCAGAAATAATTCCCTAATAGGTATGGCTGCCACTTTTCTACTGCATGCGAAATAGCCATCATTTCCTTTTGAGATATAGATGCGGCTAAATTCTTACCAGAAACATCTCTTGAAGGCAACAAGCCCACAGGTTCAGCAAAGACACCTCCATATCTATCCAAGGAACTAGTGGAGACAATTTATGGGTGCATCTGAATGGAGTGGAGCTAAGCGATGACAGCATGTAAATTCTTCTTAAGGATCTTTTTCATTCGATGTGAACTGATGATGTAGAGAGTCCCTGGTTGTAAGCTCGTAAATTTGTGTTGTTTCCCATTGACTAAAAACTGCATCCAAAGTTCAACAAAATCCCATAAAATGGGGCCAAGAGTGCGTAACCATTGAACGCCCAAAACCACATCACATCCGCCTAAGGACAAGGAAAACATGTCAGAGCACAGGTTATAATATTCCAAAGAGATACACACATTGTGACACTTCCCCTTGCAAGGTAAGGTGCCCCCATTGGCAACCATGACTTCAAAGTTGGAGTAAGGATGGACAAAACAATCATCCTATTTGGCGATCCGAGGTTCAATGAAGTTATGAGTGCTACCCGAATCAATGAGTTTTGTAAGAGGAAGATTCTCAAAGTAACCCCTAACCTGCATTGTTTGGGGGGTGGTGATTCCGGCTAAAGCATGGAGAGATATCTCTGGGTCGTCTTCCTGAGACGGAGGGTCAATAGGCGACTCCTGAATGTTGACCCGATCATCTATTGTATCTGGAGCTTCTTCACCAATTTCAGAGGTAGGCGGAGAATCCACATCCAAGAGATAGAGCTTTTGTTGAACACATTTATGTCCCCGAGTGAATTTCTCATCACAATTATAACAAAGCCCTTTTTCTCTATGTGCCTGCATCTATGTTTCAAACAAATGCTTGATAGGAGTTGGTCGAGGAGCTAGAGGGATGGGAAGTCGTTGAGAACCCATATTTCGGAAGGGAACAAAAGTGGTTTTAGAGCACTGTTGGGTTGCAATATTGTCTTCTGCCAACTTAGCCAACCCCAGGGCTTCCATCATTATGTTGGGACAGAACATTTTAACCTCTGCGCGGATTTCATCCTTAAGACCACTGATAAAACAACTCCTGTAGAATTGATTAGACAATCCTTCTGTGTGATTGGATAGTTTCTCAAATTCTGTCTGAAACACTTTCACAGTGCCAGTTTGGGGAAGTTTAGTGAGAGCTCCTGTGAAGTCATCAAAAGCACTAGGACCAATGTTGAGATATTGTAACTTCAAAGAATATTATAATTGTACTTTATTATTCCGTAGATGTTTCATTCCTCCGTAAAGATCTTATTGTATATCCGTAGATGTTTATTCCTCCGTCGGAATGTGGTAACTCGGGTTATTAGACTTCCCTAGTGGAGGTCGGCCCTGTATGTGATATGTGGGTCAAAGGGTTATTAGACCACCCTAGAGGGGTCGTCCCAGTCAGTTGTAGTGGGGTATTTAACCCATTGGTTAAATATGAGCCTACATGTACTTGTGTAAAAGATATGTCAGAGTAGTGTATAAATAGAGGAGGTGTATTCCTCATTTGATACACTCACACACTTGAGAGAGGCGCACTTGTGGATCATAGGTATGCTATGGTGGAGGAAGAGATCATGTCTTTGGTTTGCATCTTTGTATATTGCTGGTCATCTATATTGAGGAAGCTTTACTAGGTTTTCTACCCCATGAGGGTTTCCCAGGATAAATCTGTGTCTCTTATGTTTATGCTATGCTTGTTGTTTCTTCAGTGATCCTGTATATGCTATTATTGTGAAATGGAATGTAATGCTGATATTTTCTGTATTAGCATATTAAATTTTAACATGGTATCAGAGCTAAACTGAAGGAAGGAAAGGTATGGCACTTACGACACTTGCTTTACTTACAACAATTTGAAGGTTAGGGTTTTATATAGCAAAAACCAGTCATCGTGGAAATTTCGCTATAAATCCATTTTGGCGAAGGTTCAGGATCTGAAACCTTTACAAGTCGTAGATAACATCTCCAGGTATCTTGTGTCCAAAGGGCACCCTCATATTCATTGTACTTTGTAAGTTATGATCAGTACAAGTTAGGGTTTCTGCCTCTTCCAGATCTCAGTCAAAATCAGGTGACCTAGGAAAAAAGGTCATAACTTGGGCTAGGAAGCTCCAAATGAAATTTCGTAAAAAGTGACAGGTAGTACACATACTGTACTATCGCATAAAACGTTTTCAGAGTCCGAAGTTGAACCAGTGACACGTGGCACACCGTACAAGTTCTCTCTCTTGTTCTATCCCATAAACAGGTCACGTTACTACACTTGGCATAACTCTCTCTCAAAGAGTCCAATTGAGGTCAGACCTATCAGAAAGGAAATATAACAGAGCGAGCTATCTCAGAAAAAGTTTTCAGAGGCCGAAGTTCAAACAGTGACATGTGGAATGCCGTACAATTTCGCTCTCCTGTATTATCCCATAAACAGGTCACGTTGCGACACTTGGCATAACTCTCTCTCAGAAAATCCAATTGAGGTCAGACCTATCAGGATGGAAAGATGACAGGTTAGGCTACTGCAGAAAAAGTTTTCAGACCCTGTGGAGTGAAAATTTCAGAGTTATAGCAGAAACAATCAGGTACATATTTCTGTCAAAACAGAATTATTTTCGGAGCACCTTTATTCATGGCTTCCGGAATTTAGGGTTTCGGAGAAAGTTAGAATTTTTGGAATCGGAGTCCATGGCTGAATGCTACTCAGGAAAATCAAAATTTAGAGACCAAGATCAAACTTTTGGTTGGGTAGAAGACCGGGCTTGATCAAACCCTAGTTCGGGATTGTGATCAGAAAGATGGAAAATTAGGACTTCAGCAAAAGTTGGAATTTTTGAAGTCTGCAACCTCGGCTGGAAGCTCCTCAGAAAAATAAGAGTTTAGAGCCTTGGATCGAACCTTTTGATTGGACAGAAGGGTGGGCTTCATCAAACCCTAGTTCGGGTTCCTGTCCAGAAGATCCAGAAGTTTCGAAGGCAATTTTGAGGGGTCAAATTTTGGAGATTTCAAAATTGAAGAATGCTAGTTTGATCAGCTCAGCAAGACACATTTTTCCATCCATTCAGAAGTGTGAAAGTCAAAGATTGAATTTTTAGGGTTTCTCTAGCAAACCCTAATCAAGCTCCAGATCAAGTTTCAGGGGGAGTTGAGGCTAAGGCCTTACATAAGAAGACTACAAAAAGTCTCGACAGGTATGACTTAAGGAGGTTCAGGTATGCCTTGAAATCTGATCCTTGATTAAGTTCATAATGTGTTTGTCTTCATGTTATTTATTAGTACAATCTTGATTAATGTTATTAATTGTCTTATCACCCTAGTAACAATATGAATGCATGTGAATGATCGCAGACATTCATTGATTAGGGCTATATGATTGTACTTATGCATTATGGTGTTGTGTGAGGTTGATGTTGTCTGCTAACAAGATACGGGTACATCACAAAAGACAAATCAAGTTCCATGACCATGAAAACATGAAGACAAAGACTCACGAGGTATGTATGACTTTGTTATATTATGTTTAACCTATGAGACATGCAGGTTCTAGCTCAGGATCTCTAAATCATTGAAGAGATTGTTTAGGTATGTTGTACATAACTAAGCAGGTATACTAATCTAGGTATGTTTTCCTACGTCATGTTAGAATCTTACCTTGTGTTAGGATCCCTTATGTAAGTATACTTGGTATGATTGGTTAGTAATCAAGGGTTTATGCATATTATGTCTCTTATCTTGGTTGATGATTTAACTAACTAGATCAAACAAGAATATGCATGAGTAAAAGAAGACTTCCTTGAAACCCTGAATACTAATGATCATGACTGTACATATTCAAGATTATTTAGAATTAGAATGTTCTGATAATATTATGTATGTTTGTGTATGAGATCATGAGGATGACACTAGTGTACACTTGAGCATGCATAGTGGTACAGAATGAATAGAAGTTCAGAAGACATACAGAAGATCAAGCGGGAGGAAACCACACAAACATAAAAGATAAGTATTTGAGTTGTTATTAGAAATAGTAAATGATATTGCTTGTATGCATATTTGTATTCCTAGTGTAAACATTCATAAAGCATTGAACAATATACTACTAATATGCATATGATTGGTAAGTTGGAAAAACATTCCATTGTTGCTTGTCTAGAATGAAACCTTTTTGCTGACATGCTGAGAGCTGTGCACACTCTCGATAGTATGTTTTGGTAGAGATGGAAGGCATCTAGATAGCCACTGTATGCATACAGGATATGGGAAAGTGTTGTGCCAAAGTATTGGTCAAAATAGTTGCATAACTATGTAAATGATATATGTATCCATAATAGGTTATCATGTCAATATGATTTGATGATTATGAAGTATTACTAATCATGTACTTAATTTTGATTTGTAGGAAAGATCATGATGAATGATGAACTCTGAACAAGCGATGGATGTTCAACAAAAGATTTACAAATCAAACACACTATAGAAATCTTGTGGTTAAGAGATTCTCTTAGAAAGAGGAAGAGAATCATGATGAGATGTTTTGCTCCAAGGGACTAGATAAGACCAATCTCTTAATGATGTAATTAAAGAAGAAGTATGAATCAGGTTCTGTATGGGTACCCAGGATCGGTAGTCAATTGATGAGCTTAATGATCATCATGGGTGATGTGGATCTCAACCTTTGCTACAAGGTTGAATATGGCTTCTATACACATATGACATGGATGCAAGAAAGAACTCACCACAGAGTTCGAATGATTTTGAGGCTCATATTAGTAGACCCATCTGACGAGAGATGGCACAGATAGATATGCAGAAGATCACTCAATGCAGAGTATGAATAATGGACAATTGACAGCTTCATGACAAAGCTTGGGCTTTACCAGAAGTAAAGTTGTTCCTAACCTTTACCTTAAGGTTGTGGATGATGAACCTATCATACCATTATTGTATGACGATGATCTCTTTCTGACAAGGAATGAGAAACAGGTCATGAAAATGGCTGCAGAAATGAAAATGAAAGATCTCAGATTAATGCACTACTTCTTAGGTCTAGAAGTATGGCAAGATCCAAAAGGAATCTTTTAAATCAAGGTAAGTATGCTGTAAAGTTTCTAAAAATATTTGATATGTTGGAGTATAAATCCATGGCCACTCCCATGGACTCCAACTTGAAGTTATTAGTTAATGACTCATCGTATTTAGTGGACCTAACCCTATATAGACAAATCATTGGGTCATACTAGGCCAGATATATGCTTTGCTGTAAATACCCTAAGTCAGTATCTAGTAGAACCTAGAAAGGTTCACTTAATAGCTACAAAGCATGTAGTGACGTACCTAAAAGGTACATTAGATTTTTTGGTCTATATTATCTTGGAGGTCATGAAATCCGTTTACATGGTTACTCAGATTCTGATTGGGAAGGAAGTGTCTCAAACAGAAAGAGTACATCAGGTGGATGTTATAGTCTTGAATCTGCCATGATCTCATGGTTCAGCAAGAAACAATCTAGTGTGGCTCTCAGTATTGCTGAAGCAGAATATATGGTTGTCTGCTCTGCCAGCTATGAAGCAGTGTGGCTTCAGAAGCTATTATATGGAGTGTTTGACTTAGAAATGGATCCCACTGTGATTATGTGTGACAATCAAAGCTGCATTAAGATGACTTAAAATCCTGTGTTCCACGGTAAGTCAAAACACATAGAGATCCGATACTTCTATATACGAGATATGGTGCAAAGAGGAGCTATCAAGCTCGAATATATAAGCACTGAGGATCAGATTGATGATATCTTGACTAAACCTCTGTCTCGAGTGAAGTTTGAATACTTTCGAGACAAGCTTGGTATAGTTCAAAAGAACTCTCCTCGAAAGGGGGAGTAGCATAGTATCTGATAACAAGTCTGTCTCATCAATGATGAGGTTACCTATTTACTGCACTTAGTTACTTAGAATTATTTAGATTTAGGAATCTTATATTTTTTTCTTTTGATGATAGATGTATACATGCTTTTGATGATAGATGTTATGCATGAGGATACATGTTTTGTTATACATGTTTTGATGATGAGGATACATGTTTTGCTATACATGTTTTGATGATGAGGATACATGATTGACACATGTCTTGATGAAGTTCTTGGTAAACATGTGAGGGGATTGGATCATCCCTGGACTTCAGTCCGAAAGAAGAGCCGTAGACGTATGTCTTCGAGAATGAAGTTCTTGGTAAACATGTGAGGGGATTGGATCATCCCTGGACTTCAATCCGAAAGAAGAGCCGTAGACGTATGTATTCGAGAATGAATTTCTTGGTGAACATGTGAGGGGATTGGATCATCCCTGGACTTCAGTCCGAAAGAAGAGCCGTAGACGTATGTCTTCGAGAATGAAGTTCTTGGTAAACATGTGAGGGGATTGGATCATCCCTGGACTTCAGTCCGAAAGAAGAGCTGTAGACGTATGTCTTCGAGAATGAAGTTCTTGGTGAACATGTGAGGGTATTGGATCATCCCTGGACTTCAGTCCGAAAGAAGAGCCGTAGACGTATGTCTTCGAGAATGAAGTTCTTGGTGAACATGTGAGGGGATTGGATCATCCCTGGACTTCAGTCCGAAAGAAGAGCCGTAGACGTATGTCTTCGAGAATGAAGTTCTTGGTGAACATGTGAGGGGATTGGATCATCCCTGGACTTCAGTCCGAAATAAGAGCCATAGACGTATGTCTTCGAGAATGAAGTCCTTGGTGGACAGTTGAGTATTAAGTCATCCTTGGACGTGGTCCTAAATGTACGGTTGAGGATTAAGTCATCATTGGACGTGGTCCTCAATGTACGATGGAGGATTAAGTCATCCTTGGACGTGGTCCTAAATGTACGGTGGAGGATTAATTCATCCTTGGACGTGGTCCTAAATGTATGGTGGAGGTTTAAGTCATCCTTCCTTGGACGTAGTCCTAAATGCACGGTGGAGGATTAAGTCATCCTTGGACATGGTCCTAAATGCACGGTGGAGGATTAAGTCATCCTTGGACATGGTCCTAAATGCACGGTTGAGGATTAAGTCATCCTTGGACAGTCATCCTTGGACGTAGTCCTAAATGCACAGTGGAGGATTAAGTCATCCTTGGACGTGGTCCTAAATGCATGGTGGAGGATTAAGTCATCCTTGGACGTGGTCCTAAATGCACGGTGGAGGATTAAGTCATCCTTGGACGTGGTCCTAAATGCACAGTGGAGGATTAAGTCATCCTTGGACGTGGTCCTAAATGCACGGTGGAGGATTAAGTCATCCTTGGACGTGGTCCTAAATGCACGGTGGAGGATTAAGTCATCCTTGGACGTGGTCCTAAATGCACGGTGGAGGATTAAGTCATCCTTGGACTTTGGTCCTGTGAACTGAGCCGTAGACATGAGGTCTCCGAGAATTGATAGGACTGGATCGTCCCTGGACTTCGGTTCAAAAGGTACATGACAGGACTGGATCGTCCCTGGACTTCGGTTTAAAAGGTACATGACAGGACTGGATCGTCCCTGGACTTCAGTTCAAAAGGTACATGACAGGACTGGATCGTCCCTGGACTTCGGTTCAAAAGGTACATGACAGGACTGGATCGTCCCTAGACTTCAGTTCAAAAGGTACATGACTGGATTGCATCATCCATGGACGTATGTCCTAAAGAGAGTAGGATTGATCACCCTGGAAAATGTTGATCGTATGATGACGATGCTGATGACGATGCTATTGATCGTATGATGACGATGCTGATATTCGTATGATGATGATGCTGATGATCGTGTGATGACGATGCTGACAATCATGAGGATTCAGATATTGATGTTGCTGTAGCTGTTTGAGTACTGCAGAAGATAAAGACTCAGTACTGAAGATGTTGATGTTCCAGTATTGAAGATGTTCCAGTAACTGGTTGAGTTACTGATGATGTTGACAAAGCTTCCAATGATTTATAGATGTATCATGTATGATGTTGATGACTCCTTGCTTGTGCAGATGCTATTATAATATCCTTCTCGTTAAGGGGGAGTGTTGAGATATTGTAACTTCAAAGAATATTATAATTGTACTTTATTATTCCGGAGATGTTTCATTCCTCCGTAAAGATCTTATTGTATATCCGGAGATGTTTATTCCTCCGTCAGAATGTGGTAACTCAGGTTATTAGACTTCCCTAGTGGATTTCAGCCTTGTATGTGTTATGTGGGTCAAAGGGTTATTAGACCACCCTAGAGGGGTCGGCCCAGTCAGTTGTAGTGGGGTATTTAACCCATTGGTTAAATACGAGCCTACATGTACTTGTGTAAAAGATATGTTAGAGTAGTGTATAAATAGAGGAGGTGTATTCCTCATTTGATACACTCACACACTTGAGAGAGGCGCACTTGTGGATCAGAGGTCTGCTATGGTGGAGGAAGAGATCATGTCTTTGGTTTGCATCTTTGTATATTGCTAGTCATCTATATTGAGGAAGCTTTACTGGGTTTTCTACCCCATGAGGGTTTCCCAGGATAAATCTGTGTCTCTTGTGTTTATGCTATGCTTGTTGTTTCTTCAGTGATCCTGTATATGATATTATTGTGAAATGGAATGTAATGCTGCTATTTTCTGTCTTAGCATATTAAATTTTAACAACCAAATCATTGCAAAACGAGCTGGCAAAAATCTGGCCATTTTGGCTCTTCATGAGCCTTAATGTACCAACGATACAATTGAAGAGCTTCATGTTCCAAATGGAAGGATGCAAGTGGAACTTTGATGACATCAAAAGTATTATGCAGACTGAAATACTGTTCTGCACGATAGATCTAGCTAGTTGGAACAATACCATTGAAGCGAGGAAAATCAAGCTTCGGACCACAGAAATTGCTGGAAGAAGAGAACCCATTGTCTGATGAAGACTCGGATTGTCATTTGTTGTTCATGGTTGGATGCTCAAGATGGAGGCCGAGAAATTTTTCATCCAGATCCTAGAGTTTGGTTTGGATGGTTGCAAGTGCTTCCTCCATGGTTTTTGCTCCTGCACGGGTAACAACCATAACCACGAGTTTTTTTGTTTTTTTTAATGGGTAGAAAAACATGAACAGAAGCTTATTTAGTAAAGGGAAATTTGGATTTGGGAAAAACGCTGATGGGTAATTGGGGTTTGACTAGGTTTTGGACACTTTCTAATGGACAGGGAAGCATAAAATGAGGATTTCATAAGCGGGGTGAAAGAATGGGAAAATTTGCGAGAGAGGGACAAAGAAGCAGAAAGAGGGACTGGACACGGTGGCAAAATTTGAAGGTGATTGGGTGAAAATTAAAGAGGTTATGGAAAACCCTAAAAATAGACAAATGTGGGATTTCTGGCTTTGGGAAGTGGAATTTGGGATAGGGTCCTCAGGAATGAAAGATGCAGAATGGGATGACAGGGGTGTCAGGGAATTTTCAAGGGAAACAGAGTGAAAACAAGGGAGATATGGAGAAAAACAGATTTTTTTTCCAGAATGGATTTTCTACGGCGTAGAAGGGATCAGAAACAGATGGATTTGAAACGGCGCGGAAGGGATCAGAAACAAATAGATCTGAAATGGCGCGGAAGTGATCGGAAACAAATGGATCTGAAATGACATGGAAGGGATTGGAAACAAATAGATCTGAAACGGCGCAAAAGTGATTGGCAACAGTTCTGGATAGAGGAAATCTGCGATTTATCAGCTGAAAATAGATATGGACCCTGTATGCTTGGCTTCCTAACAGTTCAGTGGATTCACTCGACCACCAATGTTGTCTGACGGCTTGCGTATTGGGGAAGTACCCCTCACTCCATGGCTCAGGTAAAACTGATAATCGCTTTTCCACAAATGACAACTCTTGGTTTACCTCACGGGTGGGAACTAGTCAATCAGGTAGGGGTCGGTGACCTTTTCGCTGGCAGGTCCTCTCAATGGGCTAGCTACTTTGGGGTTCCTGTGGTACTCCTCACAATGAGTTTTAGGGTTATTCCCAAGTAATTCCCATAGTTAAGTGGATAGGGATTATTCCCAAATCTGAACCTGCAACAGATGCGAAAAAAAAAATTGGCAAAAATTTCAGCCAATGAGCCCAAGAAAGTGCTCTGATACCAGATGTGAAGAACCTGCAATAATTAATTAATGAAAATACACGAGATAGCGGAAATAATAGAACTCAGAATCGCTTTATTGATCGCAGGCCACTTTGAGGGGGCAACCTCAATACAAATAACTTCACGGTACCTTCAGTGACCTCAACACACACTTATGTACTAAGTCTATGCCCAATACTATGGGTCAATACCATGGGACATATAATACTAGAGGACGACTTACAAAGCATATGCGTCCAATACTATGGGTCATACCATGGGCTAATACAAACTATGGATCAACAAATATTACGGGATGACTTACAAAGCATATGCATCCAACAACAATATACTAACAAAGTAAAGAGAATGGTTGACACGGGTTCCTAACATCAGGTCGGCATTCAGTAGCCGCATGTTGACCCTCCTTATCAGGACAACCATCCAGAGATATATCTCCCTGCTTTAGCCGAAGTCACCACCCCAAAAAAAATGCGGGTTAAGGGTTACTTCAAGAAGCTCCCTCTTACAATACTCATTGATTATGGTAGCACTCATAACTTCATTGACCCTCGGAGCACCAAACAAGCTGATTGTTTTGTCCATCCTTGCTCCAACTTTGAAGTCATGATTGCCAATGGGGATACCTTACCTTGCAAGGGGAAGTGTTGCAATGTGTGTATCTCTATTGGAGATTATAAAATGCACTCCGACATGTTTTCCTTTCCCTTAGGTGAATGTGATGTGGTTTTGGGCGCTCAATGGTTACGCACACTTGGACCCATCTTATGGGATTTTCCTGAACTTTGGATTCAGTTTTCATTCAATGGGAAAAAACACACATTGGAGGGCTTACAACAAGGGTCTCTCAGCATCATTATTTCACATCTCCTGTAAAATCTCCTTAAGAAGAATTCACATGGTGTCATCACTCAACTCCATTCCATTCATATGTAACCATCATCGGTCTCCACTACTCCTTTGTATGTACAACAAATTTTGGATGGATATGCATGTGTCTTTGTTGAACCAGTGGGATTGATTGGCTACTACTGCAATTTTGTCAAGGATTATGGGAATATTGCAGCTGCATTAATCGCTCTCTTGAAAAAGGATGCTTTTACATGGACACATGCTACTGAGTGTGCATTTGACAAACTAAAACAAGCTATATGTACTTCACCTGTTCTAGCTATGATCGATTTTTCCAAGCCCTTCACTATTGAGAGTGATGTTGGAGAAAATGGACTCGGTGCTATTCTCCTTCAAGATGAACATCCCATTGCGTTCACTAGCAAGGCCCTTTCTGGTAAGAATTTAGTCGCCTCTACATATGAGAAGGAAATGATGGCTATTTTGCATACAGTACAGAAGTGGAGGCCATACCTATTAGGGAATCATTTATGCATCAAGACTGATCACCAGAGTCTGAAATATTTCTTGGCACAATGGGTCTCCTCCCCAGCACAACAAAAATGGGTTTTCAAACTCATGGGTTATGACTATGAGATCACTTACAAGAAGGGTAAGGACAATCTTGTGACAGATGCTCTTTCTCGCACATTTGATGACCAAGTTTCTCTTTCATCTATTTCTATGTCTATTATAAATTGGTTGCAATATGTTCAACAAGGATATGTCAATGACTCCTCATTATCTCAAATCATTCAATGGTTTTCCAACAACCCTTCTGTTGTACCGCATTACTCTTGGTATGGTGCTTCTCTGAGATGCAAGGGTCTCCTGGTGATTCCCTAGAGCACAGATATTCAATAGGTTGTCTTCTATGAACTCCATGCTTCTCCATCGACAAGGCACTCTGGGTTCCTCAAAACGTATGAGCAGGCATGGCATAAATTATTTTGGAATGGAATGAAAAAGAAAATTCAACAGATGGTGGCTGAATGTGATACCTTCCAGTGCAACAAGGGTGAAACGACACTCCTTCCGAGATTGCTCGAACCCTTTCCCATCCCTACACGGATTTGGACAGATATTTATATGGATTTCATTGAAGGGATCCCTAAATATGGAGGGAAGACAGTGATTCTGGTTTTGGTTGATCTCCTCTCCAAATATAGTCATTTTTTTGCCCTCAACCATCCCTATACTGCCTCCTCAATCGCACAAATTTTCCTGGACCATATATTTTGTCTTCATGGAATACCTTCTTCCATTGTCTCAGGTCGTGATGCAACTTTCACCAGTCATTTTTGGAAAGAACTATTTCGCCACACTGGAACCAAACTGAAGATGAGTTCAGGGTATCACCCACAAATAGATGGTCAAACTAAAGTTATCAACAAATGTTTGGAAACTTCTCTTCGTTGCTTCACCTCCGAACAACAGCATCAGGGAGAAAAGTGGCTCTCTCTCTCTGAATGGTGGTACAATACCTCCTACCACACTGCATCTAAAATGACTCCATATTAAGTAATCTATTGTCAAGAACCACTAGTGCTTCTTCCATACACCCCTAGCAGTTCACCAGTTCAGGAAGTTGACACGGTTCTTCGAACCCGAGATCAAATTCTTCACATTTTTCACAACAATATTCACATGGAAATAAATCGAATGAAACAACAAGCAGGTCAGCACCATTCTAGGTGCACTTTTCAAGCAGGTGATATGGTTTTTCTTTGTCTACAGTCTTACAAGCAATCCTCCCTGAAACTCAAAGGGCATCATAAGCTCTCTCCAAAGTTCTATGGGACATATAAGGTTCTTTAGAAGATTGGGTCCATTTCTTATAAATTGGAACTTCCTCCTTCTTCCCGCATTCATCCAATATTTCATGTCTCTTGTCTAAAGAAAGTTCTTGGAACCAACATCAGAGCACAAACTATTTTACTAGAACTAGATAATGAAGGATCCATCATTTTGGAGCCGGAGGCCATCCTCAAAAGGCGCACTTGTCAGCTTCTCTCTCAATCCATCATAGAGGTATTACTTCAATGGCACAGAATGAAACCATAGGATGCTACATGTGAGCCACTCCTTCATATTCAACAACAATTTCCACATCTAAAGCTTTGAGGACAAAGCATTTTCTAAGGGGGAGGGGATGTTCGGAACCTGTTTCAACCCTTCTCTTTACTTTGTTAGTATATTTGATTATCCCACATTTTTAGTATATTGTTGTTGGACGCATATGCTATGTAAGTCATCCCATGATTATATTGTATTATCCCACATTCATGGGGAGAAATAGTTATTTAGCTTAGACTTAGTATATAAGTACGTTTTGAGGCCAATGAAGGTATCCACGAATTATTTGTATTGAGTTTTCTCAAAGGAGGTTTCCCCCTCGAAGTGGCATGCGATAAATAAATCATTTCTTTGTTCTGCTATTTCTGATATATCGTGCATTTTCATCATTTAATTATTGGAGGTTCCCTACACTAACGGCCCACATTCATCACAATCCACAACTAGCATTCATGTTGGGTCACTGACATGACAATGATTAATTCTAAGCACGTGACCCATTATACAAAACCATTGTGTTGACGTGTTAGCCGCTTATATTCATATTGGGCCATGAAGTTCATTTACCAAAACCACTTGAGAAAGGATTCAATTAACTAAAGGTTAAAATCATTGGTTTGAAAATTTACCATTCAATGTTCTCTCAATGTCATGCATGCCAACTCAATGGAAAGCAAGGGGTTGGTTTTTTTGGAGCCGGTATTTTTCTGATACAAATGTGACAATGGACATATAGCTCACTGAGGGTTACCCCCTCTAGCCCAAGAGAACCATCTTGAGGCCTAAAGTCGGTTATAATATGCCTCGGCATAACTCCTAGCAGCTAGGAACATCTCAAGAAACAACAATACCTTTCCAATTCTTTTGGTGGGATGAAATCATAGTGATGTCACCACCTTAGAATGAAGACTCATAACCTTTTTACAATGCTATATCAAAAAGTATTGTATTATTTCCACGCTACTAGCTTAGTCACTCCTTCATCGAGTAGGAAAATATTGGATTTTAAGGAGATGGTACCAATAAGAGAAACATCAATCAATCCTTCCTCAAGGGGATCTATTGTACGGGTGGAGAAAGTAGATCATTAGTAGAAAGAGCCTTTTTTCTTTTCCCAAGGAGGCCTATTTTGGAGTTTTCGGAATTGTTTGGATCATATAGGAGCTCAGAGAAGGGGGTAATCACATAAAGAGAATCATCCCTTTCTATAAAGTAGAATTTTTTTTAATTAAGGAAAGAAGGTGGTGGTTCAAGAAAGAGTGTCTATCCTTTCCTGATCCCTTCCAAGAGAATTTATAATTCACAGATAGAAATAAATTGCTAGATAGACATGTTACTAAGCTTTCTAGTCCAAGCAACCATTTTAGGAAGGAACAGTCGCTCCTTCCTCAAAGAGACCTATCTTGGTGTTGTGGACCACATGTGAATTGTATGAATAGGAATTGGCCACTGCTTATACAATATAGCATTTTTAAATGAAATTCCATATGGTACCCTTTCAGAAATAATTCTTTGCGCATTCTCGTATTGATCGCTTTCCACAGAACAAAGCAAAGGACACTATGGTGAGGGAGATGTGCCTCCTTCTCTGTTGGATTTATTTTCAGGAACCACCATATTTGACCACTTCAAAAAGGAATTATTTCTCTTTCTTCATCGATCCATTATAAAAAAAAAAAAAAAACAGCAAAATACACCTTCAATAAGGAACATTTACGTCTTATCTAATGGATATTTACATAGAAAATTGTCACATTAGATCTATTTTAGTAAGTACTGGTAACTCCTTATCTGATCAAATTATTTTTAGTAAATGTACTTATGGGATCCTTTTAGAGACTATTTTTTGTGTATTCTCATATTGATCACTTCCAAGAAAAAAAAACAGGGGACACATTGATGAGGGAGAGGGACCTCTTTATCTTATGGGTTCACTTTTGGGGAACCATCATATTTGACCCCTTTAGGAAGGAAATGTTGCTCTTTCTTCTATTGATACATTATAGGAAATCTCAGTTTAAATAAGGATTGGTTATTCCTTAAGGTTATGATCAATTCTTACCCAAGGAATCTCCATATGGAATACTTTGAGGAAGGATTATTTTATAGTCATCGCATTGATCGCCTTCCATCGTCTTCCAGTGAAAAATAATACATGACTTTTTGAGGAACCCATTTAGGAAGGAATGTCCGCTCCTTCCACGATGGATTCCTTCTCAAAAGGGAGTGGTTACTAGTTTCTTGATGGTTCTCTTTATAAAGCAGCGCCACATGTACCCTATTTGAGTAAGGATTGGTTACTCTTTATCCTATCACTTATTTCCCTTTTAGGAAAGATTTATTTTTCATTCTCGCATTAATTATTTCCTAGAGAATGAAATAAGTGGAACCTCTAAGTAGTAAGAGGTACCTCCTTTTCTGATGGGGGACTTTTGGGGAACCGCCATATTGGATGACTTTTGAAAGGAAAAGGTGCTCCTATCTATATCCTCCTAAAGAACCATCACATGAGACATATCAATGAATTAAAGGTTGGTTTTTTTTCATATTCCTTTATAGTGGACCTTGGATGAGGACACATTTAAAAATGAGAAATATTTTTCGCTCTTGTTGATCTTTTCATACAAATTTGTCACGTGGGATACATTTGAGATTGGATCCAATAATGAAAAAAAAAACATTAAATTAAGAGACCATTTTAACACTAAAAAAGAACATTGATATTGATAATATTTCATGGAGAATATTATTCTCTTTTTAAATTAATTAATTTATTTTTTGTTAAATTATATTTATTTTTATTGTCTTCTTGTTATATTTTAATTTTAGAAATGTCTTCTAAAATGAATCTGGATTCTCAACAATATGTGTTCCTACTTTTGAATGGATTAAAATTTGCTAAGGGAATCTCTTTTTAGAAAGGAAGATATTTCATAATATCAATATTCATAATGGATATATGTTATAAATTTTACTAAAGTTTTAAATGGATATCTTCAATTGTCTCATGCATCAAGAGGTGTAGATACACTGTTAGAGGTAGTTGGTGGTTTTATGAATGACATACATTTGACATTGTTAACCATATTGGATATTCTCTTCAATAGAATAAGGTGAATGATATACATGTTTCCAATTCCAGGAGTGGAGATCATAATATTCTAACTGACGATAGGTCTTCTTTTATCATGAGAATGGTGAAGTTGTTACATAAATGTTCAGAATGAAAGGATTGCATTACCATAGGTTTCATAACAAATATCAATGAGAAATATTTTATTAGAGGAACATTTTTGGGTGATTTCCCTTTTTCTATTCTTATGGATGAAGTGTTTTTTTCTTGTATAACCTATTCTCCAAGGTTAAGTAGTGGAAGTCATGTATTATGGACGATTGAAAAAATTGAATATTTTAATATAGGTACAATATTATTTGTTGAAAACAATAATCAATGTGAAGCTACAAAGAAAATAGCAAGTTAAAATCATAATATGAATTTTGTGGGAGAGAAAAGTTAATTTGATACATCAATGTTATTTAAATACAAATTATATTTCTCAAGGAATAGTGTCAAGTGTTCTTGAAGGAGATATATAGTGCAATTTAAACCACTAGATGGTAGTGAGTTTTGTATTTTAATCCAGAGAGTCTTTTGCAATTGTGAAGAATGTGGTTTATTTTAAAGTTCTCTCGGATGGCCTACAAACCATTTGATTTATATCAATGATTTTCCTTTAAATTCCATACTAAAAATGAACACAGAAGAAGACATGGTCAATTTTTGAAATATTTTTGAAGAATGTTCTTTGCAAATGGTGCTTCCAGGTACTTCTAATTTTTATTTTACAGATCTCAAAGTTAAGACAAGAAGGCCATACAATTATTTAAAGAGACAAGATGGAGCTATAATTTATAAACTAAATTCAAACTCACATTATGGAGTTGAAAAGGATGAAGTTGCATTCTTTACAAAATTTGACAATGAATATTGGTGTTCATATTTTTGTATATCAAAAATTTCACTTCAATCGATAGTTGAATGTGTGTATAAAATTCATTGTATGAATGGAAATTCAAGAAGAGAGAATTCTTTAAATTCTATAGCATAAAATGCTCTATTTCCAAAGGAGCTTAGAAAAGAAGAAGTCTATTTGGAATGAGATTGGACACAATAGATATTTGTAACAATGCATAGTATAAATGCCATGCTATAAAAAGAAGCACTTTCTACAATTATAAAATCTATTCTTGAATGGTGATGTGAAAGTTGTGCATGCTAATAGTGGATTGCAAAAATCTAGGTCAAATATTGTTGAAATAGTAACTGGTATTAATAAAATTTTAGAGGAAAATTGAGATAAATGTCCACATATTACTCAATTAATCTTTGAAGATGGAACAAGGAAAAACTTGAAATTATTTCCATCTAATATGTCCCATGGTTTTCTACTAAAAAATAGCAAATGAATAAATCAAACATATTGGTTTGCATCCAGTATCACAATCCTCTTTTACCAAATTAATGAGAGATCAATTTCCAAATGTTGAAATTATGGAAAATGAATTCTTTGCAAGGTGTAACGAGTGCATTACAATAAAGTATAAGTTAAATGTGACCATTGATACAGCTGAGGTGGAACGGTTGCGAGAAATTCCAGCCATCCATAATAAATATATTGCAAGTTGTCGCTAAGTGTATTATTCTCACATATTAGCTTAACATACAAAACTAAACCCTTATGTGAGTATTGTTCATGAGAAAATGGATGAGTCAAAGACTTCCATTCCAATGATGGACATGAATGTAAAGGATTTTATTAATTTTATGAATCTTCCCATATCATTGACTGGTATGTTGATGCATTGGAAAAAGACTGGGGGATTTGGCCACTTTAATGTCTCATTTTTAGGGATGGGATAAAATTTTATTGTGTCACATCTCTTCTACGCGATTTTTTTTTTTAAAAGATTCTAACCAAACAAAACAATTGCGGAATTAAACATGCTAGCTGTCGTCACAGCCTACTTAGTAATAAACTGAAAGATTGTGCAATAAACATCTTTATTATTCTGTCACTTTTCACATGAGTGCCGACTATGATCATGTACTTATGTGTCACTGTGTTAGCCATCAAACAAATAACATCGAAAATATAGAGACTACCTTCTACACACTTGCGACAATCAGAAATTACATAAACAACATTAAATACATTAATAAATAGTTATATTAATGTCAATTAATATGCTATTAAGTATTAACCGAGAATAGTCCATAAATAATATGGATATAACTTAACCTTCATAAGCTATATGCTATGCTTGGTTACTAACAAACCCCCTATGTATTAATATCCCACTACCACTAGCACTAACTATGTGCTTGCTAGGTTATGATATTAATCTACCATAGTTCGTTTACATTAGTTCCATGCATATATTAAAAATTGATTAAATAAACAAATGAAATGCAAACTATATATATATATAAATTACCACATATATATATATACCTTTATAACTAGAGTTGGTGTAACTATAAATATTACAACTTAATGCAACGTTATAATTTAAATGCTATATAATAAATATATATATTAATCTAATATATATATAATATAACTTAAGCTCATTAAAGGTCAACCTTAGGTCTAACCATAAGCTTAACACTAAAGCTCTCACCACCATGTACCTAGGCGCTTGTAACCACAACATATGCCAAATGTAACATATGGGAAATGCCACTAGCGTGGACTTTAGGGTAGGGTAAATGTATTACGACATATATAATACAAAGTCAATGCAATCGTAACGCATTAAGACATATCTTAATACATTGTATTGTAACATAATATATGAAACGTAATCGAGAGCAATGCATTGAAAGGTAATATAATTGATACGTAAATGATACGATAAGAGGTCTAACGCATGTCCAAGTCAACGCCACATTGGACCCTGGGCCCATGCAAACCCTATCACCATGCACCGTGTATTAACCACCGGCCCATACTTGGGCCTCGGGTGACACATCCGTCAAAATACATACACGAAGGAAGCAAGGGTTCATCACACATAAGCTATGGTTTGATCGTTGCATGAAATGAAATGAATGGTGACTGTTTGTGACTTGTTTCTTGCCACGCTGAATAAGCAAAGCTTGCGCCAGTGTTTTAACCCCGTAGACTCCTCGTGGCAGGTGTTTCCAACTAACAACGATGTGGATCGAAGGCGTAGAAATTAATTATAGTGGCTCGTGCTCTAGCTAGCCAAGTTGGATTTCACACGAGGTTGCCAACTCCAAGGCTGCCTGCATTAAAGTTTGACTACTGTAGAAATTGAATGGTAAGTAAAACGTGACCGTCGAATATGATCTGGATCGCCAGCTTGGGAGTTGTGATAGCCTGTGCGCCGTTGATCCTGGATGGGGATGTTGGCGCCACCCTTCACGAGTTACTGTGTGATTAATGAAACTATTACCGGGTTCAGTGGTCGCCAGTTCTTCCACCCGTAGCACAAGGATACACAAAACCCTGCTCCGCAGTTGAAGTTCATTTGGAAAAGTTGTCAAGCTCCATTGAGCTCCTTGGCATTGATCATGGCTTCACTATCGCACTAGGGAGGAGGGATTCCAACATGCGCAGTACTTGCGTGAGGTAGCTACAGGTAGAGGGCATTGGGTACACGTTGCAAGGTAAGAGAAGTTCATCTTTTACACAGTTGTCACTCATTACTTTCGTGGTTCTGTTGAGCGAGTAATAAGTTGTTACGATTATTAACTTGTTTCTCTTTCACTTGTAGGTATGGAGCTGCTCTAGTCTGGTCTTCGCGTTGGATGACCCAATGGTAAGTGGTTACACCACGTCATTCATTTTTCATTTACTTTTACACTGAAATTTTTACCATTGTCACGGCTAACTACCGTGCGTGGCCTCTTGACGCAGGAGCTAAGAGGTCATGGGAGTGTTGGGTCATTCAGCGTTGTTGACTTGGATGAATAACCGATTCCGCGAATAGCCAAGTAACCCATCATCCCTGGGTCATGCGAGTGAAACTACCCCGCCAGTCCCGAATGGGTTACTTAAGACTCTGGTTCGCTTTGTTTGCCATACGGCCTTAGGCCAACATATTGTTGCTTACGACCTTGGTAAAAATGCTGGGGGTTTTCCATCTTGTATGCTTGTAACATTTACTTGTAAATTGTATGGTGAACACTACTCCATGAGGTTCGAACCTGGGCATTTGGCCATGCTAGTCAATGCCTGTTATGAGCACTGTTTGCTTTGGCCAACCCTTGAAGGGATTTTTGTATGCATAAAGGAGGGAGAACGCTCTCGGGACTGTAATACTTAGTTTGTAAATAATGAATTCATTTTAATATGAAAACGTTCCTGCGCCAATTGTTTTGGCACAACAATGAATGGTTAAATGCTTCTTGTCCTCTATCCCTCTTTTGATATATGAATGGAATAAATAATATATGAACATGTTTACAATGGATATCGAATATGCATCTTTAACTTACACTGTGTTTTTAATACGATTTTAGCTTGCACATAATATATTAATAAAATGCTTAAGTTGGTAGTTGCAAACTGTAAGGGATAGTGGTTTTTACCTTCTCTAGCCGAGGTTGAACCTACGACCTTCGCGCTAGGGCATTCATGCCCACGAATGATGCACATCCACTTAAGGCTTAACATGCTCTATCGGGCGATAGGGTGATGAAACAGGGACGCCATGTGAATGGGTCTCATGTCTGTACATTCGACTTGTTTATTTAAATGGTTAACTGGGCACCCAGTACCGATTACAGAACTTAATAAGACATATGTTGAACTGTAATATAAAAGGTACGAACCCATACTTATATGCATTCGTAATAAATAGATAAAGCATGAAGTATGCAATAGTCTTAGATGCAGTCGCAAAGATGAAAACGCAGCCATCCACGATCCTCGTGGAAGTCGGGGCTATCATGGAGGATTCCACGACTAGGGTTAAGTGCTGGTAGCACTCTCATGTAGAGAGTTAATACATAAACACATAAATACAGTCATCCCAACCTTAACCGAAATGCATCTCGAAATTATTTCAACACAATGGGGTATTCAAAAGAGTTATGAAACCATATGTAACAAATCTAAATACAACACATTATTTATATAATGGCATTCGATTTCAATGTAACTCTATCCAACTTTTTACATCCATATAATGTAGATTTAATTCATGGACACATTGTTTTCTGATCCAATAAAATAGACATATCTGATTTCAAATAGTCTCAAGCTTCACCTATAAAATAGAATGAAAGACTTATAAAATTTAAATGGCTTGACATGTAAACCCTAGGGTTTACATGTCTACCTTGTTTCAATCATAACCTTAGAAACATGCATTCTGCCATTAAATAAGACCTGCTAAGAAAATGATCTGCAATACATTTAAATACCTGTACCATTTACTTAGGGTTAGCATAAACTGTAAAGATTCAGATCTGCCTCTCTCGGGCTTGTACATCAATAATCATAAAAATACTCAGCCTATTTACTACATAAATAGTATATCATTTTATCTCTAGCATCATCATGAAAACTGAAAGTATAGTATTAAATCATAAATCTTCCCAACAAGATAGGGGCATAACATTATGCTCATGACCCACATATAGAATCTAGCATAATAAAACATTCATGCTCAGATTTGATAGATAAACAGTAAATCAGAGTTATACATAATAAACTCTAGCATATGTCCATAAAACCTTATACAAATAAAGCAGAGACACTTATCTATATTTATGTAGACCAGTGGAACCAAGCACAAACCTCCCATCCTTTGACTAGAAAGTACTCCTGACCTCCAGGATGCTCCAGGGCCTTTTAAGCCTCAGCCATTAAGAGAATCAATGTAAACATAGCTTATTCAAAGTACAATGCAGTGCTCCTACAAGCTTGGGGTAGTTCTCCTACATGCACACAATTAACTGGCCAAGTCAATACCCTGATGTATGATTCCTCTTAATCTGGACCAGTTTGGTACTCCCAGATCTGTTCTCATCCAGTTTGCACCAGTTTGGTACTCCCAAAGCTGTCCTCAATTATTTTTCTCAGGTGTGTTCAGGCTCATCAAAATGTGTAGCATTGTTGAGAGTGATCATGATCATAATGAATATCTAGTGTTTTGGAGGAGTTTCACTTTTTATATCTCTTAGTGTGAAATTCTCTGATTTGGTTATTTATTTTAATTCATTAGTCTCTCAAATATTTTCCTTAGGGTTTTCCATTTCTCTCCAATAATAATTTCTCATTATTATTATAAATGGTATTTACCCTCCAACCCATAGGGGACTGTGACTCTCATCTCTTTAATGTGTTGGTCCACATGGTCACTAGAAATCAATTTATCAGATTTCTAAAGTCAACTAAGTAAAACTGAAATAATACTTAGCAAAATATAATAGGGGTTCAAATTCCAAAATTGGGGTATTACATTCCCCCTCCCCTTAAGTTTTCACCATCCTCGGTGTTAAACAGTTTTGCAAAAAGAGCAAATAGCATAAACCAAATTCAGTTTGTTTCATGTACTTCTTCGAACATGAAAGGGTATGTTGCCCGCATTTCCCTTTCCATTTCCTAGGTAGCCTCTTCAGGCTTATAGTGCTCCCATTGCACTTTTACTTGAACGATGGTTTGATTCCGAAGTACCACCTCTTTCCGATCTAGTATGCAAATAGGATCCATCTGGAAGTCTCCTTCTAATTCCACCTGAATCACATGCCAATTCACAACGTGCTTAGGATCATATACATATTTCTTCAGCAATGAAACATGAAACACATCATGTACTTGAAAATTTGTTGGTAAAGCTAACTGATAAGCAACAGGTCCTACTCTAGCAAGTATTTGGAAAGGACCACAAAATCTTGGTGCAAGTTTGACAACCTTGCCCAAGCTCAAAGAACTTTTCTTTGCTTTCACCCTTAGGAATACATGATCCCCAACTTACAATTCTTTGTGTTCTCTATGCATATCAGCATAGTTTTTCTCTTGGGCAGTTTTTAAGTTTGTTTTCACTTTCAGCACAATGTTTTCTAGTTCTGCTAACATGTTGGGACCCATCACATTCTGATTTACCAGATCATCCCAAGTCATGGGGGTTCTGCATTTTCTGCCATACAAAAATTTGAAGGGACTCATTCTTGCCGACGTTTGGTGTCCATTGTTGTAGGCAAATTCAGCTAAGTGTAGGTAGTTTTCCCACTACTTCGGATTGTCCATAACATACAAACGAAGCATGTCCTCTAGGACTTGATTCACCCTTTCGGTTTGTCCATACGTTTGAGGATGGTAGGCGGTACTAAAAATCAGTTTAGTCCCCAAACCGATAAATAGATCCTTCCAGAAATGTGAAGTGAACTTTGTATCACTATCGGATATAATCACCTTAGGAATTCCATGGCGTCAAAAGACTTCTTTCATGAACACTTCTGCAATGTTTATTGCTTTGAAGGTGGACCTGACTGGTATGAAGTGAGCTGCCTTAGTCAACTTGTCCACTACAACCATGATGGCATCATGTTTCTTATTATTCTTGGGAAACCCGATGATAAAGTCCATAGAAATGGTCTCCCATTTCCATTCTGGTATTGGTATGGGATGCAACAAACCAGTTGGATGTTGATGTTCCACTTTCAACCATTGACAGTCCATACATTTCGTGATGTATTCAACGATTTCATATTTCAGTCTAGGCCAGTAATACTGGTTTTTAACAACTATTATCATTTTCTGATAACCTGGTTTTTAATACTGGTCTTTTGTGAAATTCATCCAGAATTTAATTGTTTCAAATCTGCCTGATCCGGTATGTAAAGTTTGTTTTTAAACGGCAGTAGTCCATCCTTGGATATGTTGTAATTTGTTCCTTGCTGATCTAAATTTTCTACAAGACACTTTTGTCTTAGATTCAGGTATTTTTGGTCTTTTCCAGCCGCTGTCCGAATCTGCAATATTAAATCAGACTGAAAACTGTTAACTGAAGTCATAGTTAGTAGATGCATACGTCTAATAAGTGTGTCAGCTATTTTATTTTCTTTTCCTTTGATATGTTGAATTTCAAAATCAAACTCCCTTAAGAAAGCCAGCCACCTTGCTTGCCTTCCATTCAGATTTGGTTGTTCACAAATATATTCTGTTTGAAGAATGTTGCAAAGGCTTTCCACTTCACCTTCTTCTCGTTGATAGATCGGGTCAGCTTGACATCGTCCCACCAAGCCGAAGCTTTTCCTTGCAGATTGAAAACAACAATCCTAGCCTTTATGATGCTGGAATAATCGAACATGCACAAATATTTTTCCATGTCCCTCAGCCACAGTTCAGCCTCTTCTCCAGTTTTAATTTCTCCATTGAAAGTAGGAGGATTGATTTTTCTCAATTCTATGTGCAACTGATTTACTTTTCCAGTTTTCTTTTTCTTCTTAGGGACGTATTCTTTAGAATATTCACCATGTGACTCCTCATCGCTGACGTTCATGTTGTAGCTTGCAGAATTCCTTGGAGGTGTAGTCTTAAACTTTGAATTTATTTTGGTAACCGATTTTTCTGCATGTTGTTCCTCCAGTGTAGGGAGGTGACTGTTTTCTTTTTCCATCAACTTTTGTAGCAGAATGGCATTTATTTCTCGGTGTTCTTCAAAGTTTTTAATGTTGTCTTCTTTAATGATGATCAGTTCAGCCTTCAGACCTTTGACTGTTTCCATCATTTCGCTGGAGGTTGTAGCTCCTTGTGGAGAGTTCTGACTTCTCTCCTGCCTGCTGGCCATTTCTCCTTGTTGGCTAGATGTTTCTACAACCAACCGTCCTTCCTATTTCGCAGAACTTATTTCTTCCATTTACGGTTTCAAGCACTATACTGTCTAAGTGTG
This sequence comes from Larix kaempferi, assembly GCA_027924585.1. Taxonomy (NCBI): domain Eukaryota; kingdom Viridiplantae; phylum Streptophyta; class Pinopsida; order Pinales; family Pinaceae; genus Larix; species Larix kaempferi. The sequence continues at coordinate 727,296 of BSBM01001241.1, forward strand.
GTCAACAGCTATTTGTTAGAAATCATAACAACAATGTAATTGAAATCCTAGATTTTATAAAACACTACGCTACAGGAATTTTAGTTCTTCATTTCTAATTAACACACGACATTAGCACAAAAGAGCCTAAGGTCCTAGTGTAGTGATCATTCTCTGATACCAATTTGTCATGTCTCTTCTACGCGTTTTTTTTTTAAGATCCTAACCAAACAAAACAATTGCGGAATTAAACATGGTAGCTATCGTCACAACCTATTTAGTAATAAATGAAAGAGTGTGCAATAAACATCTTTATTATTCTGTCACTTTTCACATGAGTGACGACTATGACCACGTACTTATGTGTCACTGCATTATCCATCAAACAAATAACATTGAAAGTATAGAGACTAACTTCTGCACACCTGTGACAATTAGAAATTACATAAGCAACATTAAATACATTAATAAATAGCTATGTTAAAGTCAATTAATATGCTATTAAGTACTAACCGAGAATAGTATAGAAATAATATGGATATAACTTAACCTTCATAATCTATATGCTATGCTTGGTTGCTAACAAACCCCCTATGTATTAATATCCCACCACCACTAGAACTAGTTATGTGCTTGCTAGGTTATGATATTAATCTACCATAGTTCGTTTATATTAGTTCCATGCATATATTAAAAATTGATTAAATAAACAAATGAAATGCAAACTATATATATATATATTACCACAATATATATATATATACCTTTATAACTAGAGTTGGTGTAACTATAAATATTACAACTTAATGCAACGTTATAATTTAAATGCTATATATATATATATATATATTAATCTAATATATATATTTAATATAACTTAAGCTCACTAAAGGTCGACCTTAGGTCTAACCATAAGCTTAACACTAAAGTGCTCACCACCATGTACCTAGGTGCTTGTAACCACAACATATGCCAAATGTAACATATGGGAAATGCCACTAGCGTGGAATTTAGGGTAGGGTAAATGTATTACAACATACATAATACAAAGTCAATGCAATAGTAACGCATTAAGATATATCTTAATACATTGTATTGTAATATAATATATGAAACATAATCGAGAGCAATGCATTGAAAGGTAATATAATTGATATGAAAATGATACGATAAGAGATCTAACGCATGGCCAGGTCAACACCACGTTGGACCCTGGGCCCATGTGAACCTTGTCACCATGCACAGTGTATTAACCACCGGCCCATACTTGGCCCTCGGGTGACATATATGTCAAACTGCATACGCGGAGGAAGCAAGGGTTCGACACACATAAGCTATGGTTTGATTGTTGCATGAAATGAAATGAATGGTGACTGTGTGTGACTTGTTTCTTTCCACGCTGATTAAGCAAATCTTGCGCCAGTGTTTTAATCCTACAGACTCCTCGTGGTAGGTGTTTCCAACTGATGAAGACGTGGATCGAAGGCGTAGCAATTAAATATAGTGGCTCTTGCTCTAGCTAGCCAAGTTGGCTTTCGCATGAGGCTTCCAACTCCAAGGCTTCCTGCATTAAAGTTTGACTGCTGTAGAAATTGAATGGTAAGTAAAACATGACCATTGGATATGATCTGGATCGCCAGCTTGGGAGTTGTGATATCCTGTGCGTTGTTGATCCTCGTTGGGGCTATTGAATCCTCCCTTCACGATGTACTGTGTGATTAATGAAACTATTACCGGGTTCAGTGGTCGTCAGTTCTTCCACCGGTAACACAACGATACACAAAACCCTACTCTGCAGTTGAAGTTCATTTGGAAAAGTTTCTAGGATCCATCGAGCTCCTCGGCGTTGATCATGGCTTCACTCCCGCACCAGGGAGGAGGGCTTCCAACACGCGCAACAATTGCATGAGGTAGCTACAGGAAGAGGGTGTTGGGTACATGTTGCAAGGTAAGAGAAGTTCGTATTTTACATAGTTGCCACTCATTACTTTCATGGTTCGAGAGTGAGTAATAAGTTGTTACGATTATTAACATGTTGCTCTTTCACTTGCAGGTATGGAGCTGCTCTAGTCCGGTCTTCGCATTGGATGACCCAATGGTAAGTGGTTACAGCACATCATTCGTTTTTCATTTACTTTTACACTGAAATTTTTACCATTGTCACTGTTAACTACCGTGCTTGGCCTCTTGACGCAGGATATAAGAGGTCGTGGGAGTGTTGGGTCATTCGATGATGTCGACTTGGACGAATAACCAATTCCGCGAATAGCCAAGTAACCCGTCATCCCTGGTTCCTGTGAGTGAAACTACCCCGCCGGTCCTGGATGCGTTACTTAAGACTCTGGGTCGCTTTGTTTGTCATGCTGCCATACGGGAATTAGGCCAACATATTGTTGCTTATGACCTTGGTAAAAATGTTGGGGTTTTTCCAGCTTGTATGCCTGTAACGTTTACTTATAAGTTGTATGGTGAACACTGCTCCGTCAGGTTCGAACCTGGGTGTTTGACCATGCTCGGCAATGCCGGTTATGAGCACTATTTGCTTTGGCCAACCCTTGAAGGGATTTCTGTATGCGTAAAGGAGAGCGAAATCTCTCAGGATTGTAATACTTAGTTTGTAAATAATGAATGCATTTTAATATGAAAACGTTCCTGCGTTAATTGTTTTGGCACAACAATGAATGGTTAAATGCTTCTCGGCCTCTATCCCTCTTTTGATATATGAATAGAAAAAATAATATATGAACATGTTTGCATTTATTTACAATGGATATCGAAAATGCATCTTTAACTTGCACTGTTTTTTTAATATGATTTTAGCTTGCGCACAGTATATTAATAAAATTCTTAAGTTGGTAGTTGCAAACTGTAAGGGATAGGGGTTTTTACCTATGCTAGCCAAGGTCGAACCTGCGACCATCATGCTAGTTCATTCATGCCCGTGAATGATGCACATCTACTTAAGGCTTAACACGTTCTATCAGGTGATAGGGTGCTGAAACAAGGACGCCATGCGAATGGGTCTCATGTCTGTATATTCGACTTGTTTATTTAAATGGATAACTGGGCACTCATTCCCGATTACAGAACTTAATAAGATGTATGTTGAACTGTAATATAAAAGGGCCTAGCCCATACTTATATGCATTCGTAATAAATATATAAAGCATGAAGTATGCAATAGTCTTAGATGCAGTCGCAAAGATGAAAACGTAGCCATCCACAATCCTCGTAGAAGTCGAGGCTATCGTGGAGGATTCCACGACTAGGGTTAAGTGCTGGTAGCGCTTTCATGCAGAGAGTTAAGACATAAACACATAAATACAATCATCCCAACTTTAACCGAAATGCATCTCGAAATTATTTCAACGGAATGGGGTATTCAAAAGAGTTATGAAACCATATGTAACAAATCTGGATACAACACATTATTTATATAATGGCATTCGATTTCAATGTAACTTTGTCCAACTTTTTACTTCCATATAATGTAGATTTAATTCATGGACACATTGTTTGCTTACCCAATAAAATAGACAGATCTGGTTTCAAATAGTCTCAAGCTTCACCTATAAAATAGAATGAAAGACTTATAAAATTTAAATGGTTGACATATAAACCCTAGGGTTTACATGTCTACCTTGTTTCAGTCATAACCTTAGAAACATGCATTCTGCCATTAAATAAGACCTGCTAAGAAAATGATCTGCAATAGATTTAAATGCTTGTACCATTTTCTTAGGGTTATCATAAACTGTAAAGATTCAGATCTGCCTCTCTCAGGATTGTACATCAATAATCATAAAAATACGCAGTCTATTTACTGCATAAATAGTATATCATTTTATCTCTAGCAGCATCATGAAATTGAAAGTATAGTATTAAATCATAAATCTTCCCAACAAGATAGGGGCATAACATTCTCCTCATGACCCACATACATAATCTAGCATAATAAAACATTCATGCTCAGATATGATAGATAAACAGAAAATCATAGTTATACATAATAAACTCTAGCAAATGTCCATAAAAACTTATGCAAATAAAGCAGAGACACTTATCTGTATTTCTGCAGACTAGTGGAACCAAGCACAAACCTCCTAGCCTTTGACCATCAAGTAATCCTTGCTTTCAAGTCACCCCCGAGCTGAGTTCACAGTCCCAAGATTTAGAGTATATGTTTTTAAGTTACCCTTAACTGGTTCTCCAAGTTATTTAGGGTATTTCAGTGGCACCAAGAAAACCAACATCCAACTCAGTACTCCTGAGCTCTAGGATACTCTAGGGCCTTTTAAGCCTTAGCCATTAAGAGAATCAATGTAAACATAGCCTATTTAGAGTACAATGCAGTGCTCCTGCAAGCTTGGGGTAGTTCTCCTATCTGCACACAATTAAGTGGCCAAGCCAATACCCAGTTGTATGAGTCCTCTTAATCTGGACCAGTTTGGTACTCCCAAATCTGTTCTCATCCAGTCTGCATTAGTTTGGTACTCCCAAAGTTGTCCTCAATCATTTGTCTTAGGTGTGTTCAGGCTCACCAGAATGTGTAGCATTGTTGAGAGTGATCATGATCATAATGAATATCCAATGTTTTGGAGTTGTTTCATTTTTTATATCTCTTAGTGTGAAATTCTCTCATTTGGTCATTTCTTTGAATTCATTAGTCTCTCAAATCTTTTCTTTAGGGCTTTCCATTTCTCTCCAGTAATAATTTCTCACTATTATTATAAATGGTATTTACCCTCCAACCCATAGGGGACTGTGACTCCCATCTCTTTAATGTGTTGGTCCACATGGTCACTATAAATCAATTTATCAGATTTCTAAAGTCAACTAAGTAAAACTAAAATAATACTTAGCAAAATATAATAGGGGTTCAAAGTCCAAAATTGGGGTATTACAGATTGTGACATCCTTAGCTAAATGCTTGGGAGTATTGAAGAACTGATGGTGGATCTTTATGAAGATTTGTTTTAAAAAGTGGAATATCTAAGAACCCATTGCATGATTCTCTATTGCAATCATAGTCATATGAAAAGTGTGTGATATACAAACAAGATTTTATGCAACATGATATATGTGTTGATGATACAAATATTTGCATGCCAAATAAAAAACTACCACGCATTATTAATGTTGTTGTAGTGTCCCTTATTAATAATTTTCAAAAACAAAGAAAAATTACAAGTTTTTGCCAATTCGACCCTTAGACTAGTAATGACTCAACTGCTTCCTAATGGCTCCAAATGCTTCCGAATGGGTCTAAATGAGTTTGGAAGGTATTCAGACATATAAATTAGTATTATGGATGCTTACAAACCCTTAAAACACTTCTGCATTATTCATTTACAATCTCGACAAAGTAGGGAAATGTACTAGTCAAATCGAGCTTCAACCCCCCAAGGGTAGTGGTCAAGGAAGGCTCTCCAAATGTTGTTAAACCCTTCCAAATTTCATAATAGAGGTATGGTACTGATAAATGGCTTTAATTATCTCCCCAATGTATCCTCAATTAGTTCCTATGGCCTTTTTCAACTCCATTAAATCATATATTTATATGCAAGTCTCCACATAGGGGGGGGGAGCTAGTAAATTTCACCATATGTTATGAAATTCGAATTTTAGGTGCCAAAGACTTGTGCCATGTTAATTAAACTTCTTCAGAACATTAATGATACTCCATACATCAACAAAATCACATATAATGATTGATACAATTCGAAATAATGTCTCTTCAATCTCCAACAACAAGATATAGGGAAAATGGCATCATTTATGCATTGTTTGGTATTTTTACATAGTTTCACTTGGAATTTCAACCTAAGAGTCTTCTAAGAAGTAAATACAGAGTATATATATTAGAATACAAATAAATATATATTCTTGGACTCTCAAAAAGATATCATCATCTCACCAAAGGCGCAATTCCTCCAGGGGGGCAAATATGCAAGAAAATATGAAAGATATGCAAGAACAAGTTGTAGATGAATGAACCATGAGATTACCTATAGCTTCAACCTGTAACTAAATAATCCATTGTAGATACAAATTAAATGTATGAATGGCCTCTCCAATTTCCAATTAGCCTGGGAATCTTTCACCCTCGAAATTGGTGCTAAGGCAAGTAGACTAGCTCTCTACTAGCTCTTCTCGCCAAATGCAAAATGTAAAATGATCAACAGCTAGTATTCTTCTTTGTTCTTGACTTTTATAAACTTCCTAAGCCTTCCCTACCTAGAATTCAATCCATGATATTCATGCCAACTCCATTTGGGAAGAGATTCCCAAGTATGCCACTTGTCCTTCCAATTCCAGCCTCCTCTTTCCCTCAATTCGAGTAGGTATCTCCTTGGCTGCCCTAACTCCCTTGTGCACCTTCTTGGAGGCTATTTTTATCCCTGACATGTCATGTACGTCAGATTTCAGCCATTGGGTCTGATTTTGTCATAAGTTTCATAGGCATCTTCATCATTGGTATCATAGAAGCTAGTAAATCTAGCCCAAGTGTCCCACTAGTTCCAAAATGCCTCTTCCTCTTCCATGGAAGTTACTCTTCATCTACATTTCGACCTCATCGATTCATGCCAAGTATTATTCCCTTCCAACTCCCCCAAGAATAGTGGACTCCACCTTGGATTCGAATGGGTGAGAGTGGAATGCCATGTGGCATGGGAAATCTAGCTTTGTGTGGGTCCCACACCATTCATCTGTCTCCATGACCAAGTGCCATCTTATTTTCTCATTATAAATATTTATTTATCCCCTCTTAATATATTTATGTCAATCTAAAGTCCATTTTTTGTTTATTAGTCTCCTTATTCCAAATTTAATGTCTCCATCCAACCTAGGAAACTAGTAGATTGGTGGAATTTTCTCCTTTTGGAATCTATTTGAGTGGGGACATTATAGTCCTCCCAACCCTAGATTGCTTTCCCTCAAGCAATTCTAAATTTGGATGTTACAAAATTTGTTCTTCCTCCCATGTGCCATCCTCACTTGGAAAATATTTCCATTGTACCAAATACTCCCTTATGGTCCTACTCCTCAATTTTCTTTCTCTTGTCTTCAAAATTTTTTCTGGAATAAGGGTGAGTTGTCCTTCATCATCTAATGGAGAAGGGGGTTTCTGAAATAGATATTTGCTAACTAATAGCCTTCTTAAGGCATAAAACATGGAATACATTGTGAATTTTTCTCCCTTCCGGAAGCTCCAACTCATAAGCAACCTCCCCAACTTTTCGAGCTATCTTGTAGGGACCATAGTATCTTGGTTTGATATTTTTTGACCTTTTCACCTTCAAGAATGTTTTATCTATAGTTGTAGCCTCAAATAGACCAAATCCTTTACTTTCAAAGTTCTTTTCACTCTATGTTTATCTACATATTGTTTCTGTTGATTTTGGGAAACCTGCAAATTGTCTTTTAGGAGTTTCAAGATCTATTGAATTTACTCCACCCAATATTTATCCTTTGGGGCTCTAATATCACCAAATATGTGCTCAACAAATTTAAGTGCTTCATAATCATATAGTTCTTTAAAATGAGGCATGCCAATGGACATATGGAAAGTAGTGTTGTAGCAAAACTCACCCAAATGTAGCCATTTCACCCATGTTTTCTGTTGCTCACCGACATACTTCCTCAAGTACCCTTCCAACAATTGATTCACTCTTTCTGTTTGGCCATTAGTGTGAGGATTATATCTTATTCTTGTATTCAATTGAGTGCCAACCAACTTGAAAATTTCTTGCCAAAAGGCACTCATAAATTTGCTATCTCTATCACTCGCAATGTTCTTGGGGAGTCCACGCAATCTGAAATTTCTCTAAAGAATAGATAAGCCACTTGTGCAGCAGTAAAATATTATGTAACAGCAAATAAATGAGCAAATTTATTGAGTCTATCCACCACAACATAAATTCAATCCTTACCCAAAGCCTTGGGAAAACCTGTGATGAGATCCATGGAGACACTTTCCGATTTTTGTTGTGGAATGGGAAATGGTTGCAATACACTAGCAGGATGTCTATGTTTAGATTTTTTTTGTTGACATGACTTGCATTCATTCACATATTTTAGAACATCCTCTTTCATCCCTTTCCAAAAGAATCTTTCCCTTAGTTTCCTATATGTTTTGAAAAAACCAGGATGGCCTGCTAAAGGAGAGTCATGAGATTCCTTCAAAATAATGTGCTTGAGATTCGAACCATGAACCAAATATATTATATCCTTGTAGTAGATGATACTATCCAAAACCTTGCGCCTATCATCACCTTTGACCCCATCTAACACACCACAAGCAAAACTATCTTTGGCATATTCAACTATTAGCATATTTTTCCAATCTTTTGAAATGTCCATAAGAGAAAATGATGGCCTTCTAGATAATGCATCTGCTACAATATTATTCTTTCCCTTAACATATACAATGTCAAATTCAAAAGCTTGGACTTTTCTTACCGACTTTTGTTTCCTTTCATTGAGGTCCTTTTGTGTGCAAAGAAAATTCTTCAAACTGTTATGGTCAATGTTGACCACAAACTTGTTTCCCACCAAGTATTGTCTAAACTTGGCCAAGGCATGCATGATGGCTAACATTTCTTTGTCATAAATGGAATATAGGTTCTCATGTGGCTGCAAATTTTTGCTCTCAAATTCTATAGGGTGTTGATTTTGTTTTAGGACAACCCCTATCCCTTCTCTTGATGCATCACATTCCAAGACAAATGGTTTAGTAAAATCAAGCAATGCAAGTACTGGACAACTACTCATTACCTCTTTCATTTTTTAGAAATCCTTTTCATCCTTTTCATCCCACTTGAATGCATCCTTCTTGGTCAAATCTGTAAGTGGAGCAGTCAATTTAGAGAACCCTTTCACAAATTTTCTGTAGTAAGTTCATCTTCCAATGAAGCCTCTCAATGTTGTGATGTTTTTGGGTGATGTCCATTCAAGAATAGCTCTTATTTTTTCCAAGTGTATGTCACGTCCCCATTTTGACCCCCTTCGCATTAAATCGTAAATGATGTAAATATTGTTATTTCATCATGGTGAGGAGCTCAAGGCCAAGGCCCCACCATTGATTTAGCGTTTTATGTATTGGCAATTAAAAATAGATGCCTATGGTTCTTGTGCTAGATAGGCACAATGTAAATTAAGACATCATGTAAATACGAATTTTAATGAAAAACCCACAACTGGCTATGCAATGCAACAAAGAGATGGGGGCATGATTCTACAAGGAATAGGGAGGGAAATTATTCAAACCTTTGAGCCAATGGTGTTAATCCATGTGTCAATGAGAAAACCCATAAACCACCAACTACCCATTTTGGGTTATGGACCCAATCATTTAATTCTTCCAAGAGTTGGTTGAGGCAGTTAATGCCTTGGGAATGGAGAGGTATGGAAGCCAATTTCGTGCATGGGAAAGCCAGCAACCTGGGAATTCGTACTTTTGCTTCTTGGGCAAGAAAACACCCACGAAATGGTGCCCAAAGCCATCATGAACCGATAGTCTTTTGTCACTCACGCAGTCTGAGCTAGCTGGGCTTTCCCCATCATGTTTTTCACCATTTTCCATGCCTGGGAGCTCATTTTTTGCATTGTACAACAGCTGGGAGAGGAGGGCCACGATTTGGGACTGTGAGGGAGGTCGTTTTTGCCCCAAAATACCCATGGGCGTTTTTTTGAAAACGGTTTTTGCTCTCCAAGGTTGAATCTCCAATTGCCATTTTCGTTTTTGGGTATCCCCACGTTTTTCTGGGCTGGTAGAAACCCCCTCTTTGGGCATCTCACTGTTAAGACATTTTTATCATGCCCAATAATTGTGGTTTTGCTGTTATGTGCATCCTTGTTTTGGTTTGAATCTGTGAGCAAGAGATTTGGAGTGGTAGTGGACAGAATTGGCTTGATAAACCTAGTCGGGGGGGAAATAACCTCTCAAGAAGATCAAGAGGGCTGGCTACTCTTCTATGCACACCTTAGACACTCTAGATTGGAAGGTATGGCCCGAGGGACTGTGCATTGGTGAAGGGAATACTTCCTTGAGTGGGGTGTGTAGTCATTGTGGGTGCCAAGCTAGATAGATCTTGTAGAGGTATCGCTGGCTCTGTGCTTGAGCTCACTGGCTTAGAAATTCGTCATTTCCATTGCCTAACAGCCTGATAAACCCAACTATAGCTTGGCTTGGCTGATTTGGTGTATCCTTGAGCTATGTGTGAGTCTGTTGTTCCCTGATTCCTTGTAGAGATCATGCCCAGCTCGAGGGTGGCCGTGTGTTGAGATATTGATGATCACAACTGGCCTATGGTTGGGTGGAACGTTGCAGCTCCATAGCCAGTTGCTTGGGACTACTTTGTTATAAGATAAGTACTCTCTTGTGTTAACTTTGCATTTATTTATTTGATGAATATCTTGAATGCATGATGGATGTGTTATTGATATTACTTCCGCTGTGTTTTTTTTTCTTATTATTATACATTTCCATATGTTCTTTTATATTATGTGAATGCTTATTTAAAAGCTCATGGGGCTAGATGCCCGGTTTTAGCATCACGATCCTCTCCATCACACTGGTATGATGGGAGGGGATGTGACAGTGTACCTTCAACCCATATTTTCCAATGATGTGACCAAGATATAAAACTTCTTTCATCCCAAATTCACACTTAGACAACTTAGCAAACAAAGATTGATCATGCAAAATTTTCAAGACAACTTCTAGATGGTGCAAGTCGTTCCTCCCATGTTTGCTGTAAATTAGAATGTCATCAAAGAAAACCAAAAAAAACTTACAGATATGTTTGTTGAATATTTGATTCATGCATGATTGAAATTTGGCTGGAGCATTGGTCAATCCAAAAGGCATGACAAGAAACTCAAAATGGCCATAGTGCATCGGAAAGCTGTTTTAGGCACATACTCCTCCATTCGAATTTGATGGTACCCATATCTAAGATCAATTTTTGAGAAGAATTTTTCTCCATATATCTCATCCATGAGCTCATCTATTCTTGGGATGGGACATATATTTTTTATTGTCTTCTTGTTGAGGGCTCTAAAATCAATGTGCATTCTCAAGGTCCCATCCTTCCTTTTCACCAAAACCACTGAAGAAGCATAGGGACAAGAGCTTGGTCTAATGAGTCCCAAATCCAAGAGTTCTTGAATATCCTTTTCAATCTCTTCTCTAAACTTTTTGGGATTTCTATATGGTGGAATTTGTATTGGTGAAGTGCCCTCCTCCAAAACAATGTTGTTCTCAACCCCTCTATCAGGTGGCCTTCCAAAAGGGAGGTCTCCAAAAACCTTTGCATATTTGTGTAGTAGCTTCCTTATCTCCTTTGGATTTTCTGAAATATTTATTTTTGGTTTGGGTGAATTAATGCAACATTCATAAGCCCATTCAATATCTCCATGTCTCAATATAGACCTCATACTATGGGAAGTCACTACTCGATTCGGATAGGTGTGATGCCTCTCACAACCCTTTGTTTTCCTTCCGAATCTTTGAATCTCATTTCAGGAATTTGATAGTTCACTGTATGCTCCCCTATATAGTACAGCCATTGCACTCCCAAGAACACATTAGTATCAACATCATCAACCACATAAAATCTATCAAAAAAAGTGTAATTACCTATGGTGATTTCTAGCTTTGGAATCCATGTTTTGCACTCCATAGCGTTGTGACCTGGAATGATGACTATGAAGCCATCGAATGGTTTAGTAGGTACATTCTCCCTCTCCACCATGTTTGCATCGATGAATTTATGTGTGGCTCCTCCATATACTAATACCGATACCCTTTTCCCTTGTAACACTCCCTTGCATCGAATAGTGTGAAAACGAGGCACTGCTGAAAGTACTACCATACTTCCTTTTTCAGGTGAAGGATTATTTTCTTCTTGTTCCATTTTTCTGCTGTATCATATCCCTCATATTGGTCTAATATATGTCCTTCTTCCTCCATACCCCCTTCATACTCCTCATTATCATAAAAAACTTCAATGTATTGTGCTTTCCCCTAAGCACATTTGTGCCCTGGTACCCATGGCTGGAAGCATGTGTAGCACAATTTATTTCTTTTGATTTCTTCTCTATTTGGTCCTTCTTTATTATCCTTTCCAAATGTATCTCTTTTCCATGGCTTCTTTTCAAATATGAACTTGGAAGGGAAGTTAGGCTTGGGAGGAAACCTTGTCCTAGGTAACACATTTTGTAGGTCTCTTGTCAAGTTCATGGCATCCTTCAATGAATTAGGTTTGTGGGCCTTAACCAAACCTTTTAAGGGTCCATCCAAGCCTTCAATAAAGTGAAATACTAATATTACCATAGATATATCAGCCACCTTAACTGATAATTTTTGGAATTCCAACATATACTCAGTAGGGGTTCCAACTTGCTTCAACTGGGATAGTTCTTTGAAAGGCAATTCTGGATCTTTTTGCTCAAATATTTCTAATACTCTGTCAACAAATTATCCATATGTTTTAACCTGATAATGTCCCAATTTTTTCATACCATGGAACCACCAATCATTGGATTCTCCTTCAAGATGCAAAATAGCCATTTTTAAAGCATCATCTTCCACCATTGGATTCAACTGAAAATAAACATCTAGCTTTTGTACCCAAGTATTTGAAGAGCTTTGGCGTGAGTCATCAAAAGTGGGAAGGGGAATTTTACCAATGGCACAATTCAATTATTTATTCTGAAATGGAGTCCTATTACCTTCCCTCATTTTGAGTTTTCTTGCAACATTAAAGTATTGCTCAAAGGGTAGAGTCCTACAATCTTCACTCAACTTTTCTCATTCTTTTACAATCTCCTGCATATCAAATTGGGTGTTAGGTTCTTCTTTGACCTCAAGATATTTAGGTGTAGTAGGCCTTACTGAAATCTAAAATTCATTAGGTCTATTATGAGGTCCTGTCCTTGAGAAAATGTTTTCACCTATTGCCTTCTTTTCCTCAAAAGAAGAACTATTGTTGCCTCTTATTGCTCCTTTGCTTCCAAGTTGACTAGCCAACAATTTGAACCCTTTCATGATCTATTTTGTCATGTATTAAAAGAATGGTTTCATGAATTTAGTAAATTCATCTTTATCCTTTGAGGTTCCCTTCTCATCCCTAACCATAGTTTCAATAGAATACACCTCTTCTCCTTCTTCTTCCTCTTCAACAAAAACACTTTTAGTTTCATATTGTAATGGTGGGAGCTGATTTCTTTGGATTATTTTCTTCATAAATGGTCATCCACATCAAGTGCAAGGACCATGCTCTGATACCACTTGTAGTGTCCCTTATTAAGAATTTTCAAAAAATAGGAAAAATTACAATTTTTGGCCAATTCGACCCTTAGACTAGTAATGACTCAACTGCTTCCAAATTGCTCCAAATGCTTCCGAATTAGGTCTGAATGAGTTTGGAAGGAATTAATACATATAAATGAGGATTATGGATGCTTAAAACCCCGTAAAACACTTATTCAACATTCATTTACAATCTCGACAAAGTAGGGAAATGTACTTGTCGAATCGAGATTCAAAACCCCCAAGGGTAGTGGTCAAGGATGGCTCTACAAATGTTGTTAAAGACTTCCAAATTTCAGAAAAGAGGTATGATATTGATCAATGGATTTAATGATCTCCCAAATGTATCCTCAATTAGTTCCTATGGCCTTCTTCAACTCCATTAAATCAGATATTTATATGCAAGTCTCCACAGAGGGGGGAAAGCTAGTAAATTTCACCATATGTTATGAAATTAGAATTTTAGGTGCCAAAGACTTGTGCCATGTTAATAAAAATTCTTAAGAACATTAATGATACTCCATACATCAAAAATATCACAGAGAATGACTGATACAATTCGAAATAATGTCTCTTCAAGCTCCAACAACAAGATATAGGGAAAATGGCATCATTTATGCATTGTTTGGTATGTTTACATAGTTTCACTTGGCGTTTCGACCTGAGAGTCTTCTGAGAAGTAAATACAGATTATATATATCAGAATACAAATAAATGTATATTCTTGGACTCTCACAAATAGATCAGCATCTCACCAAAGGCGCAATTCCTCCATGGGCCCAAATATGCAAGAAAATGTGAAAGAGATGCAAGAACAAGTTGTAGATGAATGAACCACGAGCTGCCCTGTAGCTTCAACCTGTAACTAAAGACTCCATTTTATCTCCAAATGAATGGTCTGAATGGCCTCTCCAATTTCTGTGAAAATTCCCACATAAGATCCAAAGAGATGATGTAAACCTCACAATGAAAGAATTTAGGAATAATAGAAGAAGAGAGAAGAAATAGAACATAGATCCAAAGGAGCTCTAATAGAGGAAGAATAATTACACATGTTACATTAATCTGAATAGTAAACTAGTAAATATACAATGCTGAGGATTTGAATTCACTAGGTGTAATTCGAATTAGCCTTCATGCACATATCCATAATCAATGGAGAGTCATCAAAGCATAACTAGGAGTCCACCTTCTCATCAGTGAAGTCATCAATGCACAAGTAATGGTCAACCGGGAGTCTAACTGAGTGTGGTTGGTGTAACTGGTACATGGAAGCACTAATGTAGTGAAGGAGGCTCAGTGGAGGGCACAGATGGAGCTAACTGGAGTCAGAATAGGCTATCTAGTCACACTGGAGGTCCACCGGAGTGATAAGGTCAGTTAGGAGTCAGTTAATCCTTAAATCAAAGAAAGAACTAAACTAGATTGGTAGGTGAAGAAAGACGCCCTTCTCATGCAGTAGGTGAAAGGAGGGCGCACAAGCTCTAGGAGAGCTAAAACTGATCTAAAGGAAGCTCCGGGGGCTAGTTTGCTGAGGGCTAGGTGCTGGTACTGATGACTAGGATGCATGCAAACCCTAATTTTGCATGCATGACTGAAAATGAAAATGACAGAAATGCTATAAGGACTAGGATGGAGTATAGGAATATCCTAACACCCCCCCTTAATCCATCCTGGGCCCAGGTAACTAGGACCAAAGGTCACCCATACAATCAAAGAAAATATATAAAAATAAGGAATTGTTTATAAACCGAGGAAATGGGGAAAACATCATGGGAAAAATACCCCCCCTCAAAAGAACAGTAAAAACTCAAAGAACCATCATACTATGCAGAAAATAAAGAAGCTTTCATTAGTGAAAAATTTTGCAAAAGACTTGGCAAGCTGATCCCTTGTAGGAAGCCAAAGTAGGATCTAAATCTGGATCTAGTCTCTTGATATTCCTCCCACTGTGTGGAGAATGTGTTGGACGAAGCAAGTCTTTTAGGAACTCTTTCTGTAACTGGAGCAAATGGAACATGAGGAGTCTTCCCAAGAGATGGAAGAGAGAACCCCATCATCATGCTGCATCTCTCATGGAGAGGTGCATGGCATAATGCAATATTGGTGTGATGCTGAAGTCTAGTAGTTTTGTGAACAGATAAATCAAAACTGTGTTCTCAGTAGTAGCAAGGACTGTGTGAGCCCATATTGACCTTGAATCTAGACTGAGAATTGGTGTTGGTTTGGGATCTGAATCTTCTTGAACTATGATCTTAACATCAAAATCTTGATCTTCTTCTTCATCAGAAGAGGAGTCACTGTGATCTTCATCAGAATCTGAAGGAATAGTTGGAGAGAAAGGCATGAAGTGTGAGAACTCATATGCCTTTGAGGCATGATTAGCAATCCCATTTGCTATAACCTTTCTAATGGATATTTATGTAATCTCTATTGTGTTTGGACCAAAAATAACTTGCTTTGGTGATCCTGTATGAGTCATTTGATATACTGACAACAAATTTGCTGCCAGAGAAGGAACAAATAAAACATTTTTGAACTTACCATGCTCCATATGAACTGTACCCAATCATTTGGCATAAATATGAGAGTTGTCTGCCATGTGAATGGTAGGCCCATCTTGGAGATCCAAAAAGGAAAAGGATTCTTTAGAGGCAAACATGTGGTTGGAGGCTCCAAAATTTGTGAGGAGGGATTTTGACTTTGAAAAACCAGCCATCAATGCATGGCAATCATCAGATCCACTTCTAGAATCAAACATCTTTGCTTCTTTTGGAACAATAATTTTGTTTTGTTCAAGAAGCTTGATTAGAAGATCAATTTTCTTGTGCATGCAAGATTTCTCAGGATGGTTTCCTCTCTTGCAGTAGGAACAATTTGGTCTCTTTTGTTTGTCATTCTTGGATTTTGATGGCTTCTTGTCCTTGTCTTTTTGCCTCCGTTTTGCATTCGCTCTACTTGCTTCACCAGCTAGAAGAGCTAGATCTTTGGAGGTGTTTATGGCATCCATTTGAAACAATTTGTCCTCTTCTTGAATGAGGGCTTGAATGAAGAATTCTAAGGTAGGATACTTCCATCCAGGGATTGACATTCACCCAGAATGGAAAGTAGATACAAAGACAGAAAATTGAGATCCAAGTTTGCTCAAAATGGAGAGCACCAATTGCTCATCACTTTTAGTGATGCCACAATGCTTGCATTGTAAAACCAAATTTTTAAATTTTGAGAAGAATGCTTGAATGCTCTCGAAATTGGTAGGTTGTAGGGCAACCAATTCATTTTCAAGAATATGGCCTCTTAGCCCATCTTATTTGCCAAAAAGACTCTCCAATTTAGTCCATAACTCATTCGGAGACTTCAATCCTTCAACATGGAACAATAGATCTTTGGACATATGAAGGCATATGAATCCAAAAGCTTCATCCAATTTGTTTAGATGCTTGACTCTCTCAATAGTTGTATGTGGTATGTCATCTCTTTCATAAACCAATCTTTGAAGCCCTTTATGCATCAAGTGAATTTTCATCTCACCCTTCCATTCGAAGTAATTGAAGGGAGTGAGGATTATAGGAGAAAGAGAAGAAGAAGCATTTGAATTGCTCATCTTGACTGCTGGAACAAGTGCAAATAAAAACTGCTGAATCTGCTACTGCAACTGCTGGAACTTCAAAATACCTGCAAAAAACTCTCAAGAATGGAGGTAGAATATACTCTCAAATGGATTTGATACCATGTGAAAATTCCCACATAAGATCCAAAGAGATGATGTAAACCTCATAATGAAATAATTTAGGAATAATAGAAGAAGAGAGAAGCAATAGAACATAGATCCAAAGGAGCTCTGATAGAGGCAGAATAATTACACATGTTACATTAATCTGAATAGTAAACTGGTAAATATACAATGCCGAGGATTCGAATTCACTAGGTGTAATTCGAATTAGCCTTCATGCACAGATCTATAATAAGTGGAGAGTCATCAAAGCATAACTAGGAGTCCACCTTCTCATCAGTGAAGTCATCAATGCACAAGTAATGGTCAACCGGGAGTCAAACTGAGTCTAACTAAGTGTGGTTGGTGTAACTGGCACATGGAAGCACTAATGTAGTAAAGGAGGCTCAGTGGAGGGCACAGATGGATCTAACTGGAGTCAGAATAGGCTATCTAGTCACATTGGAGGTCCATCGGAGTGATAAGGTCAGTTAGGAGTCAGTTAATCCTTAAATCAAGGAAAGAACTAAACTGGACCGGTAGGTGAAGAAAGGCACCCTTCTCATGCAGTAGGTGAAAGGAGGGCGCACTAAGCTCTAGGAGAGCTAAAATTGATCTGGAGGAAGCTCCGGGGGCTAGTTTGCTGAGGGCTAGGTGCTGGTACTGATGACTAGGATGCATGCAAAATGCATGCAAACCCTAGATTTGCATGCATGACTGAAAATGAAAATGACATAAATGCTAGAAGGACTAGGATGGAGTATAGGAATATCCTAACAATTTTCAATTAGGATGGGAATCTTTTACCCTCGAAATTGGTGCTAAGGAATGTAGACTAGCTCTCTACTAGCTCTTCTCTCCAAATGCAAAATGTAAAATTATTAAAATAAGGTATTCTTATTTGTTCCTGACTTTTATAAACTTCCTAAGGCTTCCCTAACTCGAATTCCATCCATGACCTTCATGCCAACTCCATTTGGGAAGAGATTCCCATGTATGCCACTTGTCCTTCCAATTCTAGCCTCCTCCTTCCCTCAATTCGAGCAGGTGTATCCTTGGCTTTCCTAACTCCCTTGTGCGCCTTCTTGGAGGATATTTTTATCCATGACATTTCATGTATGTCATATTTAAGGCATCAGGTCTGATTTTGTCATAAGTGTCATAGGCATCTTCATCATTGGTGTCATAGAAGCTAGGGAATCTAGCCCAAGTGTCCCACTAGCTCCAAAATGCCTCTTCCTCTTCCATGGGAGTTACTCTTCCTCTACATTTCGACCTCATTGAGTCATGCCAAGTATTATTACCTTCCAACTCCCCCAAGAATAGTGGACTCCACCTTGGATTTGAATGGGTGAGAGTGGAATGCCATGTGGCATGGAAAATCTAGCTTTGTGTGGGTCCCACACCATCCATGTGTCTCCATGACCAAGTGCCATCTTATTTTCTCATTATAAATATTTATTTATCCCCTCTTAATATATTTATGTCAAGCTAAAGTCCATTTGGGGTTTATTAGTCTCCTTATTCCAAATTTAATGTCTCCACACAACCTAGGAAACTAGTAGATTAGTGGAATTTTCTCCTTTTGGAATTTATTTGAGTGGGGAAATTACAGTTGCAAATGGATAAATGTTCAAGTGATAACAAAAACCATTTTTTCTTTGCTTTTTTATCTCTTTTAAAAACAAGGAGAGTGTTTGAGATTGTTGACGTTGGATTCCTCTCAGTTGGAAACACCCATTAAGACATAGATGGAACTTATGAGAGGTTATCAGCAAAGCTAATACGCAAGGATATATTTTCACTCCCAGATATTATGAATACTTATAGGACATGTGAATATCACAAATTCTATGTCACTTATCTAATGGATGAAATTTGTATTTTAAGAATTTTGCAAAACCCTGCCTTTTGGATGGCAATGCTAAGTCTAAAAAAATGTCAGTTTTTTAGATTTCATCTCACAGATAACATTCCAGTCATGCAATGTAGGGAATCACTTTAGGATGAAAAGTGGTCAAATCATATTCATATATGGTGTTTATTATCGGATGGTAGTGCAAACTTACTGTTGCGGAATCCTAGGTTATAAAATATGCAAATAAAAATACCTTCAAAATTCTTGGCATCCCAAGTTAATTTATTGGGATGCTATATATAAAGTTTTGGAGAGTCCCTTCCATAGTGTTGATCTTTCAACAACTTATTTTTGGCCATCGACAAGGAAGGACATACAAAACAGTGCACCTACAAAATCCTCACATGAAATTATGAATGCTTAATTTAAGGAAAATGTTCTTGCATTTGATGGTTTTTATGTTGGACAAGTCTAGAGATCAATTCATTCCAAGAGTAGATGTTGTAAAGGTCCAAATTGTCATTATGCAATCATTGGACCCAAATTGTGCAATATGGTTGGGTAGGGAGATTGGTGAAATTTATCAAGATCCAGACGCTACTATTGATTCTTACAAAATAGAGGCACAATGGTGGAATCCAATGGTAGCATCAAAGGACCTTGAGGTGTTGTATAGAAATTGTTTAAATAAAAACCAACAATGGGTTGTTAGTACAAAAAAAAAATGATCATTGATGTAAATAGCATCATATGGGAATGGTCACCAAGGGTAGGATGGATAGAAGAGAGAATAAAAATAAATGAGAAGGGCCTTGCAGTAGTTAAGGCACAACAATATAAAATGGGGCATAATGTTGAGAGTGGGATCGACGTTCCTATGCATAAAATTTGAGGGGTTCTTATCCCAATGAAATATTTTAGTTGTATTATTAATGTATAAATAAGTATGTTAATGTGTGTAATAAAGGAAGTGTTGAAATTCATTGTATCCATTGTTTATTCTTCTTCAAACTGCATATTGTTGGAACATAATTCCCATCTAGACCTTGGTTAATAATCCTTGCATAAAGTTCCAAGTTTTTAATGTAATTTGTTCCATGGTTTGGCTTCATAGTGCCTAGTCTAGGGGGTTTGTCCACATATTACACTAGTGATTTGTCATTATAGCTAATTTTTTCCACAAGTGTACCCTATTTCCTTAATCCGGGGAGTTAAAGGTGTCCAACTTAATGCAATTAATGAGGGAGGCACCCATGTTCCCTTTTTTATGGGATAAGTTTGGACCAAGGGCGCTAATGCACTAGAATTGGTCAAATTGCTCATTAATGGCCACTACCAAAGCCCTAACCAGCTAATTCTCCCTCATATTGATTCCATCCACATTTATTGACTAGCCTAACGTCCTCATCGTCCATATAGGTTCACTGGATCTCATTATGGACAAATACACGAGTCAGACTTCACTCAATGTCATAGATTGGGGGAATTACTCCACAATGGTCTGCATAGGTTCATTGGACCTCATTATGGCCGAATACAGGAGTCACACTTGGATCAATGTCATAGATTGGTGGAATTACTCCACTAATCCTAGCATTAATGTGAGCTACCCAACTGCCTCCTAAGACTCATGAATTTATCTCTTGAGATGTATTATATATTGTACACATCTTATTGAATAATAGAACAGTGGAGTTTACATCAATTGTGTTCTATCTCATGTATTTATGTTTCAATATTTATTCTTATTTTTGCTAAACTTTGTGTAAATTCTTGGTGAGGACTACTTTGTTTCTAGATCCTGGCTTGTATAATTTTGTTAGGATATTCCTATACTCCATCCTAGTCCCACCAGTATTTTGATCATTTACATTTTCAGTCATGCATGCACCTTTTAGGGTTTGCATGCATTTTGCATGCATCCCAGTCATCAGTCCAGCACCTAGCCCTCAGTTAGCCAGCCCCCAGGAGCTTCTCACTATTCAGTTTTAGCCCTCCAGTTGCTTAGTGCGCCCTTCTTCCTTGATTTTAGGGAGCAACTCGCCCTTCTTCACCTACCAGTTCAGTTACACTCAGTTACAGTCAGTTACAGTCAGTTACACTCAGTTACATTGAGTTACACTCAGTTACACTCAGTTACATTCAGTTACAGTCAGTTACAGTCAGTTACACTCAGTTACACTCAGTTACATTCAGTTACTCTTAGTTACATTGAGTTACACTTAGTTACATTGAGTTACACTTAGTTACACTCAGTTACACTTAGTTACACTGAGTTACACTTAGTTACACTGAGTTACACCTACCAGAGTTAGTTTGACTGATGGTTGAAAGTTACTTGAGCATTGATGACTCCACTGATGATGATGAAGACTTCCAGTTGCGCTCCGATAATCATGAGGACACCTAGTTGTGCTCCGATGACACTCCAGTGATCCTTTGATCACTCCATGAAGGCTAATTCGAATTGCCACCTTAGGCATTCGAATTCCTCATGCATTGTATTATTTATATGTCCATTTGTGATTAATAATCTAGTATGACCGAAGTATTATTGCTTCTATCTGAGTTCTACTGTACCATATTATTCTGTTGCTCATTATACTGCATGTATCACTCTTCTTCTATTTTCTTGCTTAATCATAATTATTCTCTTGTGAGATACATCATCTCTTAGATCTGCTGTGAGGATTTTCACATGGTATCAGAGCATGTTGAGAGTATTGTTTATCTCCATTCTTGAGAGTTTTTTGCAGGTTATTACCAAGATTTCGAGTGCAGCAGTTGTAGCAGAATCTGCATTTTTGCAGCAGTAGCAGTTGCAGTTATTCTATATTGTTTTTGCAGGTCTTCTACAACTTCAATGAATTTAGAAGAAATTACTCCTCTTTCTCCATTCAACTATGATGAATGGAAACCAAGAATGATAGCATATTTGAAGAGCCATGATCTCTTTGATTGCTATTTTGAAAGAGAGTTCGAATCCTCTACAAAGAAGATTAAATGGTTGAATAAAGGTGACATGCACATTGGAAGAATGATGCTTTCTATGACCGATTACATATTGTACCCGACCATCATTGATATTGAAACTCCAAAAGAGTTATGGGCTCATCTAGATGAAAGATTCGGAAAAAAGAATGATGGATTTGGTCCAAATCCCTTCAAAAGCAAGCAAGTTGATGCATTCACTCCACTTGATGGTCTCTCAGATCATGATGCATTCGCTCCTCCTGATGGTCTCTCAGATCATGTTGCATTCACTCCCCTTGATGATCTCTCAGATCATGAACCAGTATCATCTCATATTGAAGTTGTTGACAAAGAACTTGCAGATTCTCCGCTCATGCTCAAACTTTCTTCTCTTTCTGTGCCAGCTCACACTCTAGATATTGCAGAAGGTCCTAAATCCTGTCTTGCACCAGAGTTTGTTGGTTTGCATCATGATCACATGATTATTTCGGAGGTAACATCAGCTATTGGAGGTAATGCATTCGCTCCTCTTCAGCAAACATCTCTTATTTACTACTATATGATCATTAGCACATGCTTTCAGAAGGTTATTGAAGAATATGGCCATTGCCACCCGCTTGAGATAATTTCTCATGCATCATATGATAGTTTTGATCTCACCCCTGCTGGTTCAAAGGAGATATCAAGAAACTGTTTTGAAAGTCTTAAATCTGATTTTGATTTCAAGCAAACATGTAATAGTTCTTTTTGGCATAATCTCACCCATGGTGGTTCGAAGGAGAAGACAAAGGACTATATGCACATTCAAAAATTTGATCCTACCTCAGCTGATTCGAATCACAGGTTCAAGGATCATTCTAATACTGTTGGATTTGTTCTCATCACATTCGATCTGAAGAGCAAGTACAAGCACATGCTTTTTGAGCATGATCCACTTCTTCCCAAGAAGAAGATACCTCCAGACATATGACCAAGCATCACACATGCTTGAGTTTGGAGCTTTTATTTTTTTATGTGTGCCTTACAGTCTATTTTTTGAGGAGTGGGTATGTTTCCCATGAAATTTTCCCACTTCCTTGGTTTATTGATTGTTATTATTCATTGTATTGGGTGACCTTTGGTCTTAGTTACCAGGGCCCAGGATGGATTAAGGGGGGGTGTTAGGATATTCCTATACTCCATCCTAGTCCCACCAGTATTTTGATCATTTACATTTTCAGTCATGCATGCACCTTTTAGGGTTTGCATGCATTCTAGGGTTTGCATGCATTTTGCATGCATCCCAGTCATCAGTCCAGCACCTAGCCCTCAGTTAGCCAGCCCCCAGGAGCTTCTCACTATTCATTTTTAGCCCTCCAGTTGCTTAGTGCGCCCTTCTTCCTTGATTTTAGGGAGCAACTCGCCCTTCTTCACCTACCAGTTCAGTTACACTCAGTTACAGTCAGTTACAGTCAGTTACACTCAGTTACATTGAGTTACACTCAGTTACACTCAGTTACATTCAGTTACAGTCAGTTACAGTCAGTTACACTCAGTTACACTCAGTTACATTCAGTTACTCTTAGTTACATTGAGTTACACTTAGTTACATTGAGTTACACTCAGTTACACTCAGTTACACTTAGTTACACTGAGTTACACTTAGTTACACTGAGTTACACCTACCAGAGTTAGTTTGACTGATGGTTGAAAGTTACTTGAGCATTGATGACTCCACTGATGATGATGAAGACTTCCAGTTGCGCTCCGATAATCATGAGGACACCTAGTTGTGCTCCGATGACACTCCAGTGATCCTTTGATCACTCCATGAAGGCTAATTCGAATTGCCACCTTAGGCATTCGAATTCCTCATGCATTGTATTATTTATATGTCCATTTGTGATTAATAATCTAGTATGACCGAAGTATTATTGCTTCTATCTGAGTTCTACTGTACCATATTATTCTGTTGCTCATTATACTGCATGTATCACTCTTCTTCTATTTTCTTGCTTAATCATAATTATTCTCTTGTGAGATACATCATCTCTTAGATCTGCTGTGAGGATTTTCACAAATTTTTGCATGGTGATGAACCTATTTAGAATTCTACACATATTTTATCATTTTCCTATATATTATTAATGTAGGTTTTGGAAGTATAAGTTATTTCATTAATGGGAACATGCTACTGAAGAATCATTGACAAAATGGTTTAGGAGGATTACTATTATAGACATCATTAAGTATAATATCGATATTGAATATTATGTGTAAAGAAATAGTTTTACATGAGCTATGATGACAACCAGTGCATTCAAGTCAATGTACAAAAGGGATCCATATAAACAAAAGAAGAATCTCATATACATAGAAGACAAAGTAAAATTGTTATGATTTGAGACCCAGGTCCAGCTCTCGATCTATATATGGATCTAGTATTATGGGAGGTTTATCCCAAGATCCTCCCGCTACTTAATGAAATCTAAGGTGAAGAATATATTTCATGGCTTCGACCAGGGATCAAGCAGCTAGAGAAGTCATATCTAGAAAATAACTTATTATTAAAGGGACTCTTAGAGCGAGTCATCCCTGGAATGTGGTTACCCAATGATCCTTATGTCCCTGAATGTAAGAGGGTTAGGGATTCCCTCTAAAAAACTCGCTCTGAAAAGATTAGTTCTTTAAAAAAATCTTTCAGTTTTATTGATTCAAGAATCTATGGTGTGTGGTGAAGAGATAATAAAGGATCTTAGAATTCTTCTCCATGGATGGGATTTCTCTAATGTTGATTCCTCGAGAAGGTTAGGTGGACTCATTACTGATTGGAAAAACAGTGAGATGTTATGTTTGGACAAATGGGAATTTGCTTCTAGTCTTGTTACTATCCTTTTTTCTAGGGAGGTTGGTCCATCCTACCTCGTTGTGAATATTTATGGGCCTTATCAGCATTGAGTTTATTTCTAGGAAAATTTATTTGTCTCGAGTCTTCTTGCAAGTGATAGGGTTATTCTGGTAGGGAATATGAACTTTAGCTTGGGTGAGGGAGAAATTTGGGCTCAAAATATCAGAAGGATCAGTTATCATATTATTTCCTCTGCAGGATGGATGATAATTCTCTATTTGATATTCAGCCTGTATCCACTAGACCAACTTAGAGAAACAAAAGGATGGATTCCGACAGAATTTCCAAAAGACTTGACCAATTTCTAATTAATGAAGTTTTACTTCTCTCCAAAGCTTCCCTCATGAAATGGGTTGGGGAGGGTGGAAACTCCAACCACTTCCCCATCTATTTGGAGATTGCTTCACCCCAAATTAAACCTCCTAGATCCTTTAAATTCAAAACCTGTTGGCTGGAAGATGAGGATTACAAACATCTTGTCAGAAGTAATTCGATCCCTTATGACTCTGCCAGAATTGAATTTGTAGGTCTTCAATTTCTCCATGATATAAAAAGAATCAAAGGTAGATCCATAAACTGGGAAGCAAAAAGAAAACTCAGACTCGAACATGAACTCAGAGGCATTGAAGAATATATGGATTTATTTCATTATCAACATAAATATGGGTTCTCAACCTTTGATCAGAGGAAATAGGTCTATGAGTTGGAGGCTAGATGTACCAAAATCTTAGACGAAAAGGAAGCTACTTCGCGATTGAAAAGCAATGCAATTTGGATCCAAAAAGGTGATGAAAATACGGAATTTTTCCATAATTTCATCAAACACGGAAATCATACTAAATACATTTGGAAAATATATGGTGATTAGAGAGCCCCAGTGACACGATTTCAGGCTTTCGCCACACATGGTGTAAGCCATTTCAAAAACTAGTACAAATAAGACGAGAGGATATATGTCACTCATATGATTAGACTTATGGTGGTTTACTCTATTAGGATATTCCTATACTCCATCCTAGTCCTACCAGCATTTTCATTATTTCCATTTTTGGTCTTGCATGCATTATGCATGCATGCATGCAATTGCATGCATCCCAGTCATCAGTCCCAGCACCTAGCATCAGTTAGCCAGCCCCCGGGAGCTTCTCTCAGATCAGTTTTATCCCTCCTAGAGCTTAGTGCACCCTCCCTCCTTGATTTTAGGAATCCACTCGTCCTCTCTCACCTACCACTCAGTTGCACTTCAGTTAATTGAGTTATCATCTGTTATTTCCTTGATTTAAGGCTAGACTGACTCTCAACTAACTGTATCACTCCGATGGACCTCCAGTGAGACTAGACTACCCATTCCGACTCCAGTTAGCTCCTCATGCACACTCCACTGAGCCTCCTTCATTCAGTTAGTACCAGTTACACTCAATTACACCTACCACACTCAGTTAGACTCAGTTTGACTAATGGTTGATAGTTACTTGAGCATTGATGACTCCACTGATGATGAGATAGACTTCTAGTTGTGCTCCGATGACACTCTAGTGATCTTTTGATCACTCCATGAAGGCTAATTCGAATTGCCACCTTGGCATTCGAATCTTGATGCATTGTACTACTTATTTGTCCATA
This sequence comes from Larix kaempferi, assembly GCA_027924585.1. Lineage (NCBI taxonomy): Eukaryota > Viridiplantae > Streptophyta > Pinopsida > Pinales > Pinaceae > Larix > Larix kaempferi. The sequence goes on from BSBM01001241.1 coordinate 753,646, forward strand.
TTGTGATTAATGAATTAGTGTGTGTGAAGTATTTTTGCTTCTATCCGAGTTCTACTGTATTATTATTCCGTTGCTCATTATACTGTATTGACCACTCTTCTTCTATTTTCTTGATTAATCAATTACTTTCTTGTGAGGTATACATCATCTCTTAGATCTGCTGTGAGGATTTTCACATGGTATCAGAGCATGTTGAGAGTGTTGTTTATCTCCATTCCTTAGAGTTTTTTGCAGGTTATTATCAAGATTTCGAGTGCAGCAGTTGCAGTAGTTTCTGCACTTTTGCAGTAGTAGCAGTTGCTGATTTCTATTGTTTTTGCAAGTCTTCTACAACTTCCATGAATTTCGAAGAAATTCCTCTTTATCTATTCAACTATGTTGAATGGAAACAAAAAATGATAGCATATTTGAAGAGCCATGATCTCTTTGATTATTGTTTTGAAAGAGAGTTCGGATCCTCTAAAGAAGAGAATGACTAGTTAGATGAAGGTGGAAGAGCTATTGTAGCCATGATGTATGCTATGTTTCGAAGCATGGTATTCTGCTCCCTTGATGATGTTGAATCTCCAAAAGAGCTATGGGCCCACCTAGATGAAAGATTTGGCAGACAGAATGAAGGGATTGGTCCAAACCCTTTCAAGAGCAAGCAAAGTGATGCATTCGCCCTCCTTGATGATCTCATTGATCATGAATCAGTATCAAACATATCTCATATTGAAGTTGTCCACAAAGAGAAGAATTTGCATATTCTACACTCATGCTCCAAATTTCTTCTATTTCGAATTATGTGCCAGCTCACACTCTAGAAAATGCAGAAGGTCCTAAATCCTCTCTTGCACCAGAGTTTGTTGGTTTGCATCATGATCTATTGAATGTTTCAGAGGTAAAATCAGCCAATGGAGGTAATGCATTCGCTCTCCTTGATCAGTCACCTCTTATGTACTACTCTATGATCATTATTTCATGCTTTCAGAAGGTTATTGAAGATTGTGGCCATTGCCATTCGCTTGGGATAATTTCTCATGCATATCATGGTTTTGATCTCACCTCTACTGGTTCAAAGGAGATATCAAGAAACCATTTCCATTCACTTGGGATAATTTCTCATGCATTTATTGGTTTAGATCTCACCTCAAATGGATCAAAGGATATCTTAAGCAACCATGATTCAAGTCTTGGATCTTATTTAAAATCCAAGCAATCACTACTTGGGATAATTTCTCATGCATATGATGGTTTTGATCTCACCCCTGTTGGTTCAAAGGAGATCTCAAGAAACCATTTATCAAGTCTTGGAGATGATTTGGATTCCAAGCAATCACTGACATTTGATGGTTCTTTTTGGCATAATCTCACCTATGATGGTTCGAAGGAGAAGACAAAAGACTATCTACACATTCATAGATTTGATCCTACCTCAGCTGATTCGAATCACAGGTTCAAGGATCATCCTCATACTTTTGGATTTGTTCTCATCACATGCGATCTAAAGAGCAAGTACAAGCACATGCTTTCTGAGCATGATCCACTTCTTCCCAAGAAGAAGATACCTCTAGGCATATGACCAAGCATCACACCTACTTGAGTTTGGAGCATTTATTTTTGTGTGTGCCTTACAGTCTATTTTGAGGGGGGGTATTTTTCCATTGAGGTTTTCCCCATTTCCTCAGTTTATTGACTATTATTATTCATTGTATTGGGTGACCTTTGGTCTCAGTTACCAGGGCCCAGGATGGATTAAGGGGGGGTGTTAGGATATTATACTCCATCCTAGTCCTACCAGCATTTTCATTATTTTCATTTTTAGTTTTGCATGCATTTCTGCATGCAGCATGCAATTGCATGCATCCCAGTCATCAGTCCCAGCACCTAGCATCAGTTAGCCAGCCCCTGAGAGCTTCTCTCAAATCAGTTTTATCCCTCCTAGAGCTTAGTGCGCCCTTCCTCCTTGATTTTAGGAAGCGACCCGTCCTCTCTCAACTACCACTCAGTTGCACTTTAGTTAATTGAGTTATCATCAGTTATTTCCTTGATTTAAGGCTAAACTGACTCTCAACTGACTGTATCACTCCGATGTACCTCCAGTGAGACTAGACTGCCCATTCTGACTCCAGTTAGCTCCTCATGCGCCCTCCACTGAGCCTCCTTCATTCAGTTAGTTCCAGTTACACTCAGTTACACCTACCACACTCAGTTAGACTCAGTTTGACTGATGGTTGACAATTACTTGAGCATTGATGACTCCACTGATGATGAGATAGACTTCTAGTTGTGCTCCGATGACACTCTAGTGATCTTTTGATCACTCCATGAAGGCTAATTCGAATTGCCACCTTGGCATTCGAATCCTCATGCATTGTACTACTTATTTGTCCATATTGTGATTAATGAATTAGTGTGTGTGAAGTATTTTTGCTTCTATTTGAGTTCTACTATATTATTATTCTGTTGCTCATTATACTGCATTGACCACTCTTCTTCTATTTTCTTGCTTAATCAATTACTTTCTTGTGAGGTATACATCATCTCTTAGATCTGCTGTGGGGATTTTCACATACTCCGCTATGGTTAATGATTAATAGAATCAAGAATTTTTGGAGGAGATAAGATTGGAACAGCTTCGGGATGTTGTTTGGGCTATGCAAAAATACAAAACCCAAGCCTCGATGGGTGGCCTGTAGAATGTTTTGGAGGATTTATGTACATTTTTTAGCAGGACTTATTAGTAGTTATTGAGGATTCTAGAAGGTATGGGATAATTGTAGTTGCTTTCAATGCCACATTTATTTCCTTAATTCCTAAGGTGGATAATGCAATTAATTGGTACAATTATAGGCCTATCTCATTATGAAACTGTGTCTATAAGTTAATAGCCATAATTATAGCAAGTAGAATTAAATATTTGCTTTATTCTTCTATATCTCAAGAGTAGATAGATCTATAACACTGTTGGAACAACTTAGGAGGTCTTGCACTCAGTAAAAAACAAAAGATTCCAACAACAATTTTCAAAGGTGGACTTGACAAAAGCTTATGATAGGGTTAATTGGATTTTTATTAGATTGGTCGTATTATAGGAAGGATTCAACCTTTATAGTGTCAATTGAATATTTTCTTGCATTCAATCAGTCTTTTTTTCCCTTCTTATCAATGGATCAGCCTCAAGATTCTTTAGACTAGGAAGAGGCCTCAGATAGTGGTGTCCCTTGGCACCACTTCTTTTTATTTTAGTCATGGAAGGACTCAGCGAGTATTTATCCCTTTCCATATCCTATGGCTTTATTCATGGTATAAAAGTAGCTGAGAATATTTATATTACTCACATGCTTTTTGTTTACGACATCCTCCTTTGCTTGAATCGATCTAGGAGGGATCTTGTAAAATTTAAAGATATTCTTAACCAGATTTTTGGAGCTTCTGGTATGTAGGTGAATGTATGGAAGTCCTCCATTTCGATGATGAATATCTCTTAGGATTCTATTGATTGGATGTTTGACTATTTTGAATATGTTGAATCCAATCTTCATGATGGATTCAGATACATGGGGTTTACTTTAGAGCCAAATGGCCATTCCAAAAGAGACTATACCTAGATGATTGGCCGCATTGAAACCATACTTAACTTGTGTTGCAATAAATGGTTGTCACGGGGCGGTAGATATATTCTTATGAAATATGTTCTAGAATCACTCCCATCCTACTAGACATCCCTTGCTTATGTTCATATTGGGACTCTAGATTAGATAAGGAAGCTTATGAAATTATGGAACACAACAGATAATAGAGCTTGAGAATACCTCACAATGATAGGATTATCGAGGAAGAATTATAGTGAAATGAGCAATAAAACTAAACATGCATTGAAACTCAGATGTGCACATAAAAGTGTGTCATATTCCATTAATCAGTATATTCAATAGATATGTTACAATAGAGGAAATTCGAATACCCAGAGAGAATTCGAAGCCATGTTATTCTAGCATAGGAAATATCACCACTACAGTACTTCAGAAGTTCCAAACTCAACTGATTGTTAGTGAATTGAATTCACAGTCAGTTAATTGATCAAGAAGGGCGCATTAGTGAGTTCTACATGCAAAGTAGGAAAAAAGGGGCATATTAGATCACAAACAGTGGTGATCAGAGCTCAAACCCCCCACTAGAGTTAGGAACTTAGGTGGACTGAACTAGATCACTAAGTTAGCTCCTAAAATGTAGAACTGACTCTGGATGTCCTAAAATCATGTGTGCAGGGTGCATCAAGTGGATAAAGGGTCCTAGATGACATCTGCACACCACTAGGGGGGAAACAACATCATACGATACTAGGAAAAGGAAAGTAATACTAAGGTGGAAAACGATTAGACTATTGAGTATCCTAACAAACCCCCTTAATCCAAAATTAGACATCCTGGGCCATGGTTACTGAGACTAAAGGGCATCCATACAATCAAATAATAAAAAATAACTATCCATGAAACTAAGGAAATGGGGAAAACCTCATGGGAACAAAACCCCCCAAAAAAATGAACAGTAGGAAAATAAAAAAGCCTTCACACCAAGTACAGAACTGAGATAGGAAAATCTCTTCTGAGTGAAAAACTTTGTAAAACTTTATGCAATCATCTCCTCTGTAGGAAAATAATGCACTATGATGGTCCTGTTGTGCACTAGTTCCCTGATGTAGTGCATGTGAACCTCAATATGTTTGGTTCTTTTTTTATGAACTGAATCATTGGAGATCCTTATGGCACTTTGATTATCACAGAAAAGGTCTACTGAAGGATAAGTGTGAATGTGAAACTATGTCAAGATACCATGTAACCAAACTTCCTGGATAGCTGCATTCACAACCCCTCTATACTCTGCTTCTGCTAAAGAGAGTGTGAGTGTTGCTTGCTTCTTGATTGGCAAACAAATTGGTCCTGATCCCAACATGAACATGTATCCTAAAGTAGATTTCCTATTAGTCTTATCTCTAGCCCATTCTGAGTCATTAAAACCAGCTAGATCTAACTAAGCATCAGCAGAATAATGAATGCCAAACTCTTTTGTACCTTACACATAGTGCAATATTCTCTTTGTTTCCTTCCAATCCATCTCATGTGGCTGTTGCATGTACCTTTCCACAACACCAATAGCATAAGACAGATCTGGTCTTGAATGTGTCAAGTACAATAAGCTACCAATCAGCTTCCTATACAAAGTGCTATCATCCTAAGGAGTAGAACCATCTTCTTCCAATCTAATGCCAGTTAGGAAGGGACTTTTTTTTGCTTTGCAATCAGTGATGTGGAACTTTTTGAGCAATTTAGATGCATACCTCGACTATGAAATCATGATCCCTAAATCATTTTGAGTTACTTTGAGGCCAATAAATTGTTTCAACATCCCTAGATCTGTCATGAAGAATGCTTTGCTCAAAGCAGACTTGATGTTCCTCAAACCAGTAAATGAACCACCGGTGATGATCAATTCATCCACATACAATACAATCAATAGTAGGAAACCTCCCTTTGGCTTCATGTAGACATTGCAGTCATATTTGCATCTCTTGAACTTCTATGACAATAAGAAAGAATCCATCTTGGCATACCATGCCCTTGGGTCTTGCTTGAGCCCAGAAAATGATCTCCTTAGTTTGCATACCAAGTATGGCTCATGAGTGTACCCCTCAAGCTGTTTCATATAGATCTCTTCTTCTAAGTCACCATGCATGAAGGCACTCTTCACATCCATGTGATGTACCTCCCATTGTTTCGAAGCTACAATGGCCCAAACAAGTCTTACAGAATCCATTCTTGCTACAGGAGTGAATGTCTCATTGTAGTCCAAACCATGAACTTGTATGTACCCCTTTGCAACCAATTGAGATTTGTACTTGGATGTAGATCCATCAGAAGCAACTTTTGTTTTGTAGATCCACTTGCACTGAACTAGATTTATCCCTGGGGGAAGAGAGACAATATTCCATGTCTCATTGTTCTACAGTGACTCATATTCTTCATCCATGGCATTATGTCATCTTGGATCATGGAAAGCCTCTCTAAAAGATTGTGGATCACATTGTACCATCATGTAGCACCTCTTGGGGAGAAGTGGATATGTATGACATAGAGAAAGGTTTGCATCTCAATGTTGGGATATGGTTCTTCTATGATCAGATGGATTTCCATCTATGTTCCAAGCAGCTTCAAGGAATTTGCGAGCCCATTTTGGCCTTGGATTGGGAGAAGGTGTTGGATCTGGATATGGGTCATCATACTAAATATCAATATTTGATTCAACTTGGTCCTTATCTTCGAAATCTAAATGTGGATCATCAGAAGGGACATCATTATGATATTCATCAGGTGAAAATGGATTAGGAAGACAGTATGGAAAAAAGTGAGAGAATTCATATGCCTTTGAGGCATGGTTTGCAACACCTTTTTCTATTAGCTTCCCAGATGAGATCTCTGCAATCTCAACTGTGTCAAGTCTAAAAAAAAATTCTTTGGTGAACCTGTGTGTGTCATATGATAAACAAATAACAAGTTTTCTTCCAAGGAAGGCACATACAAAACATTTTTCAGCTTTCCATGCTCCAATTGTATTGTGCCCTTCCCTTCAACAGAGATCTTTGAATTATGTCCCATGTGAATACTAGGACAATCAGTGAGATCTAAAGAAGAAAATGATTCTCTGGAGGAAACCATGTGGTTGGAGGCTCCAAAATCAATGAGGAATGCTTGTGATTATGAGAATCTAGCCTTCATTGCATGGCATCTCTCATGATCGTTTGTATCACTTCCAGAATCAGTCTTCCTTGCACCTTCTAGGAGGGAAATGTTGTGTTGTTCAAGAATTTTAGTCATTTGATCTATCTTCTTCTTCATGCATGAACTCTCTGGATGTTTTCCTTTCTTGCAATAGGTACACTTGGTATTCTCAAACCTATTTTGCTTATCCTTCTTGGAGATAGAGGCTTCTTCTGATGGATTGGGATTCTCCTTCGACTTGGATTCAAATTGTTTCTTGTCTTTTCCTTTTTGTCTCCCTCTTGCATTCACACTTTTTGACTCCCCTGCCATAAGAGCTTTTGGAGGCCTTCAAGGTGCCCATTTGAATCAGTTTGTCTTGTTCTTGGATGAGGGATTCAGTAAATGTATATAAAGAAGGAATTTTCCAATTGGGGATTGAAAATCTCCCAGAATAGAAGGTAGAAACAAATATTGAAAATTCAGGACCAAGCTTGCTTAGGATGGATAGCACCAGTTTCTCATCCTTCTTCTCAATTCCACATTGTTTGCACTCTATAACCAAGGAATTCAACTTTGAAAAGAATTGTTGTATGGTTTCAAAACTGCCGGTTTTAAATTCATTCTCCAAAACGTGGCCTATCATCTCATATTGATTTCCAAAGAGAGTTTCAAGCTTCTACCAAACCTCTCTTGGGGTATTCAATCCATCAAGATGGAATAGCAAATATCTGGAGATGTGAATACACATAAAACCAAAAGCCTCATCTAGTCTGTTAAGGTACTATACTTTATCAACAGCTACTTGAGGTTTGACCTCCTTGCCCATTGTGACCATGTACAGACTCTTGTTGCAAAACACAATCTTCATATTAGCCCTCCAATCCAAATAATTGGAGGGTGTCAGGAATCTTGGTGTCAAAGGAGCATTTGAATTCTTCATATGTAACTACTGGAGCGAATGCAAACTGCTACTGCTGCACTATAAAATTCTCAAAATCCTACAAAAAATATCAAATTGAATATAAACCAGCCCTGCTAGGCTCTTATACCATGTGAAATTATGGACCACAATAGATCATAGAGCCTAAGAATACCTCACGGTGATAGGATTAGCAAGGAGGAAGAATTACAGTGAAATGAACAATAAAATTAAACATGCATTGAAACTCAGATGGGCACATAAAAGTGTGTCATATTCCATTAACCAATATATTCAACATATATGTTACAATAGAGGAAATTCGAATACCCAGTGAGAATTTGAAACCATGTCAGTCTAGCATAGGAAATATCACCACTACAGTGCTCCAGAAGTTCCAAACTCAACCTAAATCAACTGATTGTCAGTGAACTAAAGTCACAGTCAGTTAATTGATCAAGAAGGGTGCATTAGTGAGTTTTGCATGCAAAGTATGAAAAAGGGGGCGCATTAGATCATAATCAGTGGTGATCGGATCTCAAACCCCCCACTAGAGTCAAGAAATCAGGTGGACTGAACTAGATCACTGAGTTAGCTCCTAACATGTATGGAAATGACTCTGGATGTCCTAAAATCATGCATGCAGGACACATCAAGTGGATAATGGGTCCTAGATGACATTTTCACACCACTAGGGGGGCAACAACATCATCTGATACTAGGAAAAGGAAAATAATACTAAGGTGGACAAGGATTGGAGTATTAATAATCCTAACAAAGTTGACTTTCAATTCCTGTGGAAAGCAAGTGATGAAGATAAATCCTTTTCCTGGGTAGCCTAGTATAAATTATCCCTCCCTAAAGAAATGGGTGGATGGGAGTTGAAAAATCCACACTGCTTTGCCAAGGATTTGATTTCCAAAGGTATTTGGAATATCATTAAGGGAGACGGAATATGGGACAAATTGATGACTTGAAAGTACATTCAACCACTTTTAATAGTCGAATGGATAATAAATATTGACAAAATATCTAGGAATGACTCATCTATCTGGCGGGCTCATTTGAAAGTGTTTTATGTCATTGGTTCGGGTCTCCAATGGAATACTGGTTTTCCTGGGAAAAGACCCATGGGTGAGATGCTCTAAGCCCTTCCATCTCCCAGATGATATCATGGATCATCTCTTGAATAGGGATATTTTTTCTATATGTCATATTGCTCAAGGTGTCAACCTTCAACACATGAATCAGAATTGGATGAGCATTATAGATTTGAGCCTAAATGTTGAAGACAGTCTCCATTGGGACCTTTATATTAAAGACCTAAGGGAATCTCATATTTTCCTAACGGAAAATGATGATTCTCTTGTCTATTCAAAGAATACTAATGGGAAAATCTACTCAGAAAAAATGGGATATTATGCTATACGAGAAGAAGAAGAAGATAACTTAGGACCTATATGGTGGAATATTTTTTTATGGCAATCAAAGTATCCTCTTAAGATGAATTTATTTCTATGGTTGGGGTTGCAGTGTGGATTCCTGTCTGCAAGAAAATGCTGCAACGATATTGGACTGCTCCTAGTTGGTACCCACTTTGCAGGAACAACTGTGAACTATATGACCATTTATTCCTTCTCTATCCATACATAACCAGAATTTGGATGCACATATCCAATATTAAAGGGGTTAATTTTATTTGGCAAGGTAATAATTTACAGGATGCTCTCCCTTCTTGGATACAGAATGATACTTTTAAATATTTTTGAGCTATCCCTGCAATTATCATCTAGTTCATTTGGATAGCTAGGTATAAGGATATCTTTTAGGATTTCCTCATTCCGCCATATTTATTTGGCATACAATCTCTTTCTACCCTTATTCTTTTTCCACAAATAAAGAGAAGAAATGGCAATGCATTGTGAGCAAGGAAATCATTGATAAGGCTAAGTGTTGATCCTACTTTGATGGATCCTCACAAGGTCATCCTATCAAGGGTGGAGTTGGGGGATTTATTCACTTCTTTGATGATCAGAGTCACAAATTTATTGTTGGTCTCCATTCTAGCTCTAATAATCAAGCAAAACTTTTGGTGTTAAATCTCACCCTAAGAATTACCATTAATCTTGGTATTCAGGAGTTATAGGTTTTTGGTGACTCCCATCTAGTTATCGATTGGATGAATAAAAGGAACCAACCAAGGAATATTCACCTCTCAGCCATATTTGGGAAAGTGATCAGACTGGGATATAGATTTAGGTTCATTAGTTTCCATCACATCTACATAGAAATAAATGTAGTAGTTGACAAGCTCTCTAAAACTGGTCTCTGGCATATTGAAGGTTCGTGGAATAGGTGGGAACAAGATGGTGACCACATTATTGAACATGATCTGGGTCCCTTCCTCTAATGAATCTACCCAACGTGCATATTAATTATTTTGATTAGAATATCATCTATTAGATAATCAATGTTAAATTTGGTTAATGGGAGAACCACTTACTTTTTTAAAAGTATTTGCCAGTTCTGGCAGTGAAACTATTCTAGGAACAACTACTGTTTTTTTGTAGCAGGTTGCTAATAATTTGGAACATTTTTTATTTTATTTTGGAACTACAATGTTTACAAAACTAATTTCCAAGACAAGCATCTTATATGATGCAATAGTGCAAACAATATGATGGTTTACATGACTATGTATTTGTCTTTTATAGGACAAAAGAGTAGATATGGCTATTTACAGTCTCTATACAAAATGTTTTGTTAGTATTAATGAAATGTGTTTTTTCTCCAAGGAAAAAAAATCTAATAAAATTGAGACATAAATTTATAATAACTATCAATAATTATAAATAAAATATTGAAATTTTGTAATCATTCAAAAATACACAAATAAAATAACAACAAAAAATATGTATTTGAAGTACATGTAAAGATTAATATTGATAAATTATAATAACAAAGAACTAGCTAAACATAATGCCATATGCATTAAAAATGAAAATATAATTATTAAAAAATTAATTATAAAAATAATCAAATTATTCATAAAAATAAATTAATATAATATTATTTGGAAAAAAAAATTTCTATTTCAACTTTGCACTACAATATCTCTTAAGGGGAAACTCATTCCCCAATATTTGAAATTTCAACTTCTCATTCTCCTTATTTTTTCCCATGTCAACTAATTAATTTTAACTTTAAATTTTAACACATACACATATTATATTTATCCTCTTAAGTTAACTTTTATTTAATATATATTAAATAATACACCACCTTATGAGAAAACAGTCATGAAATAAAGAGAGCATTAAACACATCAAGCTACACACACACACAAAAATTTTTATATTTGTATAGACATATAAATAAGCACTTAAAGTTATACAATGGTAAGTTGGAGGATTGTTTGGAAGAAGTAGGTTTTGTTTCCATGACTCTACCTGTTATAGTCATCATTCTTCTTTATGCTAATGATATTGTTCTTATGGAGAGAAGTTCCTATGATCTCAACAAAAAAACAAAAATTATCAAGGATCTTTGCTCTAAGACTATAACATTGAGAAAACAACAATTATCATAATCAAATCCAAAAATATTATTCACACTAATTTCATTTGTGACAACAACATCTTAGAGGGTTTGAATTCATACAAATGTCTCATAATCGGTCTTCATCACAAGCTTAACATGAGCTATAACATAAAGAAAAGGATAAATGGAGGGTGGAAAGCTTATTATGGACTTGAAAATTGTTGTATCTCAACATACCTTTGGTTTTGGGATAAGATGATATTGATCTTTGAGACTCTCATCACTCCTTGTCTTATATGAGTGTGAAGTTTGGGGCTACAACATCTCTAGAGAATAGTGGAGAAGGATAGAGAAAATCCAAAAAATATTTATAACTTAAATAATATTAAAATCAAAGGCAATTTACCCTATTGTATCATCCTCATTGTAGCAAGTCGCTCACCCATTGAGAGCATGGTTATGACCAGGTACCTAATGTACAAGAACAAGATAAACAATATGGAATACAAGAGGCTTCCTAAGATAGTTTGCTTCAAATTCTAGTCAAAACCACATGTGGCTTAAGTTGGGTTGGCATAAAGATGCCTAAGTCTTGTTTAAATCATCGACAAATCAAGAGGTAACTCTACATAATAATGATAATAACCATAAGATATAAACATTTGAAGTGAAACAATGCACAACTATTTTTAAAGCAAAACACAGATTAAACAATGGCACACACACACACACTACATGAAAATTTGCCCTGGATTTATCTTGGAAACCCTTAATGGGAAAAACAAACAAAAATTAGATTTGCACATATATATTTCTCATTGTGTTTCTTGACCATTCACAATACAGGGGATGTCTGCATGACTCCTCCAACCCCCTCCCCCTCCCCATGAACCCCCCATAATCTAGCACCCGGTGCATACAACAGAGAACTAGATGGAGGTGGATCATAAGGTGATGCAACCCACACCCACATGCAAAGAATATAGCACATACCCAACAATAATGAAAATATTATTACATATAAATTTAAGGAGAAATCGTGGTGTGATAAAGAATTAGAGGATAAGATAAAAATAAGATACTACAACTAGGTGATCAACTATAATCTAGAAGATTATAAGTATCTCTCTATTTTAATTAGCATAACTTGAAAAAAATCATCCCTAGAATTAGAACAAACTCTCATGAGCTTAATAATAAAACAATTCACCCATGTTAAATTGCAATTTCAAAATATTTGTTATAATACGGACTTTCCTAACCTTTAAACTCATCAAAACTAATAAAATTTAAAAATATTTCCCTTAAAACTCTTCAAATAAATAAATAAAACTCCAAAAAAAAAATCAATTCCTTAGTATCACTTTTTAACTAACATATATTGAAATCCAAATCTACCTTTTAACTAGTATATATTTGAAATTCAGATCAACCATTCTCTTTAAATCCTAAACAAAGATCACAAAGATCGCAAATGCATTTATTTTTAACTACATACTAATTTAAAAGTTGCTAATTATTTAATAAATCATTAATATATAAAGGTGGTTAATGTTAATATATACTGGAATCTTCTGATTAAAACAATGAGTAGAAAAATAATAGCGGAAGCATACCTGAATCCATTGAAGGAGAAACCTTACAGGAAGAGAACCCTTTGAGATGATCTTCCAATTCTAGCCACTAGATTCTGCGTCAACTTCTCTTGAGAGGATTTTCAGAAATTGGAATGCGTCGTGGTAGAATGGGGACCATAACCTTATTTATAAACCGCTAGGGCAGTTCACAATAACCGCTAGGGAGTTTTAACTTCATCATAATTATATTTCCGCCTCTCATAGAAATAATAATTATCTAATGGTATCTACACAATAATCTCATGACAATTATACCCTTAAGCCAATTAATCAGTTATTAATTAGATCACTATATTTAGGCTTAATTAAATGATAGCACACACATTTTAATTATTTACATGTGTGGCCCAAATTATAGATTAATTACAAAAATTATTCTAACAATCTCCCACTGGGCCACATGCATATGTAATCAAATAAATGTGCTTAACCTTATGAGCTCAAAATTTGCTATCATGTCCTTAGGGTATATCCGAACAATCTGGTCCATTAACTATACTGACATAGGATCAAGGTGGCCTTTGTTACATCAATCGTTACTAGACCAATCAATGGTCACATATATCAACATAGCTAAATGACATAGATCAATCATGAGTGCATAGCATGGAAATTACATGCAATGTGATCTATTCATGCCTATTTCCAACTGGTCCTACTTAACTTTATTAAGATCAAATTTTTATCATAATTTAACAGAGTGCAATAAAATGAATAATTTATTTCTGCAGAACACAATCCAAATGTATAGATAAAGTCTAAACATAACATAGAGCAATATACAATGAATAATATAAACTCCCACTAAATCTGAATATCCTCAAATGAGACAACACCCATATGAGTTGTGTGCTCATGAAAGACCTTGGGTGGTAATCCCTTTGTAAGCGGATCCGCTATCATGGAGTTTGTTCCAATATGCTCTATGGATATCTGTCCACTCTGTACTTTTTCTTTTACAACTAGGAACTTGATATCAATGTATTTTGATTTTGTAGAACTCCTGTTGTTATTGGAATATAAAACTGCTGATTTATTGTCACAAAATATCTTCAGTGGTCTTTCAATACCATCCAAAATACGCAGCCCAGTGACAAAATTTCGTAGCCATATTCCTTGATTGGATGCCCCATAACATGCTACAAACTCTTCTTCCATGGTGGATGAAGTTATGAGTGTCTGTTTGGCAGACCTCCATGAAATTGCTCCACCAGCCAACAGATAAATATAGCCTGATGTGGATCTTCTGCTGTCTTGGCATCCAGCAAAGTCGGAGTCGGAATACCCAATGATCTCTAACTGATCCGATCTCCTATATGTAAGCATGTACTCTTTTGTTCTCTGTAAATATCTCATAACCCTCTTGGCTGCTCTCCAATGATCCATTCCAGGGTTACTTAGATATCTGCCTAACATGCCAATAATGTACGCAATATCCGGACGTGTACATACCTGAGCATACATTAGACTCCCCACAGCCGAAGCGTAAGGAATCTTCTGCATTTCTTGACTTTCTAAACTATTTTTAGGGCATTGATTAAGACTGAATTTGTCTCCTTTAGTGACAGGGGTATCACCTGGTTTGCTATTTTGCATGCCATACCTTTTGAGAACTTTATCAATATAGGTCCTTTGTGACAATCCTAAAATACCCCTAGAACGATCTCGGAGTATTTGGATTCCTAAGACAAAGGAGGCATCACCAAGATCTTTCATCTCAAAATGTTTTGATAAAAATCTCTTGGTGTCGTGCAATATGCTACTATCATTTGTGGCTAGCAATATGTCATCGACATATAAAACCAGGAAAATATACTTACTCCCACTGAATTTGTGATACACACATTCATCCATAAGATTTGCCTCAAAACCACATGAGACAATAATTTGATGAAACTTGAAGTACCACTGACGAGAAGCTTGCTTGAGCCCATAAATGGATTTAGTTAATTTACAAACCATATTCTTTGAGTCTTCAGACACAAAATTTTCTGGTTGTACCATATAAATTGTTTCATCAATGTCACCATTGAGAAACGCTGTTTTAACATCCATTTGATGTAACTCAAGATCATAATGTGCAACTAGTGCCATGATTATCCTGAAAGAGTCCTTCGTAGAAACTGGAGAGAAGGTCTCTTTGAAGTCAATTCCTTCTTTTTGAGTAAAGCCTTTAGCTACAAGACGTGCTTTATATCTTTCTACATTACCATTTGAATCCCGCTTGGTTTTAAATATCCATTTACAACCAATGGTCTTCGTACCAACTGGTAATGGGACAAGTTCCCAAACTTTATTGTCTTGCATAGATTTGTACTCTTCATTCATGGCTTCAATCCATTTCTGAGAGTTGGAACTTTTCATGGCTTGCTGGAAGTTGATTGGATCATCTTCCATCATTCCACTTTCTACCTCATGTTCCTGGAGATATACGATATAATCGTCCGAAATTGCACTTCTCCTCTCTCTAGTGGATCTCCTTAATGGCATATTTTCTTGAGGTTGTTGAGTTTGTTCTTCAGGAGCAATGTCCTCATTTGCAATGGGTTGAACAATTAAGGGTTGAACAATATTGTCTGTTGGTTGAGGATCCAAGTTTACTTCTTGATCAATGATAGGTAGTGAAACCTGTACATTATCAAAAGCAATAGTAGATCCCTCTTCCTCCTCAAAGACAATATTCCTAGCCTGATTTCTCCCCCCAAACTCAACATCCTCAAAAAATGTTGCAGTTCCCGTCTCAAAAATTGACCTAATAGTAGGATCATAAAATTTAAAACCCCTTGATCGTTCTGCATAGCCAATAAAGTAGCTGCTAACTGTTTTAGAGTCCAGTTTCGTTTCATGAGGCTTATAAGGTCTCGCTTCAGCTGGACATCCCCAAATATGAAAATGCTTTAAACTGGGCTTTCGACCTGTCCAAAGCTCATAAGGCGTTTTAGCAGCCACTTTAGTTGGCACCCCGATTTAGGATATAAGCTGCTGTTTTGAGTGCTTCACCCCAGAGTTTTTCGGGTAAAGTAGAATGACTAATCATACTCCTTACCATGTCCTTAAGAGTTCGGTTTCGTCTTTCTGCTACACCATTCATGCTAGGTGATCCTGGCATGGTGTATTGAGGGACGATCCCACATTCCTCTAGGTATTTAGCAAATGGTCCTGGACGTTGTTCACCTGATCCGTCATATCTACCATAGTATTCACCACCACGGTCAGATTTGACGATCTTTATTCTTTTGTTGAGTTGTAACTCAACTTCTGCTTTAAATGTTTTGAACACGTCCAATGATTGTGATTTCTCATGTATAAGAAATAGGTAGCCATATCTTGAATAGTCATCTATGAATGTTATAAAGTACTGTTGACCATTCCAAGATGCCGTAGGGTATGGTCCACAGATATCTGTATGAATTAATTCTAAGACGTCTGTAGCTCTATTGGCACCTAATTTCTTTGTTTTGGTCTGTTTTCCTTTAATACACTCAACACAAATATCAAAATCTGAAAAGTCAAGTGATTCCAAAATCCCATCGGACACAAGTCGCTCAACTCTAGATTTAGAAATATGACCTAGGCGTTTGTGCTACAATGAGGCCGAATTATCTTTATTCAATTTACGCTTTGTACCTCGTGATTCCACATGCAAGGTTTCATTATAGGACGGAACAGTTTCCAACAAATATAGATTATCATAAACATTAAGTAAACCGGTTCCAACAGCATTTGAATTAATAGATAATGTAAATTTATTGTTTCCAAATGAACAACAATAACCTGATTTGTCCAAAACAGAAACTGAAATTAAATTCCGTCTGAAAGACGGTACAACAAAAGTATCTATTAAGTCCAAAAAATAACCGGATTTCAATAATAATCTAAAGTGCCCTATTGCCTCTACTTCTACCGACTGACCATCTCCGACATAGATGCATCTTTCAGCATCACTTGGTTTTCGGTAACTCAGGCAACCCTGCATAGAAACACAAATGTGAGTAGTAGCACCAGAATCTAACCACCATGTATTTCTAGATACTGAAGCTAAATTAACTTCAGAACAGACCAAAATAAGAAATATACCTTTCTTAACACGCCAAGCAGCATACTTGGTACATTCCTTCTTAGTATGTCCAGGCTTATTACAGAAGAAACATGTTATCTCAACTTTCTGTTTCTTTTGTTCTGGACCCTTATAAGCAGCAACCTTATTATCCTTATTCTTTCGTTTGCCCTTATCCTTGGAAGTGCTAGCCAAATGAGCACTTTCGGTCTTGTCTTGCTTCAATCTCTCTTCCTCTTGCACACAAAATGAAATGAGCTCATTAAGAGTCCATTTATCCTTTTGACAGTTATAACTGACCTTGAATTGATTAAATTGTGAAGGAAGAGAGATGAGAACCAAATGCACGAGGAAATCATCAGATAACTCGAGTTTCAAAGCCTTAAGTTTTGAAGCAAGATGAGACATCTCCATGATGTACTCCCGAACATTACCCTTGCTTTTGTACTTCATTGAAATCAAGCTTGCTAAAAGTGTGCTTGTTTCAGCCTTATCGTTTTTGGCAAAACGTTTCTGAATTTCTGCAAGGAAGTCACTGGCATTAGTAACCTCATTGGTTACCGCACCTCTGAAAGCTTCTGGAATGCCGCGCTTCATAATCATAAGACTTAGCCTATTTGAATGTTCCCACTTATCCCAATAAACCTCATCCTCTTGAGTACTATCCTCATTGAGTACATCGGGTTTGGGCATTCTCAAGGCTAAATCTATATCCATGCAGCCTAAGAGAATCATCATATTCTCTTTCCAGTCCTTAAAATTAGTCCCATTTAACATAGGAACATTATTGATGTTGGCAGATATAGAAGTAGTTGATATAAAAACTGAAAATAGAGAACAAAATAAAATGAATTAAATAAACCATCATGTTCGCATAATCTTTAAATTTAAAAACAAATTATGACATTTCAAGATACCTGGCACAACATTAATATCAAGTCTTTGGACAGTAACATTAACTGTAAGTGGTACTCTTGTTGTAGTGATCAAACATTGATGATAAGTTATGTCAAATAATAAATCTATCTTTGGATTGAGTTATTATTTACATTAAGTTACCTTTATAATCGTCACATATTTATCACCACAGGTATGTATGCAATTTGACCAAATATTAACTTTCCTTTGGGCCAGTCAATACCCGCATGAATCACATACACACAAAAATCTAACATCTTGAACAGACTAATCTACACGAAAGATGTCACTTTGGTGATTTTCCGCTTTAATTAGCTTATTTAAAATGCTAGATCAATAACTTAAATATCATAAAATGCTATTAAAAAATCAAATTCAAATTCACAGGTTTGGAAAAAATCTAAAAGTATTTACTGCTTCATTATTTGATGGACTGTCACGGGGTTCAAGAAAGGATCGCAAGTTTTGAAAAAAAAATTGCGTTCTTTTTGTTTTATATATACATTTTGTTGTCAAACTCAATTATGATATAAAATAAATAATATGCAGAGAAGCAGAAATATATGAACGACGATGGTGAACGCATGGTTAAATAGTAAACCGGTATAACTTTAAATGAAAAAATAGAAAAGACAGGAAATATATTTTCATTGCTTCAGAAAAAAAGGCTTCATACAAAACATGCTCAGGATAAACACATATACGGACTAGGTTTCAAATTACTTATGCTCTGTCTCTCACATTATATCCACACAAGAAATGCGAAAAAAAAATAAAAAATTGCGGAGCAAATAGGTCATGCGAAACATGAAATTCCCTGAATCAAATAGATAATGCGGAACAAATAGGTAATGCTAAACATGAAATTCTAGGAAACAAATTGGAAATGCGGAACATGAAATTCCAGGAAAATGTAGATGGCGAAATAATTTCTGCCACTATCATTGTAAATTCACCTACAAGCACTTCCAGGCACTTATCTCTTGCAATAATTTTCCAGTAAAATATGGTGACAACTCTAAATAACATAACACAAATGACCAACATTACATATTATGTCCATAAGCTGACTGAAAATGTATTTATATGCACCAAATAGAATTACTCACCATGCATTTAACGTCTGTGTGATTTAACATCGGCAATCTTGGTACAAAATGTTTCTATATCGCTACCCCTAATATAGATGTACGAATGGACTGCTCTACTCGTGTTACATGGCACATGGTACGATTGGACTGCTCATAGAGATGTACAATCGGACTGCTTTGTTCCTATCCAAGGGAGCTCGCTCATTTGTGCAGGGGAGATATGGAAATTGCCTGGAAGCTAAATGACCAAGAAATGTTAGGATACATAGAGTTTGCGCAGACTGGGCATTCAAGCAGTTCATCGACACTGCTGACAGCAACGACAGAGGGATTAACTGTTGAATATGCTGGAATCGATAGTTGGGTTGGATCTCTAAACTCCATGAATTCTAACTGTCACGGGGTTCAAGAAAAGATCGTTGGACAGTTAGAGGGCTATGGCTTTATGAAGTTCGTATCACGTACAACTGCTGAGAAGATGAGACAAAAATATAATGGGACGCCCTAAACACGTTTTCAGAATGAATTGGGCATCTTTTAGCATGGGAGAAAAGCGTTTGGATGTAGGCCCAGATTATTCTATAAAATGGATTCAGATGTCTCAGATTTGGTCTTGCAGGAGATGCAAATACAGGGCGTTCAAAAATTACAACTTCGATGGAAGTCCACACACTAAAACTTTGCTGTGCAGATTTAATAAATGAAAAACGGATTGCTATTCGAAGCATTTATAATGATTTTACTTTCTCTGAGGCTCTAAAAAAAAATTTCTGAATAGAATCCATTGACAAATATATATATATTAAATTAATAACTCAAAGAATTAATCAAGAAGTAAGCTCTGATACCACTTGTTAATATATACTGGAATCTTCTGATTAAAACAATGAGTAGAAAAATAATAGCGGAAGCATACCTGAATCCATTGAAGGAGAAACCTTACAGGAAGAGAACCCTTTGAGATGATCTTCCAATTCTAGCCACTAGATTCTGCGTCAACTTCTCTTGAGAGGATTTTCAGAAATTGGAATGCGTCGTGGTAGAATGGGGACCATAACCTTATTTATAAACCGCTAGGGCAGTTCACAATAACCGCTAGGGAGTTTTAACTTCATCATAATTATATTTCCGCCTCTCATAGAAATAATAATTATCTAATGGTATCTACACAATAATCTCATGACAATTATACCCTTAAGCCAATTAATCAGTTATTAATTAGATCACTATATTTAGGCTTAATTAAATGATAGCACACACATTTTAATTATTTACATGTGTGGCCCAAATTATAGATTAATTACAAAAATTATTCTAACAGTTAATTATTTAAAAATAGTTATCATGTTACGCCATCTATTTCTCTATCATTGATAAAGTCGTGATTAGGTAGTATGCTCATGACTCAATAATAGTTCATAGCGTCTTAATGTTGTACTCTAATATAATATCAAATCAGAATTATTTTTCTGACAAATAAAATAAAGATCGAGATAGAATTTTTTTTATTTATAAATAATGATATAAAGGGGACGGGACACGTTTTGTGTTTTTTCAAATGAAAAATGAAAAAGATACTATAAGTATTAAGTATAAGAAATAGGTCATACAACGACATCAATTTTAACGCCCACTCGGGCAACGACAAGAAATAGGGTCAATACATCATCATACAACAACATCAATTTTAACGCCCACCCGGACATATATAGCGACAAAAACCAACGATAAGATACATCATCATCATACAACGATAAGAAATAAGTCGATACATCATCATACAACATCAATTTTAACGCCCACCGGGGACACGTTAATCTTGAGTCAATGCCCCCATCGGTAGATGATGCTCGCGTTTAGGACGGACGAAACGGTGCAGTATGACTTTGAATTGGCTCTCCCCGAAAATTTTAAAATCGTTATCATCTTATGCCATCTATTTGTCATCATAGTAATCAGAAAACTATCAATTTTTAACTACATGCTAAATGTAAAGGTTGCTAATTATTATGTCTCCTAAGGGATCATATATATATATCACCAACTTCCTATTAATTTGGCGTAAAGACTATAAATTTTTACATTTTACAATGTTTAAACAATGCATTGAATATTATATATTAAATAAAATTATAAAAAAACATTTATTTGAATAGTGATTGGCTCTAATTTGCTGACGTTTGCCTCATTTATCCCTTCCCAGGGGGTGGCGGCGGGCAAACGTCAACCTAGAGTGGACGACAGAGCATTTCAAAAGTAATAAGTATATAAAGTTACAAACTAAAGGGTATGTATAAAGCGTTGGTTTTAATGTAATGAGCCAACTTGGCTGCGTGGAAGAAAATGCATTGGCTGGCTTTCCAAGTCATTAGCTCACACGAACAGCTTTATGACTTGACCACCATGGCTATCGTCCTTGACAGTCGGCCATGTGATTGTCTTTAAGGCTGACCTGCCGTGGTACACTCTAGAACCCGACGTGGCTTGATTTTGGAATTTCGATCACACGGTTGATGGTTTAAATACAAAGATAGGTGCAACTCGACTTGATAGTTGGATGGTTGGTACCAGCTACGCCATAACTGCTCTGCATGCCTTGTTTAACATTAATTCATCTCGACCATCCACTTGGAACTGATCACAGATTACCATCATCGATCTTAGCCTATCTCGGGATTGGTAAATTTGGTTTTTGTGCCGTGTTTAATGTGTCTGAAACAAACAAGCAGGGTAAGCTACCGTGAGTTTGATCTTGGTTCATTTCTTGTTAAACGACGGAGGTGCCGAAGGAACTCTTCTGCATTGTTGTTGTTTTTCACCGATGTATGCACATGGTGTGTTCTCGTCCATTACAACCTTGCTTTCTCTAGGTAGTTGGGACTGTTTAACCCTTTCTTCGAGCTCTGCGGTGTTGATGGAGACTATGGAAGAAAACTAGGGTTCCGTATTAACTTGGACGCTCTGCTACGAAGCTTTACTTCGGCTTCTGAACAATTATTTATTCTGGGCACTTCTCAGTAGGGTTTGGTGATTATGTTCTTAGTTTCTTCCTATTTATACGAAAAGCGAACTGGTAAGGGTTATTATAGGTGACCCTGTATCTCTTTTTACTTTTCGTATTTTTAATGTTTGCATAGGTATGGATACGAGCTTTTCTTTTGGGGTTATTGTCTCTTAGAGTGAGGCTTCTTGTTATCTGGCCAAGGGTTGACTCGGCAACTCAACACAATCTGCCATGATAACCCTGACAATATCCTGCTGCACACCTGCCCTGGGAAAATTGACATTAGATGCATTGTGTTGCAGTCGAAGCACTAAACCTAGCATTGCAGTCGATGCACTGACAGCGTGGCAAGTGGCAAGCTGCATGCCTAATATGCTAGGTGTTTGTGTTATTAATTTAACGGGCTCTTCTTTGCTGGGTGTTTGTGTTATTAATTTAATGGGCTCTTCAATATTCTGGATCAATGTGGCTGTTGTCCGTATTTCTTATTGCTGGGGTACTCTGATACTTTTACAACATTTTATTTCCAAGATTAACATTTCAGGTCTGCTTTTCTAATTTCAGAGGTGAGCTCTACTATAAGGACAAGGTAGAATATTTCGTCCGAAGGCATATCGGGAAGCTTTCCAGTCTCCCATAAGAGAAGACTTGTTGGTCTAGCGAGGTCTTATTACCTCAGGTGTGTGCTTCGAGCACCCTTCCCAACAAATGACCCTACGTTAAGGGCTTCCTCGATGAAAAATCTCCCGGTTGGAGCTTGAGAGGTTGATGCAGAAGTATTGATTGAATCTTGGCCGCGTTCTCTTCGTATCTCAATGTACATCTATGTCTGCTGCTCTAGTAGATTTAAAGCAACCAATTCCAAATGCATCTTGATCTCTGAAATCAAATTACCGATATTTCTGCTCATTTGATAACGAGCGTAAACATTGAAACTTGTCACATCGCATTACAACAGCCGTCATTAAATCTTCAGGTGGTATCTTTGTGTTTTCGAAATTCATCATTGACCTTTACAAGACTGGACGCGTGGTTGGCATGCAGTTGGCTTGTCTGCGAGGAGAAGAACATGTTGTAGAACGCTCAAGGTAAGTAGCATCACCTGTTATTCTTGGTATAAGCTGATTGTATGCCATGATCAAAGAATATGAAACTAAAATTACTTTTTTTTTCCAATGCCTTGCGTTGTCTTCATACCTGTTTCATGGTATCCCGTCTTCCTTGTGATGCAGACAGATTAAATTCTCCATAACCTTCGAACATTGTCACTTCCTCATTCACATTAAGGTGTGCTTGCTTCATATAATAATCTCCCACATCTATGGAAATCTCAACACAACCAACTAAGGAGGAGACATTTTGGGCACCGCCGGAGTGCATGATTCGGTAATTATCATATTCCTGCTCTTGCGAGACTCTCTGGAAAGATTGGAAAGCTTTGTTGTATATCTTCTCAATATTGATTTCTTCGCATATAAACCAGCAGGACCCACTCCGGGTGTCATAGTGGCCATCGACCGATTTCAAGTCTTTCAAACTTCTGCTTTTGCACTTCACAATGGGTATTTCTTTGTAGGCATATTACTCATCTCTTTCAAATATTACAAGATTCCTTTTCATGGTTTTATAAGGTTTTTTTTGGTTTAGTTGGCCTAAATTTGTTTTAAGTTCATATCTTTTTAAGTTCATCTCGTTGAATGTCTAGGTGCTGGCTTTGATTCCAAGGCATCATATTTTCTTGGCAAATTAGGTGCACCAAACAAATAAGATGATTCATCTTAACTCGATATCAAGAGATATAATCCCCAGGTCTATATCTAGTAAAAACCCATGACGTGCTAAAGCATTGCTTGCAGTTACATGTATCTAGTGCTTCCAACCATTTGTCCATATCACATATCCATGCGTTCACACATTGAAAAATGCCATGGAATGTGTTCCAAGTGCCAAAAAACGACGTTTATTGGCATATGTGTGGTTTAGATGAAAAATGCCATGGAATGTGTTCCAAGTGCCAAAAAAAATGATGTTTATTGGCATATGTGTGGTTTAGATGAGTGTTTTCATAAATTCCATATTATATTTCCAAGGTCAACTAGCTATGAATCTATGAATGGATGAACTAGGTTTTCTATCTCATCAACTGTTTCATTTTACTTTTACACGCACGCATATATAAAGGTAAACTGATATTAGATTTTCTAATTGTGTGTATAAAACCTTGGATAGATTGCTTCATCAAGCACCTAACCAAGTAACATAAGTTGAACTCCTCTTCGAAACTAAATGGATGCTTGCTAGGACTGGTTGAATTCAATCAACTGCTGCTTGAATTGGTGTTCTAGAAAGGTCAAATACTGAGTCAACTTAGATGCAATTGTATCCGTGTATATTTTTGCTTGGTTAATTATATCCGGTTTCAATGCTTCTTCCTCTCACGTTGATTCGCTGGATGTTGCTAAAAATATTCCCTTTGCTGCTACTTTTTCTCAGTCGACGAAAATTGGGGAAGCTTCTACCCTCCTTGCTTCGGCAAATAAAGTCATGATCGTGTTAAGTAATAATTTGTGAAACCACCTATGTATTAAGTATTAGTCAGTCGAAATTGTGCCTATTCTATTGAAATGAATGTTGTAAAGATGGTGGTATCTTTGAAGGAATTCATAATTGTGTAGAGTAATAATTTTTTGAAAGTGTGCTCTACCCCTGTTTCTTAAACAGTTAGGTGTTTCTTAAACAATTGGTGCAAAGGTTGCTGCTTTCACTATGATATTAATTGGGTCTTCAATCATTACTTATGTTTCTATACTCTAGTTGGCTCTATATCAATGGAAGAAACTGCAATCAGATATGGGATTGATAGTTATGTTTTAGGTTCTAGATCAATAGAAGAAGAAAATACAACTCGATGTGGGACTGACAATTATGCTTCTGGTTTTATGTGAACAATTCAAACAACAGGCTCAGGCTCTGGATCAATCAATTAGTTATTAAACATAACTGCCTCTAAGGCCTCTCCTTCTACTCCTATAATGAGAACAAACAATGGAAGATTTCAGAACATAGCTTCAAATTTCGATCCATTAACTAGAATGGTTTTAGGAGCATGTCTCCTTCTATAATGAGAACAAACAATGGGAGATTTCAGAACATAACTTCAAATTTCGATCCATTAACTAGAATGGTTTTAGGAACATGTGCAATTGTTCACACTCCCTATTGTTTCCCTACCATCGGAACACACCCTAGATACTATTGGAATGAGTAGTCACTGTCGTCACAGTACCCAAATGGCAGTTCCAATAGTCATTGCAATCCCCAAATGGCAAGAGCTTGTTGCACTGTAGCGCCACTTGCTTATTTTTAAGTGTTTTCGATCGTCCATTGGTGTGCTCTTTTATTAAAAATATACTCGTCAATAATAAAGTCTGGTTAAAAAATTGAACTTTATAAACAAAAATTTTTGATCGAATGTGATTCGTAACGCGTGATCTTTATGATGAACCAAAACAACTTACAATGAATAAAAAGGAATAAGTCGCTTTCAACACCATACCAACTCAATAAAAAATATAATATACAAATTGGGAAATATTTTCAAAAAATAAAAGTAAAATATAAAATATAAAAATATCATAATTTTTTAAATAAAATTAAAAAAATCATAAAACCATTACCATTCTTCAAAATAAAAATCTCCAAATTACAATTCATTCGAAAAATCAATCCAAATTACAATTCATTTGAAAAATCAATCCAAATTACAATTCATTCGAAAATAAAATCTCCAAATTATACATATAAATATAACACAAATGAACGCTTGAAGTTTTTAATTTTGTGGCAGAAATAAAAGTATTTCTTGGTAGTTGTCTTGGTTTTTACTTGAAGTTTGGTCATCCACCCAAATCCATTCTTGATTAACTCAAACAATTCTTCATATAAATATAACACAAATGAACGCTTGAAGTTTTTAATTTTGTGGTAGAAATAAAAGTATTTCTCGGTAGTTGTCTTGGCTTTTACTTAAAGTTTGGTCATCCACCCAAATCCATTCTTGATTAACTCAAACAATTCTTCTTGATTTTGAGAACACTGCATAGCAAATATGATGTATTAATATTGCACATCATGTATTTCATGAAGTTGAATACATTTTTTATTAAAATAATAAATTTATTAATCCCATATTATAATTTTAGCTAAAATTGTTTGACAAATTGCAAAAGGTGAAAAATGTAAAATGTGTAGGCTTCTTTTTGTAGATGTTGATTTTAAATACTGTATAATTAGATTTAAATTAAAATTGTTGAATTTTTATATTTATAAAGTATATAAAAGAAAAATGTTAAATATTTGAGGTTTTTAAAAAATATATATTTGTTATCAACCAAATTTGATTAGAAATCTTTAAAATTTTAAATACATTTGATAGATAATAAAGTATATAAAAGAAAAATGCTAAATATTTGAGGTTTTTAAACATTTTTTATTTATTATCAATCAAATTTGAATGGAAATCTTTAAAATTTTAAACACATTTGATATATAATAAAACATGACAATCATTTTACTTTTCAAATTCAAATCCGGCTTCCATCAAATTCTTTTCTATAAATCAAATCATAACAATCATAAGCAAGTGTCACAATTAGAAGGTATAGGGGAGCTCAAGGAACTAATAAGCTATATTGATAAATACTTTCAAATGCCATAAAAAATGAATACAAAAGATTTGAGTTGAAGGTGTAAAATATCTAAGAATATATAAGGTGTTTTTAAGTCACCAACCTTACTAAGCTATATTGATAAATAATTCCAAATGCCCTTAAAAATAAATACAAAAGGTTTGAGCTCAAAATAGACTTTTCATAGTTAAAAGCAAATAAAATTTTCAATGAAAAAATTATTGATTAATTAAAATATAATAATTTTAATGCTAGACTTTTGTGCACTTTATTAACTAAAGCAAGATCCTTTATCTCATAGAGTGAATTCTTTTCAATCTAAAAATTGTGTATCAAATGGATCTATATATTTAGAAACCACCCAAAAATATTACATTCATAATTATTGTTTGTAAATTATTTCCACCTTTTCCATAAATTTGTGATTAGTTAATTGGAATTACAAGGATCTCTATTTGATTTGAGTTTACCTAGTCACATTAACCAATAGACAAGGCTTTAGGTATCTATGTTCTTGTATCTATAGCTTCCATCTTATGGCTCACATGGAAAGGGCAAAGCACATGCTTCTTAGGAAATCTAGGAGTTCTAACAAATAGACTGAAAATTGGCATGGTAACAAGTTTCTTGTTTTTTATTTACCTCATTTGTTAACAAACAAACCTGACTCATGATACAACTCAAAAATCTTTGAATGTTATCTACTATTTCAGGGTCAAGGCTAGTTATGGAAGAAGACCAAATTAAAATTGCATGTCCTTGGAATTTTGATCGCCTTAATTATCATAACAGTCTCTACATTCTCAGTTTCAGGTGAGATAGTCTTATGATCTTTACCACTAATCAAATTTCTATAATATCTTCAGAGCAATAGCATTTACAAAATAGTGTTAGCTACTAGAAGCAATCTGTTTTTGGCAATTGAAAACAAATTATAAATTCTTGATCTGACATATTCTTGACCATGGAAAGAAAATCAAACTGCTCCTTCAATGGGATCCAAATCTTATCAATGTTGCCTGTTTTTTCTAGGGTCAACAATTTCAAAAGCAAAAAGCCTAGTTATACAAAAAGACATGGTTTTAGAGCATGAAACTGAAATTGATTGTCCTTGGAACTTCGATCAACTTAAACCTCATACTTCTTTTTCAATATGCTATGAATACAAATGTGTAAAATAATACATTTATTATGTGTAAGTTTATTTTATATGCACCTTGTACAATTATTTATTGTATTTATATGTGATTGAGAGATGGCTCACAAAACAAAATGATATAATAGTCTTGTTGAGATTGTATTTGAAAAAAATAGTTGTGAATGAAAAGGAAATAAGATAAGAGTATTCGATCATATTGTGAAAGGGATAGACTACAATTACATATTCATAAACTCTATTACAATTACTGATATCTATGTCTTATTAGTTCATCAAATTTTATGCTCCATTGCAACCACTAATGTCTATGTCTTGATAGTTGATCAAGTTTCCTACATTATTAAGTTAGCACAATTTTATTATTATTATTCTAACTTAGTACATATATTTTATATGGCATTTAAAATATGATTATGGTTATGTTTTAGTTATGTTTATGTGTACTAAAATGTATTAATGTTTGTAGTATACTTAGAGTATAACAATGACAACATTAAACCTAACAAATTTGATTACCATGTGATCTAATGATAGCTATGGCATTATACATGTTTTTTTTATTAATCTAAAAATATAAAGAAGCATATATCATATTATCTCTAATTCTATGGCATTATACATGTTTTTTTATTAATCTAAAAATATAAAGAAGCATATATCATATTATCTCTAATTCTTTTAGGACATTTAAGTATTAAGCCTCTCAAATCACTAAAATATAACAAAATATGGAGTGCAATTACATATGTGTTATTATCATTTTCATCATTTTCACGATTGAATCACTAAACAGAATCATATTGGTTACTAGAAACAACATTGCAATCTTTATATAGTGTTATTTATTCAAGTCTTTCACGTCAATTGAAAACAACTAGCAACTAGCCCTAGTGGCAATGTCGGGGACATTGCCACCTCGTGGCTCTTGTTTATTAAATCATTAATATGTAAAGGTTGCTAATTATTTAATAAATCATTAATATATAAAGGTAGTTAATTATTTAAAAATCTTTATCATGTTACGCCATCTATTTCTCTCTCAATTATAAAGTCGTGATTAGTATGCTCATGAATCAATAATAGTTTGCAGTGTCTTAATGTTGTACTGTAATATAATATCAGAGCAAAATTATTTTTTTGACAAATAAAACAAAGATCGAGACAAATTTTCTTTTTATCTCCACCGCGAGAAACCTTCGGTGAAGCTCTTCAGTGCGGTGAAAAGAACCCTTGGTGAAACTTGCGGTGAAGCTCTAAGGTGAATCTCTGCCATGAAAGTTAAAGTAAATTAGTATCAATTGCAGCTAGGGCATCTTCATGAATCATTTGTGATCTCTAATTCAGGTGCATACATTCCTCCCCTCTCCACCTTTTTCTTTTTTTTTGGATACACAACTACATTTTCACATAAATATGAATAATTCACCACATTTACCAAAACTTGTTAAAGGAAGACCTAGTGTAGTTACCCTACAGAGCCTATATGAATATATGGAGTCAGTAGAGAAACATGGGGAAGAAGGAGAGGCTAAAATTTATGAATATATAGAATCCTTAGAGAAACGTAGGGAAGAAAGAGAAGCTAAACTCCAGATAGAGTTAAAATCAATTCTCGATAATAAATTTGCATCCTTTCAAGAAGAGATCCAAAAACAAATAGACGATAAGATTAAAAAAAAATAGAGAATAAGGTAGAGACAATGGAGAACAGACTACATGCAATGGAAACGCAAAAAACACCCAAACAAGGAGATGCACCTACTGTAGAAAATCTTAAGTTAAAAGATGGGATTAAAGGGTTAGAGAAAAAAGTAAATCACAACCTAACTCTAAATAATATAGAAGGTAAATTAGATATCAAACCCATTAAAGAGGAAATGAATAAATTGATAGCTTTAGACCATGAGCATAACAAAAGATCTTTGAACCTCATAATTTTTTATTTAAA
Organism: Larix kaempferi; assembly: GCA_027924585.1. NCBI lineage: Eukaryota > Viridiplantae > Streptophyta > Pinopsida > Pinales > Pinaceae > Larix > Larix kaempferi. The sequence continues at coordinate 783,350 of BSBM01001241.1, forward strand.
AGAGGAGGTAGAAGAGGATATATTAGACATTGTCAAGACAAAACTTCACAATAGATTACAAATTGAAACTATTGGTCTCACCGAAGCAACAAGGCTAGGGAAATTAATTGAGAATAAAGAAAGACTAATACGGGTTAAAGTTAGCTCTACCGAACAAAAATATGACATACTTAGTAAGACCTCAAGTTTAAAAGGCTTGAGAATATTAATAAATGAAGACCTCATTCTAGAGGATCGGGCTGAACTAAGAAAGGAGGTCCAAAAGGTAAAAGAATCTAGGAAGGAAGGAAAATGGGCATTAATTAGAAACGAGGAAGCTGTTATTCGAAATAGAAACCAAAATAGTAATAAATAGCAATTTAACACACTCTGGATCCTCTCTTGGAACTTTCGAGGGTTTCCATGGAGCAAAGGCTCCAAGTTAAGTTGGATCCCGAGTGAAATTGATATTATATTATTGGTTGAAACTTGGGAGCATGAGGAATCCAAGGTCCCTGATATAGACGGATATGTCCTTTGGTTGATATGGAATAAACATTCATGTCGTAGAGGCATTGGGGGTATAGCTTGTTACATTAGAAAGAACATGTCCCCTCATGTTAGGATTTATGAGAAAGACCCTTACAACCAATTTATTTGGATAGAGATCACAGACATTAATGACGAAAAAACCTACATAGCCATTTGCTATTTTGCCCCTATTAATTCCAACTTCTACAAAAAAAAAAAATAGATAAAAATTGTCCTTATAATGGTTTAGAACATGATATTTCTAGTCTAAGGAAGGAAGGCCATATCCTTTTGATGGGTGAATTCAATGCCTTAACTTTGAGTAACCAAGCTATTCTTTTCAACAATTATTCCAGTCCTAATCCTCTTTGGTTAGACGAAGACCTTGAGCTAGCTAATAGGTACAAAATAAGGTATGAAGATCTAGGTGAAAATTTATTCGGTTCTGAGCTGGTCAATTTTTGAAGTACTCAAGATCTTATCATTTGCAACGGACTAACAAAATGGCCAAATTCTAGTCGGATGACTTGTATTCATGGGCTTGGCAGTAATGTGGTAGATTATGTTATTTCTAATATCCCTTTATGCAACAAGTTAATAGATTTTGACATCTTAAATGACCATGAGCCTGATTCTGATCATAGGCACTTAATTATAACTCTCAATATTTCCATGCATAGCGATTCTAAAGAGGAAAACTATCATTTCCAAAAGCACCTGATCTTCGATAAAAATAAAACCAAGATTTTTCTCCATGATTTAAAAAATGATTTGTTTCCTTTATCTAGTATGGAGAATATAGAAAATCTCAACCATAATTTTACTACATCCCTCTCGTCGTCCATTAGCAAGTTCTCTATTGAAGTCTCGGTATATAAGAGATATAGTAGAACCAACCATCGGTATGATCAAGAGTGTAAGAATGAGAGAAAATAAATTAAGCAAGCTACTGCAGAATCGATAAAAATTGACAAGATAAATCACTACAAAACCCTACTTAAAAGAAAAAAATGCACTATCTTAGTAAACGACAAGAAAATCTCTTACACTTCTCCAAGGTGGCTCCTAAGAAATTCTGGAGGAAAATTCTAACTCGCAAAAATAAAGAAGATAATAAGATTAGAATTCCTATCTTAAAAAGCTTTACGAATCCCCAGATATCAGAGATAACATTCAAACCCTTCTTACAACGAAAGAAGTTTTCTCATTAGAAGACATAGATTTTGGGGTTAAGTGCTTAGCAAATGGAAAATCCAAAGACATCGAAGGCTGCCAAGCAGAAATCTTACAAATTGGGGGGCCTGGCCTCATCACGCACATACACAAACTCTTTAACCTAGCGGTCAAACAAGGGTTCCCTACACCTTGGACTCAGAGCCTCATTATTCCTATTTTCAAAAGTGGCGATAAAAATAACCCCTCTAATTATCGGACCATTATGATTAGCCCTCTCCTAGCCAAGTTATATGGTATTATCTTAGAAAAGAAGATCAACGAATGGCTAGAAATGGAAGGTAAGCGCGCTAAAGGCCAAGCAGGTTTTAGAAGGAATCATTCAACCACATACCACCTCGTTATGCTTAGGATCATTGCAGAGGAATGTCATAAAATAAGCTTGACCTTTTTTATTGCTTTGTGGACTTTAGGAAATATTTTGATACAGTGCCTAGGAATAACCTGTGGAATAGGGTAGGAATATGCTAGAGGAGCTTAATGTTCCTTTTGAGTTGAGAGTTGTCGTGATAAGGTTATATGAAAAAGTTGTCACCAAATTTAAGAATAATGAGGGTTGGTCAATGGATAAAAACTGTAATATTGGAGTCAAGCAAAGTTGCCCCCTCTCCCCCACCCTTTTTGCAATTTACATCGATAAACTAGAAAGATGTTTAGAAGAAGCAGGTTTGCCGGCACGATCTTAGCTAGGATAGTTATCATCCTCCTTATTTATGCCGATGATATTTTTCTTATGAAAAGGTGTCCATTTGATCTCGATAAACAATTAAGAATTCTAAAATATTTCTTCTCTAACATGGGTATGATTGTTAACACCGACAAAACAAAAGTCATGATTATAAAATCTAAGAAAGACACCTACACAAACTTTATTTATGATACCAATAAACTAAAGGAAGTGACTTCTTGCAAATATCTTGGAATTGATATTCATCACAAGCTCAATTGGAACCATAGCATTGAGAAAAGGATTACTGGAGGATGGAAAACTTATTTTGGTCTTGAAAATAACTGTAAATCAGCCAACCTGGTCATGTGGGATTAAAAAAAGTTCATCTTTGAAACTCTTGTCATCCCTATTATCTCATACGGTTGTGAAGTATGGGGGTGCAACATTTCTAGATAATCTTAGAGAAAGATTGAGCAAATCCAGAAGCACTTTATAACTTATAACCTCAAAATTAAAAGCAATACGCCTTATCCTATTCTCCTCATATAAGTGGGTATTTCCCCCATCGAGAGCATGGCTATGACTAGGTACCTAATGTACAAGCCCAAGATAAATAACATGGTAAACAAGATACTTCCTAAAATTTCTTTAAATTCAAGTCAAAACCAACTATGCCTCAAGCGAAGTTGGTGTAAAGATACGATGGCTTGGTTAGACCATTGGGGCATTGATGAAAATGACACTTTACCGAATATCGATAATGTCAAAAATATTATTACCTTTAAGTTTAAAGAGAAATTGTGGTACAAGGAAAATTTAACGGTTAAGAGAAAACTAAGATACTATAAGGAGGTCATTAACCCTAATTTGGAAGATCAAAAATATCTGTCGATAGTAACTAGTTCAAAGAAGAAAATTAATATAGCTTAGATTAGAATGAATTCCCATGATCTTCATAGTAAAACAGGGTGTTGGTCTATTCCCAAAACTCTGTGGGAGGAAAGGGTTTGGCATATTTGTGAGTCTATGAGCGTTGAGGATGAAAATCACTTTCTCCTAGAGTGCCCTGCTTACACCCACATTAGATATGAGTTTCATAGTATTTGCAACAATACAAACCTTGCTAACCTCCTAACTTGCCAAAACTATAGTGAGCATGGAAAGCTTCTTACCAAGCTTTTTGAGCATAGGAACAAAAGTTTAAAGCAAACCAAGTAATAACCTTCTTAAGGTCCGATAGACCAAAGTTGGTCTCAGTGGACGTTAATCATCATCATCATCATCACCATCATCAAGACAAATAAGATAGTAATAAAATTAATTTACAAATAAATAATTTTTTCTTGGATTAATAGTAAAAACAATTATTAAAATAGAAAACATAGTTGTTGTATGTTAAGGATATATAATTCAAGATTACAGTGATTTGTAAAATCAATTAATTATAACTCTTTTAAAAAAAATTAAGCAAATACTATGAAACTCAAACTGAGAAAGTGATTTTCATCCTCACATCTTATAGACTCACAAAATTGATATTTTTCATATATATAATATTTTAAATATAAAATATAGCTTACAATTAAATAAATCAATAATAAATTTATTAATTAATAAATTAATAGAATTTTAATTGTATAATTTTTGTATAATAAATACGTTAGTTAATAATATTTTTAAAGGATTAATAATATTAATGTTTATTAGTATGAATTTTTTATAATAATGTGTATATATCTACATTAAATGTTTTTTTAATCAAATGTTTTCTTAAAATTATAAAAATATTAAAAAATAAATAGTTGTATAGAACAACGTTTCAATTTAACGTGGATATATTGGTATATTGTATAAATTATTATGTCCCCACAGGGGACTATATCTTTTTCGGTCAGTCTTATTAATAACCCAGTACATGCCATAAATATCATTGTTTTCTTAAGTAGATGTCAAGATGATGGGCACATTATGACGGAAACGGAGGGTTCATCTTCTGGATTAGGGTTTGGGCGATGGAGGCGATGATAGTGTTTATGGTTTACTCCCTACTGGCCAGTAGTTGTTGGCGGGTGATGGGGATTTGCAGTTTGGACTAGCGTTTGATTTGTAGTTGAGACCGGCATATTAAACTTGTCTTTTTTCTGTGTGGTTTATAGAGTTCGTTTATTTTATGTGGGTAACTATCATGTTAACCTAGGGATTTGATGTTGGGACCGACGCTTAATTTGCAGTTGAGACCAGCGTTTTAAACTTGCCGTTTCTCTGTGAGGTTTATAGAGTTCGTTTATTTTATCATTGTAACCTGTGACTCAGATTGGTTGGCCACTACCTTGCAGGGGGTATATACCAGGGAAGTGAACTGTTTTTAACATTCCGGTATTACAATTTGCTTGTTTTTGGGACTACCACTCTCTCGGCCCTAAACAGCTCTGTAATATGGCAGAAAACTATCAGTTTGCACAACCACCGGTGGATAATAACTTGACGGTTTCCGACTATCGTTTAGAGGAAGCTGGATTATTCAAACCGGACGCTTTCTACAAAAATATGCTTAAGGGGAAACAAACACTTGGCCAGGATCTGAGGCATGTGTCTCCACGTGCCATGCCAGTTACAAAGAAGGGTCACTTCACCTTGACGGGAGCTCCTGCTAACAATGTTGCTTTGGACCCTTCTGTTGACAGTTCTTATGCTCTATCGCACCTAGAACACAGGGGTAAACCATAGGATAAGTCTCGGTTGGTCCGGTGACTCAAAGAAAAATACTGCTGCAAACCTGGGGAGGCTTGGCTCATGATGGGGAGGGACATCGGTCTTGAAGAACTAGTGGAATTTAACGTGACGGTTCTGGTGGGGAAATTCTCCTATTTTGCTATGCATCGGAAGGACATCATGGAATGGGTCAAACAAGAATGGACCCCCATTTTTGGTTATACTCCTCAGGTTTTTGTGCTGGCCCATGGATGGTATGGCTTTAAATTTGAACAGGAATCACATTGCTCCACCATTATTAGCAAACTATGGCTTTATGGAGCGGGTAGTTTGATGTTACAAAAATGGCAGACGGATTTCGACCCTGACACGGCATTTGTGCATCTGCGCCATTTTTGGGTGCTTCTATCTAGTATTCCTCTTGCTCTATGGAACCGTGGGGCATTTGAGGCTATCGGTAATAGTCTTGGTCACTTCCTACATGTGGAGGATGAGCATTTGTCTGGTTTTGACCGTCGCATAGGTCGGTTGCTGGTGGAGGTGGACATCTCAATGGGGCTCATTGATGTACTCCACATAGATTGGCATGGTTGCAAGTTGGCTCAAATTATTGATTATTGGGGCATACCATTCAAGTGCTCAAATTGCAAGCAGGTCAGACATTTGTGGTGTCAATGTAAGGAGGTTTCGACATCTGGTCGTCCGGTTGGGATGGATCCTTTCTGGTCTTCCGATGATGGTAGCGATAAGGAACGGGATGCTATGGGCGGGTTCGATGGTTTCTCCAATAGGGTTATGCTCCCCATAGCACTAGACTCGACATTATTCCGTAAGTTGGAAAAAAACGACCCGTCTTTCTATCATACTTTGAATGAATTGGATATCTCCTTTATAAATTCTTTAGATCTGAACAATGGAAATAATGGAAATTATTTATGATGCCGTCGTGTTTCTCCCCTGCTGTCAAGTGCCTCTGGTTCTGCGAGGGACTCCCGGGAACAATCTGATAATGACTCCCCTGTTTCTGTCGATGCGACTCCTGCTGTGGGGAAATCGCGGGTTTTAACAACTGACTCATCCCCTGTAGTGTCGGCATCTCCTGATGCCCCCCTTTCCCCTACATCAACCATTTTACTTTCCTCTGACACCGAGCCTCCATTAAATGAACTTGCTCCCTGTGTGGTTGGGGGGAACGATACTTGTGATCCTTTGGTTTCTTTTGTCCCTCCCCCAATGCCCCGAGAATCGATATTACACATTCGCTCTTACTCTGAAATGGTTAAAAAGACACCTATTCCAGTCTTTTTCAAAAATAGGGTTGTGTAGGAGACGGTCCCTACCTCTGATACTGTGGGGGATCCCTCGGATCTAAATTATTTGGCCCCTTGGTCGGGGGGGGGGGTCGGGGGGGAAGCAACCCATTATCGAATACATGTGATACATCCTTGGGCAAAAAAGTTCCCTCAATGGGGGCTCGCATGGGGGGTTTGGCCCCAGACTACTCACCATTAAAGACGCGCAGTGATCGAAAAAATAAGAAGGTTATCCCCTTGGGGGTGGATGACACTTGCAATTTATCGGTTTCCCCCATTTCTTCTGATACCAGGGCTCTTAGAGGAATCAAAGCCCTTGCCAGGGGTCGTTAATGATTTTTTTCTCACTCAAGCATGTTCTTCATATTATCAATCCCGATTTAGTATTCCTTCAAGAAACTATGGTTAGTGGTGAGAAGGCCCATATTTTCTTTAACAAAATAAAACGGGGTTGGTTGGTGTGCTTGATGGATGTTGTTGGCCTGTCTGGTGGGCTCTTGGCAGCATGGAACCCTGGGGTTCTGAGGCTCAATCCCTTTATTATCTCATTGGGAATTATACTTTCTGGCAACATCAGAGGCTCTGATAAAAACATGAATATTGTGAATTGTTATGGTCCCTATTGTGACAGGGAGGCATTCTGGGACCTTGCGTGCTCGGGGCACTTAATGGATCTGGAAAATTTGATTCTTGCAGGTGATCTGAATTTTTCTTGGGGGGCTGAGGAAATTTGGGGACATTCCGCAAGAAGGGACCCCCTGGGAACATACTTCAAGGAACTCTTCTCAAAATATCATCTGATTGATGTCGCTCCTCGTCCTTTGGCAGCCACTTGGACAAATGGTAGGAAGGATGGGAATCCGATCTCTAAGTGTATTGATTGGTTCTTAATATTAGAACTACTCTTAAACGGCTTTCAGAATTACCGATCATGGATTCAGCAGATTCATATTAGTGATCATCTCCCTATTATCTTACAATTTGATACTGAATTATCCCACCATCCTTACCCTTTCAAATTTAATTCTACCTGGTTAAAAGATCCGGATTACACATTGGGTGTGAGAAATCACTGGTTACAGGTGGATGTCTCTGGTGAACGATCTGCGATGGATAGGATGGCGATGAAATTAAAATCCTTGAAGGACTATACTATTCTATGGGAAAGAAATAAGAAAGCGATGCTGGCTGCAGACCTCATTATGTTGGAAAAAGAGATTGGTAAATTGATGGAACTATCATTGCAATCTGGTCTTTCCCCAACTGGAAGGTCCAAACTATCAGTATTGGAGGAGAGAAAATTGAAAATCCTACTCTTGCATGAGGAAACATGGCGCTTAAAAAGCTATGCTCTTTGGCTCAATGCCAGTGATTTGAATACCAAATTTTTTCACCGTGTTGCAGATTCTCGCAGAATACAGAACACAATTTGGGATCTCAATGACCATGCTGGTTGGCGGATTCGGGGAGATGGGGATCTCATGACTGAGGCCACTCAACACTTCCAGAATTATTATTATGATCCAAAAAATACAACACTGTCTGAATAATTCAAGATTATTAAGGAATACCTAAGGATGTTCAATGAAGTGGAGGGGGACAATATATTTGAGGTTGTTACCCTAGTGGAAGTAGAAAACATTTTATGGGGTTTTGCTATGGACAAATCCCCTGGACCTGATGGGTGGATGGTGGAATTGTTCCTCCACTTTTTTGACATTATGGGGGGGGGCCTTCGAAATGCAGTAGATGAGTCTCGAAACAAGGGACTAGTATCTGGGGCACTTAATCCCACCTACTTGACTCTCATTCCAAAAACTTCTCATCCAAAGAATTTTAATGAGTTTCGGCCTATTTCCTTGTGCAATCTGGTATACAATATTATATCCAAGATTATTGTTGTTCGAATCAAGCCAATTCTCTCAAGACACATTTCTATGGAATAGTTTGGGTTTTTGGAGGGCCGGAAGATACTTGATGCAGTGGGGGTGGCACAAGAGGTTTTTCATAGTATTAAACAAAAGAAAATTGATTCTCTTATCCTCCAATTGGATTTGGTGAAGGCTTATGATCGTGTTGACTGGAATATGCTCAGACTAATATTGATTCAAATCGGACTTCCTTGGAAGGTGATGAAATGGATTATGGCATGTGTTACTACAGTTAATTTTGCAGTGCTCATTAATCGTCAACTGACAAACTTTTTTAAGGCCTCCAAGGGTCTCCGACAGGGTTGTCCTCTCTCACCCCTCCTGTTCCTGTTGATTATAGAAGGCTTGATCCTCACTATTCATAAGGCAAAATGTGAGGGTTCCATTGTGGGCATTAAGGTTACCACTGGTATATCTATTACTCATTCACTCCTTGTGGATGACGTCATGCTCTTTGGTTTGGGCATACTTGCTGAATGGATACAATATAAGAAAATTCTAGATTTCTTCTACTCGGTATCGGGTATGATTATCAACTTGCTTAAATCACACTTTTTGAAACACTCACTGGAGACAGATGTGGAATGGTCAATTGGAATGATATTACCTATAGACTTCAAAGATTTGGAGGGTGGTACAAAATATCTGGGATATTTTGTCAAACCTTCGAATTATTTGTTAAATGACTGGTCTTGGCTATTAAGGCGTTTTGACTTAAGAATTGGTCATTGGAGTATGCGACATTTATCCATGGGTGGTAGACTCACACTGGCTAAAGTGGTACTGCAGAATCTAGGGGTCTACTGGTTCTCACTTTGCAAAATACCTAAGTCTATTCTCTGCCTTATACGCAGGAAGTTTTTCAGTTTCTTATGGTATGGTGGGGTGGATAATGGAAAATATCACTTGATCAAATGGTCTCCGTTGGCTCGGCCTTGGGATCTGGGGGGCTGGGATATCAAACATCTGGACCTTTTTGTGACTGCCCTTCATGCAAAGAGTCTATGGCGGGCTCTTTTCGTTGACTCTGTGTGGGGCAAGATTATTTGGGCAAAGTATTTAAAAAACTCTCGAGTGGTAGATTGGTTTAGAATGGGACAGCCTTCGAAAACTGAGGTCTCTAACATCTGGAATGGGCTCTTGGGGTCGTTCAATACCATTTCCCACTGGCTCTCGTGGGTTCCTAGTAATGGGCGGGAGATAAGGCTTGGAACTGATCCTATTTTGGGGGGATCCTCCACATTTCTTCTATCATGAGCTTTGATGTCACATCTTCGGGCAAAAGGTTTCTATACACTGGCTCATGCAGCGTGCCAGAATGGCTGTGTGGGCACTAAATGGATCTCTGTGCCTCAGCTGGGGCTCTATGGTGCCTTAGGAAAGGAATGGACTGATTATATAAGATCTTTTTGTCATGCCAATATACAACTTTCTGAGACTCCTTATCATCTGGTTTGGTCGTGGGATGTGGTTCATGGTTTGGTGACTGCAAAACTTGCTTATACTTCTTTATTTGCTGATATACAACCTGAGAATCGCTAGTGGCATCAAAAGATTTGGAAACTTTCCCTCCCTTTAAAAATCAAATGTTTCATTTGGTTGGATTTGAGCAACAGAATCCTCACATGGGATAATCTGTGTCTTTGTGGCTTCGTTGGTCTTGGATGGTGCCCATTATGCTGCCTTCAGGGAGAATCAGTAGATCACCTCTTCGCTACATGCTCTTTCATTCAGGATCTTTGGAAAATTATTGCTATCTCCTCCAGCTTACAGATAATCTGGCGACCCACTACACTTATCGACTGCCTCGGTTCCTGGATCCGGCATTCCTACTCTAAGATGGAGCTACCTTGTTTTATGCTGTGGGAAGTTTGGAAGGCCCGTAACAGCCTAATTTTTTAGGGCACTACACCACATTTGGAGTGGATTTGTGGTCGAACTATCGCTACTTATAAGGAATACATCTTACACTCTGGACATGGAGGGGGCCATCTTAATAAAAACATACTTTATCCTGGACATCGGTTGACTCCTCTGGTCTTGGTATACCCCTGTGGATTTTTTGATGGGGCCGCAGCTGGATGTCCTGGTGTGTGTGGGGCCGGTGTGGTGTTACATCTGTCTACAACTTGTTTTTTTCGCATCCAGTTAAATATGGGATCCGGCTCCAACACACGTAGTGAATTGTGTGCACTTTGGCTCCTCTTGTATTTTGCTCATTCCAGGAAGATAACATCTCTTGTGATTATGGGTGACTCCTCTTGTATCATCTCCTAGGCTTTGGGTACTACCCCACTCAAGGTGATGTTACTCTCATTTTGGTTGGTGGCGGTCCGAAAGCTTATCAACAAATTTGATCACACACATTTCTGTCATATCTTCCGAGAGGTTAACATGGAGGCTAACCAGCTCTCAAAGTTGGCATTGACCTCTCCGGTGGGGATCATCTGGTGGGAGGAGTGGCGGGGGGACCTTTTCTTCTCCCATGGCACTATTGACATGCATTGGTCTTGATTCCTTTGGCTCGATTCACCTGTTTTGAGGTATTTTTTGGTTTTCTTGCGGTCAATATATCTTTTATATTTGTGTTAATATATCCTTGTGCAGGTCAATAGCACTATTCTCCATCAACCACTTGTTGATCCAGTTTTTTGCTGCGGCACTATATTATTTTGCGGATGTATATCTTTTGGGCATACCACCTGTGGTTCCGACAGATTTTGATGAGCCTCATGATGGACGCATCTGTATATTAGACGTGCTATGTTATGTCTATTTATTTGCTGCTGGTTATATATGGTTATGTTGGGCCTTGTCATTGTGCAGTTGTATGTGCACTGGGCTCTCTGTTATGGTGCGTCTTGTACGCTGTTTTTTTCGGTCTTTATGGCACATATTTGGCACTCTGTTTATTGGGATAGTTTTATCCTGTGCCCGTGGGTTGTAATATTTACTGTTCTATGCTGGACATATTCCTCTGTGTTTCTATGACATTTGGAACATTTACTATTTCACATTATTAATAGTAAGATAATTTTTTCGATGGAAAAATATATGTCAAAGTTAAAATTTTTGATATTAAATATATATTTCAATTCTCGTTGGCTTTTACTTGCTAACGTTGGCCTCGATATTTGGTGCCCGGGCCTCAGTGATGGGAAAACGTCAGCAACATAGCTACAGGGTGTGCCAATGTACTGGTTGAGAAGCAATGATGAATGACAATCGGATTTGATGGTTGGTTCTTCATTCTTCACGAGTTTATATAAAATTGGATGTTGTTTTCGCGAGTGCGAATACTGTGGTACCTGCAAATTTCTCCACAAACGTAAAAACTGAAAATGCCATGACCTTGAACACATGATCGTCAAAAGTGTCTCTAACGAAAACTATCAAATCTACCTCAAACTACGCCATGACATCGAGCTCGGGCCAAGGGAAAACAACAAAGATAATAACTATGTCGGTCTGGTCAAATCTACATAATTCTCCTCCCTGCCAAAGTAAACTTGGAGTAAACTTTTATACCCGCTAGAGGGATCCTTCATCGCAGAACAAGAACCTTCGATGTGAGTAAAATTCTACATCGGCTAGAAGAATCCTTCATCCTAGAACAAGAACTTGAGATGGATTAGCTCTTAGATTTTGGTAACGACTCCATCTCTACTAAACTACCCACTCAATAGAATATGTTACGTAGGTTCCATTAACAAATCTGCTCATCGTCTGCCAAAGTATCCATTCGAGGAAGGCTTTGGGAGATGCAAAGATAGAAAATGGCAGTCAAATTACAATACCAGGACTCAACTAGCTCAATTTTCAGTCACAATTGGAGTCATCCTCAGCAGTCTGTGGATGATTCTCCTTTCTTCCTTCATGTAATTGTTTTGATGGAGCTAACAATAACAGCAATTCCTACTAAAATTATTGTTCATAACTCTGATAATCCAATTTAAAGCAATTCGAATGAAAATAAACTCTGAGGAAAATCTCACAGCAAAATATGGAGAGGAAAATCGATAAAACAACCTCTGGGATTAAAACCTGCGCATCAATATACAATGCAACACAACCAACTCCTAGCTTGTAAGAAAATTGTAGTTGTAATATTAAACAAATCTTAACACCGAACAAATTTTACAAGTGACACATTAGAGGAACCCTAAGCCTTGAATTTGAACAACCATAGACTAAAACACAGTCTAAAAAATATAATTTACTAATTAGGATAGAATTAGCCAAGCATTATAGACCTCCTAGCTATTACCCAGTGTTAAAATTCATGTGGAAGAACTAGATGCTAAACAACAAAGAAATGTTGGTTGTGGAGCTTGATTTACCAGTCTCATAGATGATGTTGTTTCAGTCGTGTTGTACCCCAGGTTTGGTTATGATCCCGCCACGAGCGCCAGAGGTTCGGGGGCGTAGCCCTCGAAGAAAATTTTTGGGTTGTTTTCGCCAACAGTTTACGAGCCCATGGTTTTGGGTAACCCGTGGTATTTTTTCATTGTATTTCCCCTTTATAAGAAAGACATTGTAATACGACTAGGGTTGATGTATTAGGTATTATGCATTGTAAAGATCTCTGAGATCGTGAAGAGAGACTGTGAGACAGTGAAGAGGAAGTGCAACAGATGTGCTGCAGATTGTATCCCTTCATTTGTTGGATGGTATAATAATAACGACTGGTAATTTCAGTGTGGACGTAGCCCATCTTGGGTGAACCACGATATATTGGTGTCTCTCTTGTAATGTGTATGTGTGATTATATTTGCATTTCTGTTTATTGTTATTGCTCTACGATCCTGTTTTTCTAACAAGAAATATATAAGAAGATTCAAAACCTGGACTTATAGACTGTCACCTTGTCCAAAACCCTACAACCTGATCAGACTACCTTTCGATCATGGATTGAGCAACTTATTGTAGAGGAGATTGGAAGGGATTGAGAGGTAGTTTATGTTGGGCGGAGTTCTGAAAGATTGATTTTATTATATCTAGGTTTCAAAATATTTTTATTTTGGATTTATTTGAGAAGATGGCATCTGTCACTCTCGGGCAATATAGCTGTCACATTTCACACACATATATAGAGGTTTGTGCCATGGGCCAATATTTTGCACTGCGTGATGGATTGTATTGTAATAAACACTATGCCATTTTTAAGAATTTATTAGTTTTTAATACTTGTAACTATCTACTAATTTCCAACCATTGTTATAAAAAGGGATTTAATTATGTAGTTGCTAATTTAGTTCATGTTTCACGGACAATTTAGGTTTAATTAATGGATTGATTTCTAGTAGACCGAGTTTCAAAAATTTAAAGTTAAACAATAATCTAGAAAACAAAATTATTAAAAATAGCAAAACCGGTTTCCGGTTCCATTTGTAGATATGTATACTCTTTTGCATATTTTATTATTATCTTTCATTCTGATACATAAGGCATTTGACTTCAATCCTGATTTTCCTTTGGCGACTTCAATTTTGATTTTTCTTTTGTCAATCCATAACCGTTTAAATATTTGCATTGGAAAGGTCATAGTTTCCATTTGATTAATTTCTAACTTGGCTGCATTACTCATACCCTGACTATCTTCAAAGACATACATAAAATTAACTAGCTTATTTTTTCTTTACAAGACACTATTTTCCTAGACATTGCCTACACACTCTCGTGTAATATTTTGAGAGTAAATTTCAATAATGGTAAGAATGACTAGTCCCGTTTTTAGCTAAATATACTCTTTTACATATGGCAAAATCAAATTTAAATTATAACATGTCTTTTTTTAATTATATAACCCAATTCGGAAATAACAATAAATAATAGATTGAATAAAAGCTAAATCAATTTATATTTTAATTATATTTAAATAATATTATTATGTTATGACAAATTGTATTGATTTATATTTTTTTATTATGCTATAAATTGTTGATTTATATTTTTTTATTATGCTATAATATGACAGATTGTAGTTAAAATACCTGATTTATATTTTTTTATTATGCTATAATATGACAGATTGTAGTTAAAATACCTTTTTATTAGTTTTTTTCAAATAAACAAGGTTGCATGGCAGCGGATACCTGCCGATGTTGCAGGTTGGAGGCTGAGGTTGCAAGTTGGTAGGTAAAAGGATCGATTTGTTGAGCGAATCACTTTGAATTTGAATTTAATGTTTTCCTTACGCAAGACTTGAAGCCTAGAGCAGGAATGGCTAGAAACTTTGAATTTAATGTTTGCCTTACGCAATACATAATATTACAGCTATCATAAAATTTAAAAATTTTAACATTTCAAGAACTTATATTTTAGAAACAGAGTACAGAAAAACAATGACTTAGAGTTGTTGCACATAATTTTGACTTGGAGTTGTTGCACATAATGTTGTAGGAAGTAGTTAACTCAGAACTATGTAGAAAAACAATGACTTGGAGTTGTGCATGCATCAGCTCCAATATATTGAATGGAAATTGAAGCTTCAATGGTTATTCTGTAAGACCTCACATCATAACAACAACTTCACTGAGATTGTTATGAGGAAATATCAGAATAAAATTAGTCTCGTTTATAAAAAATTGTTGAGACAACAACTATTATTTGTGTAGAATATTTTCTAAAAATTGTTGAGACAACAACTATTATTTGTGTGAATATTTTCTCAATGTTGGATAATTTTCAAATGTTCATATTTTCATATCATGAATCATGATAATTATGTGAAAACTATTTTACTTTTAACCAATATTACTAAATTATTAAAAGTATCTATGTATTGATGCACGCACAGCTTGAAGGCTAGAGAATATTTGCTGAATAATAATTTAATTAATATATTTTACCCAGATTTATCTTTAACATAAGAGAAGGTTTAAATGTTATGAGGGTAATTAGTAAGTATATGGATTTTTTTTTTAAATTGATATCAGGATAATTAATAAAAAATACTAATATTAATTGAAATTTTGTGTAGTGGTAGACTTATGGGAGTTTATTAAAATCACTCCCGAAGTATTTTGGTTGAGAATACAAAGTATCGAACCAAAAAGCATATGATTTGAAATTGCAAATTAAATTACGTGTATTGAAAACCTTGAGGGAAATGGTAACTGCCACGAGTAAAGGAACTGTGGAAATTTAACAAGGGTGGTCATCTCAACCACTTACACCAGGCAGTGCGATCACTAGAGTTGGGATTATACAAAGCAGTAGTTCTCGAAAAAACATTAAATTCGTTGCAGTTTCTGTGAAAAAAATGCATTAGTATTTTGATGTGTAATAGTTGAATTCGTAGAAAATGAATATGCCACAGACCAAAAACTAAAGCGCAAGATACGGAGGAGCCTGTTGAATCGGCTTTATATCAATCTCTTCTGGAGATTTTCATTGAGAAAAAAGATTTGGAAGAGGGAAAATTAGTGCATGCCCACATAACCGAACGGGGATTCTTGGCGGACTGGCGAGTACCCTTATCAACATGTATGCCAAAGGCAGAGGCAGTTTGGCAGAAACCCGAAGAGTGTTTGCCCAAATGCCAGAACCAGATGTTGTCTCGTGGACTGTCATGATCATAGCTTATTCTAAACAGGGAGACCGTGAAGACGCCATGGAACTGTTTTAACAATTTCTAGAAGTATTATAACTGCACAAGCATAAATTCTAGCCTCATTATTCTACAAGGTAATGCATCAATCCTCATTTGTTTCGTCCAATGCAACTAATCTTTGCTAAAAAATAATTGTTAGTTACACAGTGTTCTTTTTATCGCCTTTTGGTTTCTTGCCTGTACAAAAAAAATGTCCATCTATTTAGGGACATTGTGTGAAAAAAATGTCCATCTATTTAGGGACATTGTGTGAAAAAAATACCCCTAAAAATTTAGGGACATTGTGTGAAAAAAAGGTAAACAGCACTAGTTTCTTATCTATGACCATTGCTTTATTTCAGATAAAGCACAAAAACCAGCATTTATACCAGATACCTCATCATAAGCTCCAACATGAACAGTTTTGGGCTTGTCTGGTCCACGCTCGCTTCTTTGTCTAGTCCACGCTCGCTTCTTCTATGAGGTGGTGATCTGGAACCATGTTTTTTTCTCCGTATGTGATCGTTTGGAGCATATGTTATTGGTTCAGCGAACGAAGATCAGTTCAATGCGATATGGAATAGGGTGTGCAATGTTATATTCAAAGGGTGAAGGCGGTGGTTGGTGGGATTGAAGGCAGTGGGAGGTAGGAATATATGGAAGGCGGTGACGGCAGCGGTGAAGGTGGTGGCAAGGGCGGTGGTAGCAGGGAAGGTGGCATTGACGTGAATGTGGTGGCAGTAGTGAAGTAGGGGCGGTTGGCTGTGGAGGTTTGCGATTGAGACGTGGGAGTGGGTGCGAAAGCAGGTGACGTGGCATTCAACAACCATCGCCATTATTAAACCATGAGGGAGCATTAAAAACCCTTCCTAATACCAAGAATATCGCCACCGGCCCGGCAACATTCAACTTGTTAGCCAATTGCATGGCATATAAATAGATTTATTTTAAAAATAAAATAAATAAAATATTTCTTCTAATGTAAAACATTGGCAAAATGTAAAATAAATTTAGTCAACGCTCCAAGTAATTGCAATTCAATGCTGATCGATTACAATGTTACATGTCTATCGGCAGGGACAATAAGATATTAACTTTATATAAATAAAATTATTATGCTATGGCATATTGTAGTTAAACCACTTTTTTATTAGTTTTATTCTCATTGATAGGATATTAATTTTATTTAAAATAAATTAAAAAATGTAATAAATGTATATATATATATAAAGAAATTAAAGTTAAAAAATCAATTTTTAATAATAAAAAAATTGAAAATGATATAATATTAATAGATATAATATTAATAGATATTAGTCAAATTTTAAGAAATATTATTGTATTATAAAATTAATAGGTATTCTTAATAAACATGTTAAGCTTTTGTTTCAAAGTTCACAAAACAAACTAACTTATTATTATTTTATTTTAATTATTTCTTAATCACATATTTCTTCCAACCATCCTAATACGCTAACCCCATAAATCTAAGTCAAATATGAATCACTAATCTATTACCATAACCCCTTGATACCTAACCCATTATCCTTTAAACCATTAAATCATCATTTACCCACTAACCAACACTCTAATGTGCCTTAACTATTAGGCCATTAACTCCCCAACTACTACAATTGATTGTATTAGAACATGGAAGGCTATAGTCCAATATAATCATCCACAGTTGAAGTTAATCCATGTATCTTTTAAGCATTATTCAACTAACCCTTTCTAGTACAAAGTAATCTATCTTACTAAACATATTACTGCTTCAACAACTATATAATCCAAAACATGTTTGATTATTCATCTTACCAATAATTTAGTGCAAGTTATTCATAGACTATGAGCTATTCTTTTCACTATTTTTAAGAGGCAACTACTAATCAGAGCTTTGCACTTTCTCTAAAAAGAAAGTATTAATCACTTTTATTGTTCTCTTAAGAGAAAGGTATTAAGCAACTATGTTGCTAATTTCACTTGTTGTGTTTATCGTCTATCCTTCATCGAGATTCTAGGATAAATGGATAAATAGAGTCACCAGGGAATGGGATTTAATATTAAAGTATAGGTAGGCTTGCTCGTTTCTGAGGAGGCCACTAATGCAGATGTGGGTCTCAAATATTCCTCGGCGATGATGGTGGAGAGATGGTGGACGATGACAAGTCAGTCGTGACCAATGATTGAGCTCACGATTAATTCATTGTTCATTGTTAGAAACAATTACGTAACTACATGTAAACACCATTTATACTTCATGAATGAGATTATCTAATTATATTCCCTGTTCACACTAAGATTGTTGTGTATCATATTTTCAACTTGAATCATTCATTGGTCATCATGGTATAGTGTAATGTTGTTTTCTTTAAAAACGTGTAATGTGTGTAATTCACCAAAATGTATTTGGGGCATTTGCCTTGTAAAAATATATAGATGATAACAATGTATATACAAACGTATGGGTATTGGGACATGTAAATTGTATTAAAGAATATTTTAAGTAATTTTAAATCATTGTTTAGTTTCATATTGAAGAAGTGGGGTCCTTCACTTCACGTATCTATTTATTATGTGAAGAATATATAAGTTTCATAATCATGGTATCTTTTGTAAAGAGTTTTGATGAAAAAAGGAGATTAACGATGAAAATGGGAAGATCTCTTAACACTTTTATAAAATATATTCTTACACTATTAAAGCTTAAAGGGACTATTCAACCAAAAGATGTTAGCATCATTATTTTCACAAATGACCAGGAAAATTACATTAATATTGATATGGGCAATCAAAATTGCATTGTCATGTGTATAAATTTTGTATACCATATTATGCTATGATAATTGTATTTTGTTATGGTATTTGATATTTTCTCAATTTCAAGTGATTTCGACAGAGTTTTAAAAAATAAAAATAAAATCTATTTCCATTGGCATTGTTTGGAAGAGCAAAAAATACTTAGACTTTTGTGATAATAGATGTCATATTTTTTTGGAAATCAACAAAATAAGATAAACATTGCTTATTAAAATCTATAGAGATGAACATTGCAAATATTGTGACTATTACATTGCTTTTAAAACAAATAATGAAATTTTGATATTTTTACAGATCAACTTTGAAGGATTTGAAGGATTCAATATCTCATAGGCCTTCAAAGTGAAATGGGACCCCTTACCCTTCAAATTTGATCCCTTTTCACCATGGAAAACTATTGTGTGCGATTTTACCCACCTCCAGCTTTGAATCCAAACCCTATCTTGATTTCATAATTTCTAGTTCTGGAATAAATAAATGCAAAATTGTTACTATTTCACATTAGAATACTAGAACCACAACACTTTAAAAAAGATATTTTCTTAAATGTTTAGGATTTCTTGTTGTCCATACGCATCTCTTTAAATTGATCCCGTGGAAACATCATGTTTCAACCACAACTTGATCCTGATTGACATGACAATACCCCTCAAACCACATCTCCTCACTGAGAGGAACTTCATGAAGTCTAAGCGAACAATCATAGAAAATGCAATAATCCAAGTGACATCTTTCAAATTTCTATGTTTTTACTCATTTAAGGGCGTACACATATTCCGCTCCACTAAACTATATTATAGGTGAATAATTCAATGTTATTAAATTTTAATTATTAAGTTTATTTTATAAATTTGTGTAGAGTTTGATGATGATGATGAACTTTAAATCACAAAATTTCATACACGAATTCACACTTTAGTTATGATCATTCAATGGTTAGTAGGATCATAGTTTAACAATTAAATTATTGTTATGAATATCACATTAACTATATTAAAAATTTAAAGCACTAACACAATATAAAATTGATTTGCTTTCTATTCAATCAAATATAACATGGTATAAATATGCCAAAAATACAAAGTGTGTTTGGGATAGGTTAAGTGCAAATTGTATGTTTTAACAAAATTATCGTTTAACAAATTGATTTAAAAGAAGAAAAATTTACATAATATATCAAATTATGATAAAAATTTTAAGTTTCATAATTTTATTCATTGTAGGAAACTTGAGGTTCGATGGCCAAGTAGTTTTGTGGCAAAATATTTTTTTTCCTATTACAATTTTGTGGCAAGAGTATCATATTTCTATAGCTTCTGTCTTATAGCAATAGTTGTTATTGCTATTAGCAACTATGGGGACATTGCCACCTCGTGGATCTTGTTTTATTATAAAATGATGGTGTAAAATTTTGTTGCATATCCAATTTAATTAAATGTATGAACGAATAGTTCAATGTAAGAATTATTTATTATAAAATGATGATGTATAATTTTGTTAAATTCATGGAAGAATAAGAATAGTTTATTGTATAAAATTATTTATTATAAATGATGGTTGTACAACTCTGTTAGGTGGCAGTAGAGATTAATAGGAATGTTAAAAATCTAGGACAAATAATTAAAAGACGGGACAATTGGCTATTGCTTATTATTTATTATTTTTATTAATTTAAAATTAATTTTTAAACCTGACAATAGTACAGAAATCTAGATGAAATTAGTTACATCACAAATTTAAACCAATCAATAAATAAAAATTTATATTTTGAAAATTATAAAATTGATTTTTAGTTTTTACAATATTCAATTTAATATATATATAGAGAGAGAGAGAGATATTATAACTTTAATAAACTTTGTAAAAAATATTTAAACTCTTACAAATTAATGAATAGTCAAAGTAAATTGACTAATAAACGATTACAATATTACTATGCCTTCGGCAGCTAATAATAATGATATAAAGGGGATGAGACACGTTAAACTTGAGTCAATGCGCTGATTGGTATTCGTGTTTAGGATAGATGAAATGGTGTCATAGGTATAGGGGTTGGAAGCTTCCAACCCCTATGCCCTAAGATCCAAGGGGAATTTTGGCATTGATTGCTCTTGTGAGATTGTTGGGCTAGGTTTTACCTCCCAAGGTCTTAGCCCAACTAGAAAGCCAAAGCAAATCAGGGAGGAACTGAGTCTGAGGTTCAATACCACCTCTCCACCCAGGGCGCTTAGATTTCAACCCTTGCAAAAGGTGAACTCATGAATTTACTCTCCTTCAACTACAGAGGGTTAGACAACAACCCCAAACAGCTGGCGCTAGTGCTATTGGTAGATTTAAATAATCCTGATGTAATGGTAATACAGAAAACCATGTGTGGAGGGAAAGTTTTAGTGGAAAGTATGAAGAAGAAGTTGAAGGGATGGGATTTTTCATGGGAAGATGGAGAGGGTCTGTCGGGTGGGTTACTCACGGGATGGAAATACCATCTGTGTATTTTCAATTGCTTCTCCTTTAGATCAGGACTAGGCACTTCCTTTTCCAGGAAAGCCCTTGGTCTACACTTTACAATCTACAACGTGTATGGCCCTTACAACTGAAAAGTCTCTTTTTGGAATGACTTCTTTGGGAAAACATTTCTCAAGGATCTCCCTTTCATAATTGTAGGAGACCTTAATTTCACTCTGAACTGAGATGAGATATGGGGAAGCAGGGCTCGACCTAATCCGCTGCAGAACTTCTTCATCCACCATCTCAAGGACATGGACATCATTGATTTAGAGCCATGGGAGATTAGACCAACATGGTTTAACAAGAGGACAGGTGCAACGGCCATCTCCAAAAGACTCGACAGATTCCTCTGTTTAAGAGAATTATTAAGTAGATTCGAGAAGGTCCGCACTTGGAGAACGATTGGAAGAGGCTTGAATCACATACCCATCCTCTTCCATATTGAAAAAGGAGAGAAAAAACTAGGATCACCTTTCAAGTTCAGCCCCTAATGGTTGACTTGCGCTGATTATACTCGCCTGGTTAGGGTAAACTGGAAACCTTTTGACTCTTCTTTAAACGAATCCTATAGTAGGAAGTTTGTAAACTCTTTAAATACTGTAAAGAAACTTTCAATGGAATGGTTGGCTAATCAAAAGAAGAGTAGGGACTCCCGACTTAAACAAATGGAATCTAAGATCGATGCTTTAATCCAGAACCGTCGGGAACTTCTAAGTAGCAAGGAGATTTTGGACCTCACAACCCTGGAGGAAAAAAGAAACACTATTTTAAAGGAAAGAGACACAGAAGAAAGGATGAAGAACATAGCTCTATGGCTCTCTCTGGGAGATGAAAACAATGGCTTTTTCCATAAGATGGTCAACCATAGGAAGAGGAGAAATACAATTTGGGAATTGGATAAAGAATTTGGGGAGACAATTAGAGGGTTTGTATCGCTGGCAGCAGAAGGAGTAAATTACTTTACAGAGATATATACTGAACCAGATCGGAATAACATGGCGGAAATGGGAAAAACAACCTCAAAATTTCCCCGTTGGATCATAGACGAAGATAATCTTCTACTTTCCACTCCAGTGTCCATGGAGGAACTATAGACGTCTCTCAGAAACTCAAACAAGAAAGAAGTCTGGGTCTGGACGGGTGGACATCCTAATTCTTTCAATCTTTTTTCGACCTATTGGGTGAATACCTGCTGAGAGTCATTGAAAGCAACAGAACGTCGGGAAAGATGCTTACATGCATCAACTCCACCTTCATAGTGCTTATCCCTAAGTTGGACTCCCCAGATTCCTTTGGGGATTTTTGCTAGATCTCCCTTTGCAACGCCCTCTACAAGTTACCTTCCAAAATCATAGTAGACCGTCTCAAGCCTTATCTGGCCACTTTCATCTCTCTAGAGCAATTTGAATTTTTAAAGGATAGAAGCATCCACAAAGTGGTAGGTTGTTCCAAGGAATGCATCCATTTGATCAATTGCAGAAAGAGTGCAGCAAAGGTCCTCAAGATCGACCTCTCAAAAGCTTATGATCGAACAAGCTGGATGTACATCAGGTTGGTTCTTATCTAAACTGGTTTCTCATTACCCTTTATCAATTGGATATGGTCTTGTATTTCATCTGTCAATTTTGCCCTCCTGATCAACGGATCAACCACTTCTTTATTTACTCCTTCAAGAGGATTGAGACAGGGGTGCCCCCTATCTCCATACCTCTTTTTACTTGTGATGGATGGTCTCAGCAGGTTAATGAATGAGGCTCTTTCCCTAGAGAGGATACAGGGCCTTAGTTTTAATTTGGAAACTATTACACATATCCTTTTCGTGGACAATGCGCTCCTCTTCCTGGGGAATTCTGTAGAGGAAAACCGAGCAGCAAACGATATGTTCTGGCTTTTTAGTGTTGCAATAGGGATGCTCATCAACCTTGGTAAGTCGGCATGCTAATTTAATGAGTTGGAGGACGAAGAATTGCATTCTTTCCAAAAAATTCTCGCTATGGACCAATTTCCTCTGAAAGAGGGCTTCAAGTACCTAGGCTTTAATCTGAAACCTAATAGTTATCGCAACTCAGACTAGAACTGGTTACTCTCAAAGGTAGAACGCCGCATTAACTTATGGTGCAATAGGTTCTTGTCCAGGGGGGGGAATCTGTGCTGATCCAAGCGGTACTAAACGCCATACCCATGTATTGGATGATTAATGCTAAAATTCCAAAAGGAGTTTTGAACTCTATGAGGAAACTTTGCCACATATTTCTATGGAAAGGAAACACGGATAAAGGTCTACACTGGTCGTCTTGGGACTCTTTAGCAAAACCTAAAGCTGAGGGAGGTTGGGGACTAAAGGAGCTCCACTCATTTGGAACAGCTTTGGCTGCAAAATCAACTTGGCATTTTATATCTAAAGAAGGAAAATGGCAAACAAATTTAAAAATGAAATACCTGGGAACTATGTCTATCTTAGAGTGGGTCAGGGAACCACGCAAATCCAACAGGGAAGGCTCATTGTTCTGGAAATCCATAGTGAACGCTTTTCCTGTCATAGGAGATTGGCTAGCTTGGGAAGTAGGAGACATCCGACATGTAATGCCAGGGAAGGACTGCATAGTGGGAGTTAATATGCTAACTCTTCCCATAGCTCTCACAGATCACCTGTCTACGCAAGGCATCTTTACATTCCTTCCCTAGCATTGCAGACAAAGGAAGGGGTACAAGTCATACACAACAATGGTATACTGTAGATGCTCTAGCTCTCCCTGGAAGGTGGACCAATCAGTGGAATATATGGATTTGCTCCCTAAAAAAAGGTTTCATCCGGATGACAAACCAACCTGACCAACTGAAATGGAATAGCAATGAGGATGATGGAACCTTTATTGTCAACAAAGCATATAAATTGTTTTGGCAGAATCTCCATATCCCCAGCCAATGGTGGTGGAGATCTTTATGGCAGGTTCACGCCCCGCACAAAGCTAAAATAATGTTGTGGTTACTTTTAAACAACAAAGTCTTGACATGGGATAAGGTAAAGGAATGTTTCTTACAAGGACCGGGGAGATGCACACTGTTAGTGCTAAAAGATGCACTCCGACTACAGAGAGAGCATGGCTAGCACATCTTAGTGTTCAAGGTAAAGATTGATTGAATTGAGTGGGTATGTGGTTGTGTAATGAGCCAAAAGATTAATGCAAACAGAGAAAGCAGAAGACAACTAAAAACTTCAGACTCTGAAAATAACATAGATTACTGAACAGAAGCAAGAATGATATCAGGGATGACTCAGGTTCAGAGTTGATTAATAACACAAGGAACAAACACTTCAAACATGTGTTAAAATGAAGAACTTAGTTTAGAAAAACATTCCAAACACAGAAAAGGAAGAACATTACATCACAATATTGAGCATGCATAGAGAAAACATCAATATGAAGGAATTCGTTACTGTGACAGATTTCATAATGTTCAAACTCAATGATGGCTAAACCCGGTTCATAAAAACAAGATCTCATATTCAGCTTGACATGACTCTCCATAGAAATTACAGAGCATAGTCTTCCCAACTTTCTATAATAAGACTCTCGGCCAATTTTACAACATACTCAGCCTCTCGGCTGGAACCTCCTCCCATTACATTCAAGATTTTCAAATTTAAAAAGAAACAATCTTGTGGAACAAATTCTCGAATCATGGCCAGAAATTAGATTAGTTTCCCTTGAAATCTGCTACCGATCCTTGACCTGCTGATTCTTCTCCTTGAAACGATGTTGATTGCTGTGCCTGTGGAATAAAACCTTTGGCATTTGTCAAGTCCAAGCATCTGGAACAGGATGCCTGAAGAAGTTGATCTAAATCTTTGTATCCCAATACTCTGCTACTATTTCTCTACCTCTTTAATGAAGTATGTCCACTTGTAAGGCTAGTTTCCTTACTTCCTTGAAATGCCGAATATATCCCCTTCAAATCAGGAACTGTCCCGGAAGTGTGAATCGATTGCTTTAACTAATAGCTTAAAATCTGGAAGTGATTATGATCCTCTTGTCCATTTACTGTCATGGAATCTGATGAACAAGTGTCTGAGAGATTTTAGGAACCATCTTGGAACTTCTAGAACTGCCTAGTAGTTCAAATTCATGAATCTGGATTTAAATGAGCCCATTTTTTACACCTAGTGTGAATCCTGTTAAGACTGAATTATAAACTGGCGTTTCACTTTATGCTTTTGACATTTCAACTTTCTCCTTTTGGATGCTTTTAACATTTAAAATATATTTAACATGTGGGTATAACGAAGCTTACTCCCAAGTCCCAACACATGAACTTTCTGAGCGTTAATTGACAGCAGTTAATAGTGCATGATACACACCGGTGAGCTCTCCTCGTGGCATTAATATAATTCAAATGCTAATATTCCTCCATCCAATTTTAGAATCCAGACTTCTCCTGAATAGTCATGATATTAGTTCCTTCCACTTTAACTCTTGATTCTATTACTGCAGCTGGTGATGATCTGAGTTGTCCATAGCGCATTCACTACACAGATTCTGTGGCAATTTAGGCACTTGAACAGATCATTGATGGTATGAGCTTGCTGACACTTAAGTTCAAACTTGACGTTCTGCTGGCAATGTTTGGCGACCTTCTACATACTATATCAACACTTGATTTCACCGCTGACACTTGGATGCAGTCACGAAGATCTCCATGAAGCCGCGAGCCTGCGTATTTGGTTTTTAATTTTGTCTCGGGCTCTACCTTTTTCATGGTGGGTAATATCCCATATGCACAAATATTAATATATATTACGTGTATAATACGTCAAGCCTTTCATCTTGCTTAGAAAATGGCGTGGCTTTGGATTTGAAGCCTTTTTTGAATTTGTTAATACTCTCCAAATCATAAAAAAACATTTTAACCTATAGTTTAGAAGGTATGTTAAAATTTATATTAAAAAGGTAAATCCATTTGACTTTTTTAACCTATAATTTAAAATTTTTAAATTAATAAAAAGTTTATTTCATACCTTTTGACTTATCTAATAATGGCCTTTGTACATTACGAGAAGACTTGTAGAATAGGAGACTTAGTTATTAGGAGAGATTTTGGTTTAATGTAAATTTCAATGGCAACTGATGAAAAATAAATGGTGAGACTTAATGGATTGAAGATTTGTGGCAATGAGAAAGTTTATCGAAGATTGATATAAGAATTCGGGGCTTGGCAAAACATTGGTTGTTTGAAGTTTTTTTTTACATGTGTGCTGTTGGAATCTGAAGATTTTTGAAGAGGCAGATTTGGTACCAACACACACTGTGCAAAATTGAGGAGGAATCCTCATAGCACATTTTCTGACTATGCCCTTTCTCAAAACAGGTTTAACACAACCATGGGAAGATGATTCTATTGAGGCAAATTTACATATCTGGTTTGTCAACCCTGCACTCCAACCGCTGAGATGCATTTCTTTCATGGTGGTTTGGTTCCTCTAGCTAGCTCATAACGAGTCTATTTTTTAGGACAACCAACTCCTTGCTTATTATGTCATATCTCAAGTTTTTTCCTCCAACAGGTTATTCATCGACCAAAAGAGCATCAAACAACCCAGGATAATGAAAGAGGTCGATATCAGAGAGGAGGACATTTATGGTTTCTTCGATGGAGCATGTGAGGAGGAGCAGTGTGGACTGGGAGGCATCTTGGTACTTTTCAAACAGGTTGAAATACGTTTCAGAGCAAATGGGGGAACATGAACAAACAACCGCACAGAGGGGCTAGCTCTGACAACAATTTTGCAGATAGCCATTGAGGAAAAGGTGTCCAAGATGAAGATCTTTGGAGATTCAAAGCTATGGATCAACCATATGAGGAAAGAACGGAAAATCCAAAGCCTTCCATTACACAACCTTGCACAAAATCTGCTTCTGATGGGTTCGACTTTCAACACAAACGATTACAACCATGTTTATAGGGAAGAAAATGAGGAAGCAGATGCTCTATCTAAAGAGGGGTTGCTCATGGAAGCTGGGGTTTGTATAGTGACAGCAAAGCGTGACAGAATCCTAGAACAATCAAGGAAGATCCTCGACTTTTGGGCGGAAGAGTAAAAAAGACAAATTTTCAAAGAATTAAAGTCTTTTTATGCTTATTTTTTATGCATTTTTGTAATGTATCCTCTTGTTAGTGAGGAAGTTATTTTTTAAACATGTCTAAAAACTAACGAACTCCTGAGGAATGTATTCTGTTTTCACTTTTTGAATACAAAGAATATGCCTTTTCCATCGAAAAAAAAGGTATTTGAATTGGCTTTAGCTGTATTTTATATGTAAAAAATTAAAAATTGAAAAAATGAAAATTTATTTGGGTTCTCAGGGTGGTTATATATGATCTGTAATTTTGTATGTCAATAAATTTTGATGTGATGTTTTGATTTTAACATTGTTTTTATTTGAATTGGCTTTAACTATATTTTATATGTTAAAAATTTAAAATTTGAAAATTTAGTGTGAATTTTATTTAGGCTGTCATGATGGTTACATATAATATTTTGTATGTCAAGAAATTTTTATATGATGTTTTAATTTTAACATTGACTTTTAAATCTTAATTTTACCCATCACAATAATATTTTATTTTTTTAAATAACATTGATATATCTATATAAAATATTGAATTCTCATATCTAGCCTCATATAATACAAAAATATAATAAACAAAAAAAACATAATAAACATGATGATTAAGCCAATCACGTACATAATGACAAAGAAGGTTTTTCCTCGAAACCTCTAAGTAGGCTTCTTCACAAGCAATACAATGGGCCACTCAAGTTTACCTAACAAGGAGAGACAACTAGACCATCCTTTAGGTTATATGCACTTGTAGGAGAAAGCTTCCAAACTAAAGAATCTTGGCTATGGGTAATCTTATTGTTATTGTTTAACAAGTTTGATATCTATATGTTCCATATGGGAATATCTAGAAACACTCCCTCCCTAAGGATCTAGAAACACTCTCTACCCAAGAATCTTTAGTGAGATTCACACAAGTGCCATTACCAACTTTCCATGTAAACCAATCACATCAAAGGCTAGAACAATAGTAATATATGTGTGTGTGTGTGTGTAATAATGCACTTCAAAATGACTGGTGAAATTAAAATTCACACTTCTTTAACGATATTTGATTTTATGTTGGTTAAATGTTATTTCGATTAAGTAGTTAGTAGTTATCTTATAAATGGTTTGGTTAAGTCTGGTTATGTAAATGGCTTGGTTATGTAAAATTAACTTTATGATGTATTAATTATATTTATAAATGTATAAATAGATTTCAAGTATTAACATATTAATAAAATAAAATTATAATATGTTCATTCCATTCATTCCCTATGTTTTTTGTTTTTAAGCAGTGCTCATATGTTGTAAGGCTAGTAGCTTCGGAGCTTTTAAGGGGTTAGGAGATCTATGCTCAGATCATATACTTTCTGTATGTATTTTCTTGTTTTGATGTTTCTCAAGCTATTTGATTCGACTATTGAATCATGAACTTTATTGTACTATTTGATTCATTTTTGAATATCAATAGTAGTTTTTTTCGCTGGAAAAAAATAAAATTATAATATATTTATATTATAATTAAATAAAAATTTAAAAAAAAAATTAAATACAATTTATTTACATTGAAAAAATTTAAGTAATAAATAGAAAAAATCCTCTTGTGTTTGTTAGAAGCATCTCTCATTTTTGTTGGAAGCATAGTAGTATAATTCGGTCATATTGTTGGAAGCATAGTAGCATAATTCAGTCATATTGATATTTCGTGAACAAAAATTCTTTAAATGTAATACAAATACATCTTTTTATTAATAAACAATTAAATTTTGATTTAAATAATTTAAAAAAAACAAATTTTACTTATTTTAATATTATAAAATATAAATCCAATTCAATTTTATATTCTTAATGTTTCATAAAAGTCATGCATAAAAAAAATAAAAAACAGCAGCCCATCTATTTTAATGTTTCCCTTTTAAGTCTCACCGCCATAAAAGCATAAAGCACATCCTCGCTTAACTCATTTTAATGTTTCCCTTTTAAGTCTGACAACCATAAAAGCACAAAGCACATCCTCCTTAACTCTCGCTTTTACTATGTTCTCCTCTGTGGTTATGGGAGAAAGGCTGAATATCCAGGGCTTGGATGAGGACTCCATGAGGAATCATTGCTAGCGGTTGGGCATGGGCCCAATCCTTTGTATTAATATTATATGCTATGGTGGGATGGACTTAGTGCTCGATCCTTTCATAATTCTTTTGCAGGTTGGTTTATATATATATATATATTTATATTTATATATATAAATATAAATATGTTATAATAATCATAAATATTAATTAATGATTTTTTAATAATTATATTTGGTTGTGTAATATAGTAAATATATGAATATAAAATTATATATGTTAAATTATTATAATAATTTGTTTATATGTGTGTATGACCCTTGTGTGTAAAAGAAAATATCATATATCTAATGGTTAGTTGATGTTAAAATAATTATTAATAATCTCTCAATTATAATAGGATACCTCAGCACCTATAGCCTGCATGAAACAATCAATTTGTTTTACCGCCTTCAGCCATGCTTTTCTTGTTTTCTTGCTATGAACCCATTTCTGCTTTACCTGAGCCAGAGGAAGAAAGCTCGCCATCCATGCCGATAGGAAGGAGTTGTCTTCAATCCATTCTCATAGCATGCTTCCTAGTAGAGCACGAAGAACATACCACGAGGAAGGAACTGAGATTGAGGCCCATAGCACACCGATTCACATATTGCACCTTTACTCCTAGTAGAGCCCGATCACATTGGAACATCCCATAGCATGAGGACCATATGCGTAGAAGATGTTAGTGGATTGATTACGAGTGATTGATGAGATTGATGAACATCGTTGGGGGTGGGCAGTACAACAGACGGACATATCAAAACTGACCCAAGAAAGAAGGAAGTATCTGTAAGTTTCACAGACAGAGTTGTTCAGTCTGAGTTTGCATTACCGCGTTGGTTCAAAGCTAGCTCAACCCAACCAATATCATCAATACCAATCTATCGGTATGGTTATATTCATGCCAATCATGGATGAAAAGATAATTGGTTATTGAACCCCGATATCTATATCTATTCATATCATATAGATATGTGCCCAATTCCATATGAATTGATACTTTAAAACATGAAAGAGAAGGATAAGATATTTAATTGACCTAGCTCTCACATAATCTATACGATCTATCTAGCACCTACCATAGAATAAATATGATCCAATAGTAGATGAACTGTACTGTATTGGGATTGTAGTTCAATTGGTTAGAGTACCGCCCTACCAAGATGGAAGTTGTGGGTTCGAGCCCCGTCAGTCCCAATCCAATAAGCTTGATCGAATTGGGAGAAGCAGTAGGTATTATTGCAAGCCAATCCATTGGGGGAACGGGAACTCAACTAACACTAAGGACTTTTCATACCAGGGGGGTGTTTACTGGTGATATTCCAGAACATGTACGAGCCCATTTGAATGGAAAGATTGAATTCAATGAGAATTTGGTTTATCCTACACGTACATGTAATGGACATCCTGCTTATCTATGTCATAATAACTTATCCATCACTATTGATGGTCAAGATCAAGTACAGAACTTAACCATTCCACCACAAAGTTTTATTTTGGTTCAAGATGATCAATATGTGGAATCGGAACAAATTATTGTCAAAGTTCGTGCTAGAACATCTTCCTTCAAGGAAAAAGTTTGTAAAAATATATATTCTAACCTAGAAGGAGAAATGCATTGGAGTGCCAATGTGTGTCATGCGCCTGAATATGTACACGGTAATGTTCATCCTATACTCAGGACAGGTTATATATGGATATTATCGGGAGGTATATACGGATCCAGTGTAGTACCCTTTCCATTTCATAAGCATCAGGATCAAGTAGATGTTCAACCTTTTGTTGCCAAACATCAATCACTTTCTGATTCTTACGTGGATCAAGTGGAACATAGATCGAGTGATTCAAACTGCTATGGGAAGGAAGAACAAATCTTCAATTATTCAGAAACTTATCGGGCCATATCCAACGAGCATCGAGACTCTATTTATGTCACATTTTCCACTAGGAATTACAATATTAAGGGGGAAAATCAAATGAATCGATTCATCATCCCATTGCAATGTGATAAAGAATGGGGAAAAAGAATAATACCTTGTCTTAATGCGATTCTTAGAATACCAAAAAGTGGTATTCTACAGAGAAATTCCATTTTTGGATATTATAATGTAGAATATGGAATACCCGATGGGTCGGATATGGCAACACCCTCAATTGAATCCTGATACTCCTTACATATAAAAAAGTAGGGTCGAGAACTCAGAGGGAAAGATTTTATGGTGGAAATATTCTCTCTATAAATTTAATCATTAATTGTTGTTGGGGCGCTTGAAATCCTCTACATACCACTAAACTCTGAAGTACTTGGTGAATAAGCTTGTGTTGGAGGGATCCTGAAACTACAGAGGCTTGGTTTGATCAGGATGCTGAGTATTGGGAACAAGCTATAGCACTTGCTCCAGGTCCTCATAACCACTTATAACTAGTACTTTTACATCCCACTTTTATGTTTGCTTTAAACACACCATATATATGCAAGATCAATGCCT
Source organism: Larix kaempferi (assembly GCA_027924585.1). Lineage (NCBI taxonomy): Eukaryota > Viridiplantae > Streptophyta > Pinopsida > Pinales > Pinaceae > Larix > Larix kaempferi. The sequence goes on from BSBM01001241.1 coordinate 815,345, forward strand.
ATTTTTCCTTAGGTGGATGGTTCACGGGTACAACCTTTGTGACTTCATGGTATACTCACGGATTGGCTAGTACTTCCCATACAATGGATCCCTTATCTCGAATCATACTTTTAGCATCTCTTAGGTTGGGAGTAATATGTCGTCCAATGAGACTACGAATTACAAATGCTTGAAAAAGCTCTATTGCTAGTTCTGAGGGTAACCCACATTGATACAATGATAGAAAGGGACCTACCACAATAACGGAATGACCTGAATAATCAACTTGTTTCCCTAGTAAATTTTTACGAGATCTTCCTTCTTTGCCTTCGATCACATCTGAGAACGATTTATAAGTCCTATCATGACTGTGTCTCATTGGTTGACGAAAGATGCCATTATCGAGAAGTGCATCTATAGCTTCCTGGATCAATTTTTTTTTACAAATAACAAATGACTAAGATCCACTTCTTGCTAATAAATTGGTAAGAGTATTATTCCGATTGATAACTCTTCGATAAAGTTCATTTAGATTTGATGAGGTAATAATTCCACCTTCACCTAATTGAATGATTGGCCTCAGTTCGGGAGGAAGAACTGGTAATAGGCATAAGACCATCCATTTTGGTTCTATATTTGTTCGGAGAAAATGTTCAGCCAATTTCATGCGTCCAACCAAAAAATCCTTTCTTCTTCGAATTGCTGCATCCTCCCATCCATCCACAGTAAATTCTTGATCCTCCAAGAGATAGCCATCCATACACTGATCAGGGATGTATGGATTCTTGAGAAGAGAGGATCCGTGGTGGACCGACTGGATTACTTTATTATTGTTCATCAGAAGGTTTTACGGGTTTTAGAGAATATAACCTCTACGAAATTTTGGAAGAACTCTTATTAGGGGAGGGACGCCAATAGTTGTCTGGGGTCCATTGCGCCACATCAGAGGACAACTGGCAGTGATCGTTTTATGTATGACAAGTGTCGACAACCCAGCGTTGCGTGTCAGGCAGGTGGCCTCATTCAATGCTAGGGTTTTGACGGGGTTTTGGGGGTTCAATTCGCCATTTTTCCAGGGCTACTCCACTACCCTGTGCATTCTTGTTTGGGGTTGGCGTGTAGCCATTCCGCCACCCTGGTATTGGTCCGTTGGGGTTCCATTTCCTGCGCAACCCGGTTTGAATGGTGGTACATGGTGGGATGCTACATGGAGACCCGCAGAACACTCGGTTGCGTGCACTGCTCTGTGTTTTGGGTGGCCTTCCTTGTCTTTCGGTTCGGTGGGATACAATTTGTGGCGTTTTTCTTCTAGTGGCTTTGCTTGGCAATGGATTTTGAACGTGCGTTGCTCTCCCTGCTGGCGGTCCTGACTGGTTCAGTCCCTGTAACCTCCAGTGCCAACTACGGGTTCGAGGAGGTTGATGATGGCGGGTTTGTGTGTTCGACGGGCCTCGGCTTTGGCCATCCTGCAATTGGTAGGGTTTAATCCTTACCAGCAACTTGACAGTGCTTTTCAAAACTCCACACCTCCTCATTGATGATTTTGTTAAACCTTTGGAACAATTTTGTTGTGGTTGCTTGTGTGTCTCTAGCAGTGGGCTTGTTTGGGTATCTCCTTAGTGGGTTTGTCTGGCTGTATTGTAATTGTATCTCGTAAGTGGGTTTGTCTGGCTGTTTCGGGCACGAGTTTGTCTAGTTGTTTCGTTTTTAGGGTTTCTCTGGTTGTGAGGAGGTTTGCAGGGTATGTTTGCACAAAATTATGGTGGATTTCTCGGCTACTGCGATTTGTCTTTTTGCTTGATATCTGCAACTGTGATTATGGGTGAGTTTTGTTATGTTTTTCGGACCCTGTCTGGTTTCTGATTGTTTATGGTGGAGTAGCCCCGGCAAAATGGTGTGTTGAACATGGTCTACGATTTTATAATGTGGTTCTGGTGTTAAACACAGTCTAAACATTTGGAGAAACAAGGGTTTTGGCGGACTGTGGATGGATATGGGTGTCTCTTGAATATATTTCAAACCCAGTGTGGTTATTGCATTCTATTATGGCTCTGGTTGATATGCGTGATTGTAATTTGGGACTTGGCTAATTTGGTGATGATTCCTCCTGTTTTTTTTTGGCTAATTATATAGTTAAAATATTTTTTGTTTAGGGTTGGTGGTGGAGGGTTTCGTAGGAGATTCTCTGTTTTTACTGCAGCATAGATTTGGCTTTTGGCTTCTGTTCGTGAATATTTTTTAGGCATATGCATTCAATAGATTGTAAATGTGGTTGTTGACAGTTTTTGGAATTTGGCATGGTATGTCTTATTGTGTGGATGAATGATGGTTGCTTTCAATGTTGGAAGAAATATTGTTATGCATTATGGCTATGATTATTGTAGCATGGATTATTGGAAGCAATATTGTTATACATTTTGGTTATGATTATTGCAGTTTATATTCATATTGCCGCAAAATTTGCAGCAGTAGGTGTTTGAACTTTATATCCATCTTCATATTCATATTGTAGTAGATATAAATCCTTGTTATTTCCATCGGGTTTCAAAACTTTGAACTTGGTTTTAGATTCTATCAAGCCCTCGTCGTTCTTGTTTGAAGCTGCAAAAGAAGAAAATGTCGTGGATACATTGTCATGGTGTTTGATGACAATTCTGAAATTTGGCATGGCCCCTCATTTAGTGTGAATGTCTGTCTTTCTTTTCCTGATGGCTTTGCAATCTTATGTAGTGAACTGATACAAAAACTTTGACACAGTTTAAGCATTTGATGGTATACTGAATGTGTTTTCTTGTTGGTATACCGAATGCCTTTTCTTATTCATAGGGTATCTTTTCTTATTCATAGCATCAGTAAAATAGTAAGTAAGCTAGTAAGAAGATTTATTGTGAATAAGTTAATGGTAAAAAATTCAGATACATTTAATGGAGTGCATTTTTCTCAATATTAATTATGGATTTGAGTTTGGAAATTACAGATGGTACTTAAGAGTGTTGTTTAGCTAGTTTGTGCATGTTCATTTGTTTATGGATTTGAGTTTAAATGGAAATTAGAGATGGTACTTAAGAGTGTTGTTCGCTAGTTTGTGCATGTTCATTTGTTTATGGATTTGAGTTTAAGTGCAAATTAGAGATGGTACTTAAGAGTGTTGTTTGGCTAGTGTGTGCATGTTCATTTGTTTAAAATATTGTATCACAATCTCAACAAAGAAGTTCAACAAAGTAGATGTAAGATCAAAGTTGCAAATGGCCAGATACCTATTGCTATCCATAGAGTTAGAGGGATATGATGGATTTTATATTAATGCCATAATCAACTTAATTGAAACTTTGACATAGGTTCAATTTTTTTGGTTTTCCTTTTACCTTATCAGCCTCCTTGAATGAGCTTGTGAAAGGAGTGTTGCTAGGAGTTTGGAAAAAAAAAATAGATGGATTTTGTAGATGTTGTGTTTTGTAGGCATGAAGGAATGGTCAACATTCATAGAATGGAAATAAACAAAAATAAATAAAACCTGCTCATTTATAATAAAACAACTGCACTTTGTATTAATAGTACTAAATTACAAATACAATGCCTCTATTTGTAGTAGATGTAAATGCCTAGGATTTGTAGTCGTATGAAAACTATCACCTAGGTTTTAGGTTATGTCAAATCCTCATCATGCTTGATTGAGGCTACAAAAAAATAAAATTCCTTGAGAACAAAATAGCATTTGGTTAGCCTATACACCAGATATCCTATTCTTCACAAGGTTCATCACCTTCCCCATCATTTCTTGTCAGGTTTCCAGTTTGAGTGAAGTAGGGTGACCTTACTGAGGATGTTTAATTAGTATGGGTGGGGTTGGTGGAAACATATTGAGGCCAATTTACTCCTTGCAACCAAGGAGGAATTGAATAGCCATAGTCCTGACTTGTGCTTGAGACCCCTGGAATAATTACAGGTGTTGGATAACATAAGATAGAATGGGCCCCTGCACTAGTAGGAATAGAGGGGGGGTGTAGTAGTAATAGAGGGGGGGTGTAAACCTGCCTGATTATAGTGGGGTATATGAATGTTAATAAGATCCCGGTAGAATCGTGCACTATTTGCAAATGCTTCTAATGATCCTTCCATCACGTTCCTTTCATCGGTTGTTCTTGTAGTATCAACCATCACATTCCTTTCCTCCATTTCTCTTGCATAATTGTGGTTCATCTGTTGCACCTTCCTTGCATCCTTTGCTTGCCTTGGCAACTGCCTCTGGTGCTCTTTTTCTTGTCGATTAGCCTCTCTTGCAATCCTTTCATGTGCCCAATGTTCAGCTGCAATCATCCTTGCTTCCTTCTTTTCCTTTGCAAGATCTTTATTCCTTTGTTTTAATTCCTGCAAAGCATGTTTCTTTTATTTAGATTGAACCAAAAGGCTTATGTAATCTTCTGAAGTGAGTAGTTGTGAACTCTGGTCCAATTGGGGAATGTCTGTCTTTCCTTTCCTTCCTTGTGTTGACACTCTCTCCACTGGAAACTTTAGGAATTGGCCAAGCCTTGGTGTGTTCCCTGGCAGTGGTTCTTCTCCTATGAGAGGTTCTTCTGTTGCAATATATTCTTTGGCTGCATCCTCGTTGTCTATGTTAGGTTCTTCTATCAACCCACCATCAGCATAAAAATGGAAAATCTCATCTTGTATGACTATCAGTTGCGAAGGCATGTTCATGCTTTCATCGTTGGTGGAACCGCCAATGTGTCTATTGAAGTTCATCATGGCCTCTACCATCCATGATGGTTGGGATACTTGGGTTGGAAATGTCAATGTGTCAGCGTTACTACCTGGATTGCGACAACCATCGACCACATTTCTATGTGCCACAGAATCCACGTGTGTGCCGGTTGGACCACCTAGCCCCATGTTATCTTCCGTTTCTTTGTCATCGAATTGTGTAGCGCTAACCTATTCATTATCATCAACAACACCAACTCCTTGGCAGTTTCCTTGAGAAAGGGACATGATGTTGTCCACAACATCTTCCTCTTACTGCCCATCCAAATGCTCTTCAACGTCCTCAAGATATTCACCAGCCACATCTTCTTGGCCGTCCACATCAAATGCTCGGCTACACCCAGTGTCATTCATAAGAGCATCATAATTCAATGGCCAGATACATGTTTTCCTAAAGCTAGTCTTGATATTCGAGGATGTGAGAGCCCTTTTGAAAGCCTTGCTTGCAAGCTCATCTATCTCAAACCTCTTTAACTCTACCCCTGGGTTCTTCGCCATCCATGTAGCATGTTCCGACCTGAAAAAAAGCCTTGAAAGGCCCAAACACACTCACATCCAGGGGCTGCAATTTGTGAGTGGTGTGAGCAAGAAGTGTTAACAAGTCAATGCCCAACCTATTTGCCTCCTCGATGGTTTGCACAACAATGTGGCTGCCATGGCCATCTTAAACCAATAGGTGTCTGTTTTCAAGGCAGACACCGTCTGGTACAAATGTTGCAAAGTGACAAAGCCAATTCAGGAAAAATTATTTAGTCATCCATGCATGGGGATGTGCAACCATGTACGCCCCAAGTTCACAGTTTTGGATATAGTTTTGCAACCGAGTTTTTCCCTTGAACAAATAAAATCCTAGGATTTCCATACCGATTGCATTCACAAAACATATAATGGTTATCCACTCCCTACTCTTGGGAAGAATATTTGGCACATTCCGGCTCCCTCTCTTTGCAATTACCCGCATGCCACAATTCCTTCCTGCCTGTAACCTTGTCTCGTCGCAGTTTCAAATATGGTCTGGAGCGTAAGAGTGTTTCTCATATGCAGAAGAAAGAGTGTCATAGAACTTGGGCACAACTGTGGGGCGTAGATTCAATGCCATGTCTCTATCTAGGCCCTCTGCAGTTCATAGCACTAGCTCTGGATGCCTTTTTTTTAAACCATCCCACCAAGACTTACCTGGAAACCCATCTTTGAATGGGGTTGGCCTCCCTTGACAGATTTGAGCAATAGTTGATTTCAGTTGTGTCAACTCTAGCCCATGTACCAATTGGGCCATCTCCTTACATCACACCACCACATCCTCCTCCTCTTGTCCAGTCATGACTGTAAGAGGACCTCTCCTCTTGGTATCAGTCAAGCCGTTTATCCAGTAATGGATTGATTTGGGTGCAATCCCATATTTTTTGGCCGCTGATCTAACTGAAAACCCCTTGAATTCAACATCGTCAATTGCACCCAACATGTCTTCTTTTGTCCATCCTCTAATAGCATTGATTTTCTTCGTTGAAATGGCACCTTCCACTGTGGAATATTGTGGCAATATGGGCGATGCTGGAACTATGGGTGGTGATGGCACTATCATTGATGGTGGAACCACGCCATCTACCTCTTCCACAGGACCATTCTCAGAATTTGTTGTAGAAATGTTGTCATTTGAAACATGGGCCCTTTCCTCATCCGATGATGTGCATCGTTGTTAGGCACCCCAGGTACCCTGATTCCTTGCGCCCCTTGTACGAGATGCAATATTGACTCTTGCCATGGCTATGAGAATCTGCACTATCCATACATGTAACATTTAATATGGTATCCTTCTGCAATGGTTAACCTGTGAGTATTATACGCTAAACTAGTTAATTGAATGGATATGTGAAGTGGATAGTTAATGGATACGTGAAAACTTAGATAATTAATTGAATGGATACATGAAATAAGTGAATGTTAATACTTGAACCACTGTGCACACATTGATGGGTTGTTGATAAATGGTTGAGTCCTGGTTGATAGATGAACAATTTGCAGGAATCCAAGGAATGCAAATGGATGATAGACACATTGCTTGAATGGTTGAGTCCTGGTTGATAGATGAACAATTTGATATATGCATAACTTGAATCCAAGGAATGCAAATGGATTCAATTGTATGCAAAGAGGTTGGTTTATAGTTTTTTATGTTGAAAATGATTGCTTAGTGGAATTGACATGGATTGCAAGGTTAATTCTGGGAATGGGAGGCTGGGATTGTTTTGGCACCAATCCAATGGTTGGACATTTGTATTTGCATGATCCATGCGCTCTTAGTGCGTTTAATGGATGATTTGATTTTGGGCAGCTGGGAATTCGATTAATGGATGTTTTTCTGATCCATGTGCTTTCGTTGAGTGTAATGCCTGATTTGATTTTGGGTAGCGAATTTTGTTTTGCCGATCCATGTGCTTTCATTGAGTTTAATGCATGATTTGATTTTGGGCAGCGCTGGCAATTTGATTAATGGATGTTTTGTTGATCCATGTGCTCTTGTTGAGTTTAATGGATGATTTGATTTTGGGCATTCGTATTTGCTGATCCTTTTGATTTCATAGAGTTTAATGAATAATTTGATCAGTTTTCAGGGGTGGGTGTCATTTATTGAGGTTGCATGTCTAAGTTGTTGATGAATTATGGACCAGATGTTGACCCTAATTTTACTTGCAGTGTGCAGGTGGTAATGGGTGATAGAACACTGCATCCTGTTGTTTGAATGTTGCTTCTCCAATTGTGGGTCATGAGGGCTAATGTGATGCCCAGGGTGTACTTCGTAGATTAAGCATGATAGGATGTTTTGATGTTAGATTTGGTATTTATGGTAGGACATATTTTTTTCTCAATTGGACCCGATGGTTTGTAAAGTTGGCATTAAATGGATTGTCCAGTGTCAACTTGGGTTTTAATAAACGATTGAATGCTCTTTAGACTTAATATAATTTATATTTATGCATAAATATAAAGTTTAATGATTTTCTTTTGAGTTGGGAATATTCATTCATTGAATGGTTGATGTGACGGGAACCATGACCACCCCTAAATATATAACATGATACACTTCTTCTGAGCTTTCTTTTTACAAGACTTATTCCACGAACTTACCGTCAGACCAAATCAAGAAAGCAAGCTCACTCCGAAAAGTGGGGAGTCCCAGTCTTCAAATTTGAAGCCTTTAGGGCCCTTCAAAGGCCATTTTACACGTCATAGAAGACCACCTCAAATTTTACCATGCAAAAATATTTAATTTCATGGTAAGCCCTTCAATAATTAAATTAACCACTATTGTTTAAAATTTCAACAGAAGGGTAGCTTCAAATTTCACCCCTCAATAGTTTTCAGTGGGAAATCAGGAATGTGGCTACTAGATAGGTGACTTGGGAGTGGGACTTGGTACTCATTACTCTCCAATATCCACGTGTCTAGGCATCGATGGATCATGGGCCATTGAGCCTCTAATAATATCATTGACCAGTTTACGGGGATGGGATTACACTGTGCAGCCCATGTCTTGAATGCTTCTAAGTTCACGTGTTAGCGACGAGCGCTTACGTGTTTAACACATTTAATGGCAACAACAACTTTATTAAATATGGTTGGTGGCTCATACGTGTTGCTGGAAGCGGGCTTACCAAGTTACCAATTATCACATACCAATTCGTGACTTCTGACTTCATTTAGTATTCAATGTATAATACATTATGTTAATGTACCCCAAATTTGGCATTTCGGACAAACTCCACAATCCAGAAACTTCTTGTCATGTTGCAAGTTATCGTTCCCATCCGTGGCCCTTGCCCACAACCCTTTTTTTTCTTTGTTGTATCAAGTTAATCCTACAGTCTATAGCTCCCAACCTCACACACTGTGTTTTCTTTGTTATATCAAGTCAATCCTACGGATCCTGAGTCCCACCTTGTGTTTTCTTTGTTGTATCAAGTCAATGCTCAAATTCCATGCTTCCATGGCTCTGACCATCAATATATAATATTACAGGAATACAAACAAGATTTTGCTTATACCCCTGCTTCACCGTGGTCGAGCTACTTCCAAGTTTCACCTACCCTATCTCCTCTAGTCCTCTAGGAAAGTTTGCAATGCGAAGCCACCAATGCCGGCCTGCCATAAACATATATAAAGAAATTTGTTTTCTTTGAGGAGCTCAACTTCAAGGCTAACTGGATTGCTGACATCCTATGAATTTAAAAGTATGTACATCATTTTATCCATTCATGATCCCATCAATTATTTAAAAACAAATTATTTGATTAAAATTTTGTAACTTCAAAGTTCAAACACAATATTATTATTTGATTGAAAATTTGTAACTTCAAATGGTCCTTGAAGGATTCAAATTTGAAGCCTTGACCCAAGAGTGGGTTTGTCACAAATCTCCGTTAAATGTTGTTCAAAACGGAATTTATCGATTCCCAACCATAGCAACAACAACAACAATTGCTTCTTTCTTCATATGTTCTGTGTACACGCATATGATTCCATGTGCACCTTGCCTTGCCCTATTTGCCATTGTTGCCTGATCGAAACTCTTGAGAATTTATCCTCCCTTTAAATTTCCTGAAATGGAGGGGACAAGGAAGACCATTGTTTTCACTCTGAAACCAAGCGCTTCCCCAGGCAACTGCCACTGGCCATGGTTGCAGCCCTACGGGAAACAGGTGTGTGCATTGCACCCCCCATCTTTACCAAAAATCCTAGGGATTTGGGAAGTTCCCACTTTGTCGACCTCCATGCATCTAGTTAATGAGTCAGATCAAGAATCCAGACTTTGTATCTAAAACTGTATTGCATGAGCCATTTTCCCCAATTGCTCAGTCGTCGATTCGACACCTTCCTCTAGTACACGGTTTAAGATTCCTGGGATTTATTAATATGAATACCATCGATGCTACTACACTTGTAATCCCAACTAGCTATCGAATTTCAATATGATTGAGAATATGCAACAACATCTGGTGAAGGACAATGTTGAAAGCTGACAATTTTCTTAGAATGCTAAGTGCCCACGCCTGTGTTCAACTGTACGAACTGGGACACAAATGTTTTTTTAATCTTGATTTTTAGAATGACAGTGCTACTTTACCTTTTGATTTTGTTTCCCTTTTCGGTTGGTCTTGAATAGAACATGAACTTCAACCATATAACAAGAACTTCAACCATCTATGCATCTCCTCTCTACTTGGTCTGCCTACATTTTACTTATGCTTCACAACCCATCCTCTAATTCGTCATACCACAGAGTTAGTATGTATAATGAGATTTAAGGGGAGGGCTACAAGGAAGAAATAGCCAGGGTCCTTAATCATCTATTGAGAACAAAAGTTGCATGGATTCATATAGTTCTCTTTGTTCAAACCATAACATAGCATGTAACATGTAAGGAGCGCTTATTCTATCCCAAGTATGTGTGGCATTCATAGTGTTGAATGAAAAATTAGAACATATAGCATTGTCATTGGCATTCAATTCTATTGTAGGGTACACGATTAGAGTAACAAAGAAACTTGCAATTAGTTTTTAATCCAGTCCAACTTCTTTGTTGAATTGTTCTCTCTGATAGATTTCGTGAAGGAGGATTATAAATGGCATAGGAAACACAGTTGTTTGATAGAGGTGCATGAAAGTGAATTATGGTCCTCAATTCAACGAAGTAAAAAAAAGTTACCATTCAGATTCTTTCCCTTCACCATTTTTATTTCCTTTCTGCATACATCTCTATTGTTCACTAATTTAGCAACAGATACAGACCAGACTCAACGTCCAATTTTTTTGGCTTCTGAAACAATTTCTTCCTTTTTTGGCTTACATTATCATTTTTTTCCATTGTTAAGTAGGCTAGAATTTATATTAGTTTGAAGAACGCTAGTGATTTACAAAGATTGAACTTTTCCAAGAATAAGCATCACGTTGCTTTTAGAAGAGTTGAAGAACCCAATTCTGCATCGAGCTTGTATTGTTCAAAGCAGCCTAGGAACCCATTTTAAGAGGTATTAAATATTATTAAACTGGTTAAAAGTTGGATTGGAATTGGGCTAGCAAGCTATCTATAGCTTCACTGATGCAGAAAAAAAGATCTATAAAATTATCACACTGAACATCTGGAAAGTGGATTTTCTATGTGTCTCCTAAGTTATGTTTCACTAATAAATTCCTCATGTTCAGGCAGATCATGAAAGAGTATAATAGTATTAATTTTGACTGTAAGGATGAAAGTTGCACTACTACACAAGGGGGTGTTTTGAGACAAAAGTTTAAGACGAAATTATACTTTCGTCTCAAACATTCCCCATGTGTTTGACTTTTCTATTGAAAGACTCATGCTTATTATTATTTACATTTATTATTATTATTTATATTTATAGCTGGAGGAAATAATGGGCAGTAATAAGACCATCTAGACTAGGGGAGAGGCTCCTATTGTTGTGCGGGAACCAGTAGTGGTCATGGTTCGCATCACATCAAACACCCTATTCTTGCACATTTCCAGATTAATTAAAAATCATTAAACAACATATTTATGCATAAATAGAGTTTATATTAAGTACAAAATACATTTAATAACTGATCAGAACCCTAGATGACAGTATTTGGTCCATTTAATGCAAAGTTTAGAAACCATCAAGTCCAAATTGAGACTCCACTCTGTCTTGCCATTAATGACAAATCTAACAACAAAAAATCCTATCATACTCAATCTACTGAGTACACCCTGGGAAACACATAAGCCATCATGAACCATAACTGGAGAAGCAGTTATCCATCATCCATAACCACCTGCACATTGCAAGTGATATAGGGGTCAGCATCTGGTCCAGTATGATTCAACAACTCACACATGCAACCTCAATAAATGACACCCTGATCCGGATTTATGTGGGAACGAAACAAAAGATAGCATATACAGAATCATATACAGAGATATATTGCAAATAACACAGTGATACAGTAAACACATATTCTATTAAATAGTGGAAATAGAACAGACTGTAAAATACAATAGCTGGAATGGTGGTAGCTATCTCTGAGAAGAGATGTGTCCGCTATGCTCATTCGTGCCAAGATGATTACAAAGAGAGGCCGAAAGGGCCTATTTATCATAAGCATGAGGGAAAGAATCCCAAACATCCAAAAACCTAACCCTGGAAGATGAACCGTCATAAAGTCATGTGGGCCCCGTTTGGGTAAGTTAGTACATCAACTTCCCGGGGTCGTAACTTTTGCATACGATCTCCGTTTGGGGCGCTCGGTAGCCCGTTGGAAAGGTCTATCCGAGATTTACAACTTTCGACTGGGCCCAAATGTATGTCGGAGGCAACCATTTGGTTCCCCAAATCGCCAAAAAATGTCGTTTAGGGCCTCAAAATGGCTCCGGAAGTTCAGGACCCAAAAAACTGCTAAAAATAGTAATTTGCCAAAATTGCCAGAAGACTGTTTTGAGCCAGTTGGAAGAGGTGGGCCGCCACCGATATCCACCTGGATCACACCCACCCACTGAAAAAATCAAATCACCCATTAAAATTTATGAAATCAAAAGGAGCAGCAAAACTCTACGAATGTCCAAAATCAATAATCCATTAAACTCTTAAATAAAAAAATCAAATCATCCATTACACCCTTAACTCAACAAATAGAATTTCCTCCCCAAGATCAAATCAAGTACCTAAACTCAACCAAATCAGATCTTAAATCACAAAATCAAATCACCCATTAAACCCTTTACTCAGTAAACAAAATTCGCTGCCCAAGATCAATTCAAGCATTAAACTCAACCAAAGCACCTGTCCAACAGCGAATCATCCATTAAACACACTAAGAGCACATGGATCATGCAATAAAGAATTCTCCAGCCATTGGATCGGTGCCAAATCAATCCCAGCCTCCCATTCCCAGAATTAACCTTGCAATCCATGTCAATTCCCCTAAGCACTCATTTTCAACATAAAAAACTATAAAGAAACATATTTGCACACAATTGAACCCATTTGCATTCCTTGGATTCATCTATCATTCAAGCAAGAAATGTGTTTATCATCCAGGACTCCACCATTCATCAACAGCCCAACAGTGTGTGCATAGTGTCAACCATTCATCAACATCCCAACAGTGTGTGCATAGTGTCAACCATTCATCAACAGCCCAACGGTGTGTGCACAGTGTTCCAGGTATTTACAGTCACCTATTTCCTGTATCCATTTAATTAACCATCTAAGTTTTCTAGTAACCATTAACATGTATTAAGGTGAAAATTGAAATACCATTATGGTTCAAGCGTGATGTTTTAATGGTATTTCAAGATGGTCATGAAAATCTATAATAATATGGTATTTCAAATAATAATGGTATTTGCATGAACCATCTTCAGATTTTTATTTGAACCCTAAATGTTCAAACTGGTTCTCCAAACTTCAAGTTAAAGTTGGTTGCATTTGTAACCATTAACATATATCCATTAACTATCAGATTAAACCATTAACCATTTACATGTATCCAGTAACCGTTAACCTTGCATAGCAGATCAGATTTCCTTTACAATCACATTAAAATTTTTTATCAGATTTCCTTTACAATCACATTAAAAATTTTGATTTCATTTTAGATTACCGAATTTTTTATGTCATTTTAGATTACCATCTTCAGATTACTAGTAATAATGTTAGAAATGTGCACACACTGATGGGGTGAAACACTGTGCACACACTTATCATTTGTATCAAAAAACTATTCCTGATCAACCAGGACTCAACCATTCATCAACAGCCCCCAAGTTTATGCACAGTGTGTGAAGTATTGACAGTCCATTCTATTAACTAGTGTGTGAGGTATTGACAGTCCAGTCCATTCTATATAATACCCTATTAAATGTTACATGTATGGATTGTGCAGCTTCTCGTAGCCATGCCAAGAGTCAATATTGCACGTCGCACAAGGAATACAAGGAAGCGGGGTACCCAGCTACAATGCACATCATCGGATGCGGAAATGGCCCATGTTTCAAATGACAACATTGCTACAACAAATTCTGAGAATGGTCCTATGGAAGAGGTAGATGGTGTGGTTCCACCATCAACGACAAAGCCATCACCACCCACAATGCCAACATCGCCCATATTGCCACCATCTTCCATAGTACAAGGTGCCATTTCAACGAAGAAAATCAGTGCAATTAGAGGATGGACAAAAGAAGACATGTTGGCTGCAATTGATGATGTCGAATTCAAGGGGTTTTCAGTTAGAGCAGTGGCCAAAAAATATGGGATTGCACCCACATCAATCCATTACTGGATAAATGGCCTGACCCATACCAAGAGGAGAGGTCCTCTTACAATCATGACTGAACAGGAGGAGGAGGAGATGGTGGTGTGGTGTAAGGAGATGGCTAAATTGGGACATGGGATAGAGTTGATACAACTGAAATCAACTGTTGCTCAAATCTATCAAGGGACGCCAAACCCATTCAAAGATGGGTTTCCAGGTAAGTCATGGTGGGATGGTTTCAAGAAAAGGCATTCAGAGCTAGTGCTACAAACTGCAGAGGGCCTGGATAGAGACAGGGCATTGAATCTATGCCCCACAGTTGTGTCCAAGTTCTATGACACTCTTTCTTCTGCATATGAGAAGCACTCTTATGCTCCAGACCATATTTGGAACTGCGACGAGACAGGGTTACAGGCAGGAAGGAATTGTGGCATGCGTGTCATTGCAAAGAGAGGGAGTAGGAATGTGCCAAAGATTTTGCCCAAGAGAAGAGAGTGGATTACCATTCTATCATGTGTGAATGCAATTGGTATGGCAATCCTAGGGTTTTATTTGTTCAAGGGAAAAACTCGACTGCAAAACTATATCCAAAACTGTGAACTTGGGGCATGCATGGCTGCACATCCCCATGCATGGATGACTAAATAAATTTTCCCGAATTGGGTTTGCCACTTTGCAGCATCCATACCAGGTGGTGTCTCCCCTAAGAACAAACACCTGCTGGTTTTAGATGGCCATGGAAGCCACATTGCTGTGCAAACGATCGAGGAGGAAAATAGGTTGGGCATTGACTTGTTAACATTTCCTGCTCACACCACTCACAGGTTGCAGCCCCTGGATGTGAGTTTGTTTGGGCCTTTCAAGGATTATTTCAGGTCAGAACGTGTTGCATGGATGGCAAAGAACCCAGGGGTAGAGGTAAAGAGGTTTGAGTTAGCTGATTTTGCAAGAAAGGCTTTCAAAAGGGCTCTCACATCCTCCAATATCAAGGCTGGATTTAGGCAAATAGGTATCTGGCCATTGAATTATGATGCTATTATGCATGACACAGGGTGTATCCAAGCATTTCATGTGGATGACCAAGAAGCTGTAGCTGGCGAAGATGGTGAGGATGTCGAAGAGCAATTGGATGGGCAGCAAGAGGCAGGTGCTATGGACAACATCATGTCCCTTTCTCAAGGCAACTACTAAGGAGCTGCTACTTCTGATGATGATGAACAAGTTTGGGCTACACAATTCGATGACGAAGCAGCGGGAGATAGCATGGTGCTAGGTGGTCCAGCCGACACACAGGTGGATTCTGTGGCACATATAAATGTGTTCGATGGTTGTCGCAGTCCAGGAAGCAACAACAACACATTGACATTGCCAACCCAAGTATCCCAACCATCATGGATGGCAGAGGCCATGATGAACTTGAACAGACACATTGGTGGTATCACCAACGATGAAAGCATGAACATGCCTTTGCAGCCAACTGAGATTGTACATTTTTATGTTGATGGTGGTTTGATAGAAGAACCTAACATGGACAATGAGGATGCAGTTGAAGAATATACTGCAGCAGAAGAACCACTAGCAGGGAACACACCAAGGCTTGGCCAATTCCTAAAGTTGCCAACGGAGAGAACAAGGAAGGAAAGGAAAGACAGACATTCTCCGATTGGAACGGAGTTCACAACTACTCACTTCAAAAGAGCACATAAGCCTCTTGGTTGAATCTGAACAAAAGAAACATGCTTTGCAGGAATCAAAACAAAGGAAGAAAGATATTGCAAAGGAAAAGAAGGAAGCAAGGATGATTGCAACTAGACAGCGGGCACATGAAAGGATTGCAAGAGAGGCTAATCGATAAGAAAAAGAACACCAGAAGCAGTTGGCAAGGAAACCAAAGGAAGCAAGGAAGGTGCAACAGATGAACCAAAATAATGTGATGGCTGATACTAGTACAAGAACAATCGATGAAAGGAACATGATGGAAGGATCATTAGAAGCATTTGCAAGCAGTGCACGATTCTATCAGGATCTTATTAACATTCAGATACCCCACTATAATCAGGTAGGTCTACACCCCACCTCTATTCCTACTAGTACAGGGGCCCATTCTATGTTATCTTATCCAACACTAGCAATTATTGCAAGGGTCCCAAGCACAAGTCAATCCTATGGCTATTCAATTCCTCCTTGGTTGCAAGGAGCAAATTGGCCTCAATCTGTTTCCACCAACCCCACCCATCCTAATCAAACATGCTCAGTAAGGTCACCCTACTTGCCTCAAACTGGAAACCCTACAAGAAATGATGGGGGAGGTGACAAACCTCTTCAAGAATAGGATATCCGGTGTATAGGCCAACCAAATGTTATTTTGTTTTGAAGGCATTTTCTTTTTGTGTAGCCCCAATCAATCATGATGCTGACTTGATATAACCTAAAACAAATGTGATAGTTTTCATACAGACTACAAATCCTAGGCATCGACATCTACTACAAATAGAGGCATTGTATTTATATTTCAATTCTATTAATATAAAGTGCAGTTGTTTTATTATTAATGAGCAGGTTTTTATTCATTTATGTTTGTTTTCCATTCAGCTGAATGCTGCCAATAGCTACAAATTCCAACTATTTTTTTTCTTCCCAAACTCATAGCAACACTCCTTTCAGAAGCTCATTCAAGGAGGCTTATAAGGTGAAGGGAAAACCATAAAATTTGAACCTATGTTAAAGTTGCAGGTTTTGGTTCATTTATGTTTTTTTTTCCATTCTATGAATGTTGCCAATAGCTACAAATTCCAACTATTATTGTTTTTCCCAAACTCATAGAAACACTCCTTTCACAAGCTCATTCAAGGAGGCTTATAAGGTGAAGGGAAAACCATAAAATTTGAACCTATGTTAAAGTTGCAGGTTTTATTCATTTAGGTTTTTTTTCCATTCTATGAATGTTGCCTACATAACCATGCAGGTTTTGGTTCCATTCTATGAAAACCATTCCTTCATGCCTACTTAACACAACCGCTTCGAAATCCATCTAATTGTTTTTTCCACACTCATGGCAACACTCCTTTCAGAAGCTCATTCAAGGAGGCTTATAAGGTGAAGGGAAAACCATAAAATTTGAACCTAGGTTAAAGGTGCAATTAAGTTGATTATTGTACCTAATCACTTGCAATTTTAGTTTGTTGCATTGTGTTAGTCTTGCCATCACCTAAGATTTATGTTTTAAGTCACAATTTGCTTGCTGCACAAAGTTCACTACATAAGTCGATATCCACATCCTTTTCTTCTGTTGCAGCTTCAAACACTAATATAAATATGAATATCAAGTTCTAACACCTACTGCTGCAAAATTACCAAAATCATAACCAAATTCTTATTACAGTATTGCATATCCAGAGTAATCTACAGTAAGCATATCCAGAATTCAACCAACAAATATTCACATTAAATTTCATATCCACAACATTTTCATTTCCACATATTTTTCTTCTTTTGTAGCTTCGAAAACTAATATAAAGATGAATATCAAAATTCTAAAACCTACTGCTGCTAAAAAATACCAATATTGCTCCCAATTACCCATGCTGCAATAATCTAGGCTAGGTTTACCAATATTGCTCCAACATTCACAATAAATTTCATATCCATTTTCATTTGCAAATTTCATATCCACATCATTCAGAAACCACTACTGCAAATGCCCGAAATCAAAAATCAATTTCATATACTACTGCAAAGATGAATATCAAGTTCTAAACCCTACTGCTGCAAATGACCGAAATCACCAAAATGAATTACATTTACACTGGAAGCAACCAGCATTCAACCACTGAAAGAAAACAACATTCATTCATCGACCCAATATCAGATTAATGCCAAAATCATAAACCCCATTATCACCACATTTACAAACTAATGACCGCACATGCCCAAAAAAAACAAATATAAGCTACAGAACAACATACAATCCCATACGAAACCCTCAACTGGAAACCCTAAACAACAAATGTGTTAAAAATTGTATAATTCATACAAACTGGTGGAAGCCAACCCAAAGAAAAAACAGTGGAAGCCATAACAGTAAATTCATCTTTGATTCAGGATTTTCGGACCCTATCCTAAGTTACAATCACGCACGCAGAGCTAGAACTATCACAAAGCAAGGCATAGACACGGGCCTTAAAACCAGAGACACCCAAGGCATGTTAACAAGCCGACTGTCCACATTATACAATTGATACACCGCCATTGAAAACCAGTAACCAGACAGGGTCCGAAAAACCAATCAAAACGAAATTATCACAGAGAAGCCGAGACAACCCTTACCGAGCCAAAGAGTTAACGAAATTATCCATGGGGATATGTAAAGCGTTAAAAAACGTTGTGGAGTTGCTGGATGGAAACCCCCACCAAATATTGTAGGATGCAGAGCCGAGGCCACCAATGACCGAGCCAGATATGTAAAGCGTTAAAAAACGCTGGGGAGATGCTGGTAAGAAACCCCTCCCATTGCAGGATGTAGAGTCGAGGCCACCAACGACCGAGCCACCAACGAATGAGCAGGGACAGAGCCGCTAAAGATCGCCAACAAGGAGAAAAACACAAATACATTTACAATGCAGCAAGAAAAACACAAGCAACCAAATAGAAACCAAGCAAAGACTTAACAAAATCATCCACGAGGAGGAGTGGAGTGTTAAAAAACACTTTGCAAATGCTGGTAGGAAACCCTACCGGTTGTAGATTGCAAAGATGAGGCCACCAACAACCAAGTCCCCAAAGATCGCCAACGGGGAGTGCACCGCGATGAATTGAGCCACCAACGAACGCCAATAGGGAGATACCAGCACCGAATCGAGCCACCAACGAACGCCAACAGGGAGACCCCAGCACCGACGAAATGCAGATCCGAGCAAAGGTCCGACCGGAATGAGCTCTCATGCCAGGAATGCCGCACAGAACAACGACCAAATGCGCGCAGTATGAGGTTGCCCAGTGCTCCATCAATGGGTATGCAGCCTACCACCAGGCGCGCAGGCAGGAGCGAACAATAGAGTAGGGGTGGACCACTACCGGGGTTCCGAAATGGCCACACACGGGGACCAAACAAGATTGCACAGGGAGAACGAGAAGCCCCAGAAAAATGGCATTTTCACCACCCTAAACCCCACAAAAACCCTAGCAATAAAGTACGCCACGTGCCTGACACGCGGCTTTATCGACTCGACTCCTGTTGTACCGAAAAAGGGCCCCGCCAGCTATCCTCCGAGGTGGCACAGTGGGCCCCGCACCACTATTTGCCTCTCTCACCTAGCAAGCAACCATGTCCAAGAGAGCGCAATGTAATAGGGTTTGAAGTACGCTTGCAAAAACCGTTTTCAACACCATTGCTGCAACTACTGAATAACAAGGGTTTTCAACAAGGGCGTTGCAACTGTTGAATAACATGTGTTTTCAATATCGACGGTGGAGGATTCTGCCATGGTATCATAACCCATGTCCAAGAGAGCGCAAAGTAATAGGTTTGAAGTATGCTTGCAAAAACCGCTGCTAACAGGGGTTTTCAACACCATGGATACAACTGCTGAATAATAAGGGTTTTCAACCAAGGCGCTGCAACTGCTGAATAACATGGGTTTTCAACAATGACGGTGGAGGATTCTATCGTGGTATCTTCTTATTCTTGTTATATTATATTCTCTTTAATTTTAACACTCGAGAAACTATTTGAGGAAGCATTCTTTAATCTTAATTTTTGTTTGTTAATCATTCAAGTGCCCATATATTTCTGGGTTTTTAAAATTCGGGGCTTTGGAACATTAATCTGTATACCCACTTGATCTTAAGGGTAACTAGGGTTTGGAGAATAATTTTTTGCTGGTGTGAGCCTTTATCCTTACTGATGGGTTATTTTTTGGTCGATATATAGGTCTTCCTCAAAAAAGAATAACTAAGATTGTCAAAACAATGGAAAACTTTGCCTTCGTAGCATTGAATTGTGCACAACCACCATGGTGCCTTGATATCCTTATCCACAGGTATTTTTGCTACCTTTCTCCCAGCATTGAAGCATCCGATTTGTTGGATTTTGTTCTGCTCTTTGAGGGCTTCAATATTGAATATTGCCAAGGAATCCATAGCGGCTTCCTTGGATATTCAAGAAAAGAGAACATTTAGATGGGAATATTCAATATGTCGTATTTATCAAATATCAAAACAGTAACAGGTGTGGCCATTCCTTCAGTATTATTAGCTAGAGAAAGTTGGATTTCGTGGTTTGTCTCTTGGGCAATTTCTTTGTTGTGGTTGGAAAAAAACTTGGGATTGGTGCTTCTTGGCCGGGTACATCGATTTCCCCTGTTCTTTGCGATGTCTGTGATTTTCCCCAATTTTCTTCCTCGTTAGTAAATGTTTTTAGAAAATGTTTGTTTTATGTATCGACGTTTTGTTTTCTACTCTTAGAGAATAATTCATGCAGAATTTCCAGTGTTCGTCATTTTCTTTTCTCCCTTTGAGAATAATTCGTGGAGAATTTGTTTTTTTGTTGGGAAATTTCCATTTCATTTTTGTGTTAGACAATTTGTTGCTTGTTTGGACAGAAAATATTGCATTGACCTAACCTATTTTAGGTTTTTGTGGATGGGAAATGAATCATTCATAGGTTTTAGAAAAAAAAATTGCTTAGAATTTCTATTTTTTGTTGGGCAATATGCTTTTGGTTAGTGCGTTGAGTAGTTTGTTGATTGTGGTTCCAGAAAAAAAAAGTCTTTGCTTTTCTCCCAAAATTTGCAATTAAAATATTTATAACAAGGCTTTTTCAGGACGTCATTATATCTTTGTGTTTGAATCCTTTGAGTTATAATCATAGTTTTGGCTATGAATGAGAACTAGAATTAGAATATGGCATGAAATCTTGAAAATACTGGGTGCTTTCCAAATCATTTTCTATGGAATCAAAGCTTCCAAAAGCTATGTTTTGCAACATCGGTTGATTGAAGACCCTTTTAGTTGATTTAAAGAATTGCTTCGTTTTTTATGCTTGCTTGATAGGTTTTAATGCTCGCAGTGTAGCGTACTAGTTATTGATACATAATCTAAGGTTTGCACACAATTTACATGTAGGTGTCGTGTGCATGCTATGCTTTAGTTTGATATATTACAGTGTTTGCATTGAACAATAGTAATTTCCCACTGAGATGTAGGTCTAATGTGTACAATGTGTTTTGGTTTTTCTTTTTCGGTGGCCGAAAGTGAGTCGGATGTACTCATCACAAATCTTGAATATGCAAAACTACTGCATAATGAAGATATCCATCGTTGATTGTTAGGATCCCGCCTAAATAAGGTAGCCAACCCTATACCATGTTTTATTCTACTCCACTGTCTTTTACCCCAACCGTGTACAGGATATAATAGGTACCTTCGGCTCTGTCTTTGACATAGACGCGAATTGATATTGTTCCTTGTTTGATTGAATTGATCGCGTTTCCAATCATATGTAGAATAATCTGTAAAATTGGTTTTTCATCTCCTATCACATGATCAAGCATACCATCACCTATTTCAAAATTTAATAGAAGACATGTGCTTCTAGACATGGTCTCTATGAGGTGTGCTGCATCTTTCAACATAGCATGTAGCTGGAAGGGATGTAAATGAAAAGCCAAATAAGTATCCTCCAATTATGAAAAGTCCATTATGTCATTAATGAGAGTCGATAGAAGGATACTATTGACTCTAAGCTAGCATATTTTCCATAGCCACTTGTTCAACATTCAAGCCAGCACCTTGTAGATTAATGAGAGAGCAAAAATAACATGCATGGGAACCCTCATTTCAGGTTCATTTCCAATTGAAAGGAATGGCGTGCCTCACTTGCTCTCAATACACCATGTTTTTCTTGTTGTAATGCTTTGTTTTTATCAATGATTGGGGTCTTCATATTCTTTGATTCTTCTAAATTAGGTGCATGAGATAGGGAAACAACAACTTGATCTTCCATAACTTCTAAAATAACTAACTCTTGGGAACTCCACTGCCTTTCATTTTCACAAGGTAAGACTAGCACCATTATTGCATATGATGCTTCTACAAGTACTGGGGATCCACCCTTGAAATTTGATGCCTTCAACAAAGGCACCCTTATCACTGCCATAGGCCCAGCGTGCTCATTAATCTCCTTCCCCAAGGCATGATCAAGATTTAATAGAGTTGCAGTCTTGCTACTCTTAATCTTCTCCACATCTGGGTTAGTAGTGGGAACAGTTAATGGTACTTGCAAATGGTGCTGCTTCAGCTCATGGGTTACCTCCATGGAAATATCATCTGCCAGTGGAATCCATATATTGCATTTCTCCAAATTCAATGTATTTGTCAACTAAATCAAAGTAGTATTTAGGATAGTCTGTCGATCTAGAGAAGTGCATATTTTCTTGAGTTAGCATGTGGACATGCGAGCTCATTTCCTCTTTCCTTTTCACAATGTACACCTCCCTATCAAGTTCCCTTTCCTCGTTTTTAAGAAAAATTCTCATACCTTCACCCATAGCAATTCAGGAATAATATTTACAAGAGTTATGGCTGTGGCGCAAGACACAAGTGCAGTTAAGAGCTTAAAGACAATCAGGGCCAACATTACATGGAAAGAGTGAGAACCATATGTTCAAATGTTGATAAAGTGAGTTAACCAACAGATCACAATAAATGCTCCAAACTAAACTATCACCCATCTGAATGGGAAGACATTAGAGCAGCTCAAAAAGTATAGAAGCTCAAGAGGGATGGAAAAGGAAGCTAAGGCAATAAGAAATCCTTCCCCTTCATAGTTGCATATGGATAAATCAGAACTCTCATCATTTGATGCCATTGCAATGTTATGAAGGAGGAGTGAAACAATGACAATCACCCCAAATTGATCATTGCAACAATCTTTGTGTGAAAACAACAAAGAAGCATAAACTTAACATAAACAATTAAGTGCTAGTAGGAAAAAGACAACTGAACATAGAATTTACCAACAAAGAAAAATAACTTTAAACAAGCATTGTAAACTCATATAAAGAAACTCTAAACTCATACCAAGAAAACAATTTCTATTGAAAGGATTTTCTAGTCCTTCTTAGTATTCTAGTAAGAGAAAGCCAACAAGTCAATTATAATCACTCAAATGGCCGATAAACTTAATACTTCCTTCCTAATAATTAATAGTCTTTCCCCTCTTTACAAAATTCATTAGTATCTATATTAAAGAATACCCTTCGATAATGCTAGGATTATAAAGCATCGCTAAATTACTTATCAACAATGCAACAAATACTAACATATCACATAATCATAGTGTCATTTACCATTCTAAGTTCTTGCTGATTAGCTAGATATAGATTGCAAGCCCATCCAATAACATTGTGTTTCTTGTTGCTCTCTCTTACAAGCACATCAATATTTTTTTATTGTTTAGTTCATTGATGCATCAATTAATACCTAGTATAGCGCAATTGGAAATGATTGTAATAGTTGCCACCTAATAGAGCAACAAACTGCAAGTGATGCATTGGTTCCTTTGCTGGGTTCAAAGACTTTTCCAAAAACTAGGAAATGACAGTTACAACAGATCATAGCTATTTATTTTATTCATGTGTAGTTAGATATTATTCATAGAATCTGAATATTGATAGGCCCAGGATTGACATTGATGAATGGCAATGTCATGTTATTAAGTGGTTTGGGTAACTGTGCATTAGATAGAGAGATATATTTGCATAAATGATAAATTTAAATTTCTAATGTTATCATGAAAAGGTTATTAACCTTAGAATTTAATACCATTTGATAGATATTTAGCCACCTTTTACAAAATTATTATTAACCTTAGAATTTAATACCATTTGATCTTGTCTTTTTTTTGTTGAGGAACATTTATGATTACTATGGCTATAATGACTACAAGGAAGGTCATAATGTCTAACATTGGAAAGTGAATGTAATTTTATAACACTTTATAGCCCTTCCAAGATAGATTTGTTAGAGATAGTTTTGGGAAAAAAAATTATCCTCTTTCTTCACACATCTTTGTGAGGTTTTCCCATAAACATGACTGATAAACATGACTAATCTGGGGTTTCATTTAATTTTGTGCTATCATTGTTTTCTACTTTCTTTTTGCTATGATACGAACATCTTCTTCTTGAAGCAATTTGCTTAAATCTTATTGTTTTCCTAAATAACTAGTCTGGATTCCCAAATTAATGGGGTATTTACTGCTAATATGCTTGGTAGATTTAGATTTATTTATTAGTGTATGATGAGTGGAAAGGAAATTATCAAGAAATCCAAAACTAGTAACTTGAGAAATTATCCTTTTCTGACTCTAGGCATTTGTTGTTGATGTGCTTCAGGGAAATAGCAGTGTCTGGCTATGCATACACAGACGGTCACAATTGTAAGCCTTTCAATCCTCTATTGCAGGAGACATCTGAGGCTGATTACCCAGATAAAGGTGTCTCTTTTATTTCTGAGAAGTACAGTTCAACTATACTAATGGCATGTACCTGCAGACCCACCATACACTAGAATAACAAATAGCATTGCAATTCTTCTAGAAGGGATGTTAATTTTTGGAGCATATCAAAATATTTGTGACAACTGCTAGGGAGAAACTTCATTGCATGTTTATTTTCTTGGTTAATGGTACAGAGTGCGAAACAAAATGGTGTATTTTATTTTTTTCTCTTGTTTTCAAAGGAATATATGTTTGTTGGGAGTGCCTCTAAACCAGGGTGTATGAAAGGGAAAAATATCCTTTTCTTTTCTCTATTATTGTTTTTATTTTACTAGATGGTAATTTGTTCCTGATCCATACTGCTAAATCTAAAAAAGAGCATTATATTTTCTATGCTATTCTATGTATTTCAAATTTGTGTAGGGTTTTCATATTTAGTTGTATAGCATAATCCGAAAGGGAAATATAGTGTGAGTTTCTATCTCTGCTCATTTTCTTACAAGTATCCTATGCTTGATCTTTTCTTTTAGATGCCATGGATATGAAAACTTGTATCAGTGAGATACATTTTCTGTCAATATTATTTTTCATTTAAACATGCCCTTAGCAAGCTCTAGTATGATTTCAACGTTAAGCTACAAGCTAAATCTAAACTTTTGGTTAAGAGTTTAGACTAGAATTTTGAGTCAGCCTTAAGCTGCAACCTAAATCTAAACTTTTGGTTAAGAGTTAGACTAGAATTTTGAGTTCGGTCTTTGTGGAGAATGTGAGTGTGGCCAAGATTAGAAAACCATTTCTTTACCATCAATTTGGAAAAATTCGCATTGACATTCATACATTGCCATGTTGGTTCTCCACTCCCAAAATTATTCAAGTATTTAATTAATTAGGTCTATTTTTTGTTCTATTCTCTACATTGACATTTTTCCCAAGGCAAGGGTCTAATTTCTACATAGAGATTTTGGAGTATAGAGTTTAATGCATATGTAAAGCATAGTATCAATATGTGTGTTACATTTCTTTACCATCAATTTGAAAAAATTCGCATTGCCATTAATACATTTTCAATTTTGGTTATCCATTCCCAAAATTATTCAAGTATTTAATTAATTAGAGGTCTATTTTTTGTTCTATTCTCCACATTGACATTTTTCCCAAGGCAAGGGTCTAATTTCTACATAGAGATTTTGGAGTATAAAGTTTAATGCATATGTAAAGCATAGTATCAATATTTGTGTTATATATATATAACCTAAAAATTTACTACAAATATGGCAGTATGGTAGTGGACAAGAAACTCTAAACCAGACTAGTTTAATGGTTGTTTTACATGTATTATTCTCACCTGTGGATCACGACACTCTTCTTGATCTCAATGGATTTCTATTATACCTTTGCTTGGTACAATTCTATTGGAATTGCATTTCTTCACGACCTTCCTATGAAATTACAACTTGAGGTTTATCAAAACAGTGGTTTGAAATTTATTTAAATTGATGGTTGTCATTCAAAGGCAGTGGGAGAATGTATGATGTCAAAAAAATATACCTCTGAAATCCTTGTCAATTGTTGATGTATTCCTCATGATTGGATGGCCAAAGTGTAATCCCTCATAATTCTTGTAAGGCGCATTCAATTTTGATGAGATTGATTTTGTATGTATTCACATGGTCTTTCCTAGCATATTCATGAATGTTTTTAGCGGATAGTGAAATTCTTTAGTTTTATTATGTCCCCGAAGGGGAACATAAATATATCGTCGGATGCCTATTATTGTAGGCTATCGAACCTAGAAATTTACCCCAGAGCTATAGTTTGGATATAGTTTGAATATGCTATATTAAATCCAGTTTTTTTAAAATGGCATTTTTTTAAAATATGATTGGTTGTAGAACAATGACGCCAACCTAGTTTTTCCCACCCCAAGAGGGGGCGGCGGGCTGGCGTCATGGTGGTTTCTGGCTTCCATGCAAGGAGTTGGAGAGTTCGTATTGGAGAATAGCGAATACATTTATTGTTGATAGCGAATACATTTATTGCTTGTGTAACCATATTATAACCCAATGCATTGAGCGTATGGGTGGCGAGTGGTTACATGGCTCAACGCATTACATGGATTATTGACAATCTATGCATGGTATGGCCACCAGTAAGTCGATTCCATATATCGATGCGTTGCATTAATAGTAGACAGAGTTTTCGGTACAGGCTAGAGCCTTATTAATGAGCGGTTTAATTGTTGTTTTATTGTTTATTATTATTGTTAAACAGGTGACGTAATCCGTCTTGGGCTTTGATATTTGATTTTATCGTGCACATAGCATTTGGTAATAATAGCCAAGGTCTTCATAACAATACAACTCGTAAAATGTGACCGAGGATGTGAGTCACCACCCTCCCGCTGGAGTTCTTAATAAATGTTAATAAATAGTGTTATGATGACAGCGTCAAATCTTTGTACTGCCATGACCTTTGGCTCTGCGGAGAGGCTTTATCCTGTTGCATTATCTGGGAGGCGTTAACAGATGAATCGTAGAAATTGTAGCCGATAGTCGTGGAGGAGACAAAGGGCGTGAAAGGTCTCGGCTTGGAGGTCTATCAATTTTTTGTGATGCAGTCGAGTTACAGTGTTGGAAGATAGAGCTTCTGACAGGAGCTAGATCCGTGTTGAAGAAGCGCATGTCATAGCTTTGGGGTTTGCCTGATTGCAGAGGCGTAGCTTCATACTGACATCGAACTGAGACTTTGATTCTTGTTTCTAGTAGGTTTGGTCACAGTAAATCATACACTTAGACTGTTTTTTAGTTACTTATCTATTGATTGATAAAAATTTCCCTGATTTAGCTTACGTGTTGTACGTGATGGCAGGTTGCATCGAGGTTACAAAGGCACAGCTTCATATCGACGTCAAATTGAGACTTCAATTCTCGTTTCTGGTAGGTTTGGTTACAGTGAATCATAGGCTTGAACTGATTTTTGCTTGCTTACCTATTGATTCATAAAAATTTCGCTGGTTTAACTTATGTCTTGTACGCGATGGCAGGTTGCATCGAGGCTACAAAGGCGTGGCTTCATGCCGACATCGAATTGAGACTTCAATTCTTGTTTATGGTAGGTTTGGTTACAGTGAATCATACACTTAAACTGTTCTTTACTCACTTACCTATTGATTCATAAAAAATTTCGTCATTTAACCTATGTCTTGTACGTGATGGCAGGTTGCATCGAGGTGTTCAAACTGCGTAGAAGCACGTGCTGCTCCTCGGGTAAGAAACAAACTGTTTGCTGTAGGTTTTCTACGTTTGTTAGAAATGAAATCAAGAGTGAAAAAGACCCTCAAGTTCTGAGGATCCCACACCAGTTGGTAGCTGCGGTCCAACTTGTGCAATTGACAATAGTTCTATAGGCTCTGAACCTGATTATTTCTGCTTGCTCATTTGGGTCGTGCAAATGACTCGTCGTGTAGAGTAGCTAGAAAACGAAAGCTCATAATAAGTGGTGTGGTAGTCTAAATCGTATCATCCTTCCCTGGTAGTAGATGTTGATCACTAGCATTCGTTCGTTAGTAGATGTTATATCTATCAGCGGTAGTAGATGCTCTCCATTCTTAGTTCCTTCCCTCAGATGGTCGTATATTTACTCTGATTGCATTCCAATCCATTGCATTTATTGCATTCTATCCCCTGCTTGTAGGTATAAGTCATTTTATCAGTTTAAAGGATTCCGTCGAAAGGTGGGAAGCATAGATTGCGACGGATGATATTGCGTATAAATAATATGCCCTCCAACATAGGTTGTTCAATAGCGCTTCTTTATTTTTGCAATAAAAAATAGATTAAGCCCTCTTCCTGCTAATATCATTGTTTAAAGCACAAGCCCTAAGGAAAGTCCTGCTAGATCACAACCTTCAATTTAGCAAGGCAGGCTTTATAGACCGGCTCACTTAACCTACCCCAATTACGTAATGCCCCAACCTTACAGCACGTTGGATCGCATGGAAGGTGCAACCTTAAATATGGCAAATAAGCTATTTTGCTGGGTCGTGCAAATAAGTCGTCGTGTAGAGTAGTTAGAAAACGAAAGCTCATAATGAGTGGTGTCTTATTATATACGTAATAATAGAAAGGTGATTCTTAAAGAATATAAATGCCGAGCGGATGGTTAGGAGAGGTGTCTGTGGGTCATCATTTCTGTGAGAAAGGGCGCCGAGGGCAATAAATCCACCCATACCTATGGGCACAATCCCAGCATCCGTGGCACCTGCAAGCATGATGTCTGCTTCACCTCTATGAATATTGGACTTAAACTGTTCTTTACTTGCTTAGCTATTGATTCATAAAAATTTCGCTGGTTTAACTTATGTCTTGTACGCGATGGCAGGTTGCATCGAGGTTACAAAGGCGGGGCTTTGTACCGACATCGAATTGAGACTTCGATTCTTGCTTCTGGTAGGTTTGCTTACAGTGAATCATACACTTAAACTATTGTTTACTCAGTTATCTATTGATTCATAAAAATTAGCGGTTTAACTTATGTCTTGTACGTGATGGCAGGCTGGATCAAGGTGTTGAAACTGCGTACAAGCAGGTGCTGCTCCTCGGGTAAGAAAAAAACTCTTTACTGTATGTTTTCTACGTTCGTTAGAAATGAACTCAAGAGTGAAAAAGACCCTTGAGTTGTGAGGATGCCACAGCAGTTGGTAGCTGCAGTCCAACTTGTCCAATTGACAATAGTTCTGTAGGCTCTGAACCTGATTATTTGCCTATTATTCTAGGCTGTTGAACGTAGAAATTTACCCTAGAGCTATAGTTTGGATATAGTTTGAATATGCTATATTAAATGCAGTTTTTTAAAATCGCATTTTTTTAAAATATCGTTGGTTGTAAAACAATGACGCCAACCTAGTTTTTCCCACCCCGAGAGGGGGCGGCGGGCTGGCGCCATGGTGGTTTCTGGCTTCTGTGCAAGGAGTTCCAGACTTCGTAATGGAGAAAATCATTTTCTTTTATTGTTTGATAGCGAATAAATTTATTGTTGATAGCGAATACATTTATTGCTTGTGTAACCACAATATAGCCCATTGCATTGAGCGTATGGGTGGCGAGTCGGCGAGCTTATCCTAGCACTCACACCATGGGTTTGGAACTTAGTTAAAGAAATTTCGATTGCATACATAGTAACTTGGCATCTTATTATTATTATTACCATATAACTGTGCCATATTGATACTAATACCTAACACACACATGTATATAATCAACGCATTACATAATCAAAGGATTAGACATGAATCGGGCCTGCCGATAATTTTCAATGTCAATTTGTAAAGTATTGGGTACTGCAAACCATTGAATGTACTATATATGATTTGATTTATCTATATTCAAACATTTATAATTATAAACATATTGGTTACCATAAAAGGTTACATGGCTCAATGCATTACATGGATAATTCACAATTTATGCATGGTATGGCCACCAGTAATAATTGAATTGTTGTCGATTCCATATATTGATGCCTTGCATTAATAATAGACAGAGTTATTGGTACAGGTTAGAGCCTTATTAATGAGCTCTTTAATTGTTGTTTATTATTTATTATTATTGTTAAACAGGTGGCGTAAGTCGTCTTGGGCTTTAATAGTTTGATTTTATCATGCACATTGCATCTGGTAATAGCCAAGGTCTTGATAACAATACAAAGTTTAAACTCGTAAAATGTGACCGAGGATGTGAGTCACCACCCTGCTGCTGGAGTTTTTAATAAATGTTAATAAATAGTGTTATGGTGGCAGCGTCAAACCTTTGTACTCCCATGACCTTGGGCTGTGCGAAGGGGCTCTACCCTGTTGTAGTATATGCGAGCCGTTAACAGGTGGATGGTAGAAATTCTAAGCGATAGTTGTGTGGAAGACAAAGGGCGTGAAAGGGTTTATTCTACGATTTTGTTTTGGTGGGTCTCGGGTTGGGGGTCTATGAATTTTTCTCATACAATCGAGTCACAGTCTTAGCAAATAGAGCTTCTAACACCAGCTAGACGCGGGTTGAAGAAGCCCATGTCATAGCTTTGGGGCTTGGCTGATTACAAAGGCGTAGATTCATACCGACATCGAATTGAGACTTCAATTCTTGTTTCTGGTAGGTTTGGTTACAATGAATCATACACTTAAACTGTTCTTTAGTTAGTTACCTATTGATTGATAAAAAATTTCGTGGCTTAACCTATTGAAACATGGAAGTCTCATCTTGACTATAGTCATTTTTTACATAGTACGTGGGGTATGGTATTAACGGAAGTCTTAAATATATACTTGTGTTTCAACTATTACGGGACCAATTCGTATTGCAGATTGCCCATAGCGTACTAGAGGGTTAAAATCTTAAATAGTTAAATGGACAGCTTCTCAAAACTAAAAACTTTCATCTGTAGGGTTGACAACTTAACTACACAATAAAAGATCAAATAATGCGAGATCAGGTCTCAAAACTATTAACCATAACTTATATGAGATAAAAAAAAATACCAAATTGCTTGCAATGCACATGGGATGGAGCTCAAATCATGAAGGGAGGTGCCAAATGATTCCATCTAGTAAAGAAATTAATCGAAATCCAAAATTACTGATATTAATCGTTTCACCTGGATATATTTATAGATATATATTTTAGGATGTAGCGTTAATAGGTGCTTTCATATATGTATTTTTTTGCTATGCGCCATTAAGACCTGCATTTATATATATATATATATAGCGATTCTCAACTGTGCATGGCAATCTCGGCTTTAAAAAGACCAATTGTGGTTGCCAAGCCATCTGAAAGCACCCAAGTGGTGACGGTGCTCAACATTGCACCTATGTTTTGATAGGCAAATAAGGGTAAACAGGGGGCTTTTCAACATAGAGTGTCTTCACGGATAAACAGAGAAACCCCTGGTAGAATTTTCATAAGGATGCCAACGGCTGGCAGACTCGATATCTTGATAAAATTTCATAATTTATTCTTTTTATGTTCGACGGAATAAAATTTCGAAGGGCTACCAGACTCAAAACCCTGAGAAATAGTCTATAAAACATTTACGGAACATCTTATACATTTTAACTTCAGGCTATAAGAAAGTCTCTAGGCGATAAACCAGAATTTCCTGATAGCAAGCACAGTTACTCTAGCTCAAATAATATTGAGTGTAATACAAAGATGTTATTGCAAGCCCTGTAAAGAAAAATATGATTGAACAGAGAACAATAACGAAGCTTAAGTAAAACTAAATTCTAGGTTTGGGAGGATGTAGTTGTAAACATTTACATGCGCAGAGGTAAGAATCCATGTACCTGGAGGATACTCTCGTCTCCTATCGAAGCCACAATCCTCCACAAATTTCTACAATCGGCGCAGTGGAGTGTAGTGCTTCGCTCGAGCTCTCAATATAAAAAAAATTTCCAGTCTCTGCGGTCCTCGAGCTTTCTGTATAAACACAATATGTTGAAATAGGGACGTGAGCTAGATGAAGGAACGCCGGTACCAAGATTATGTTGTGTCACAATGATTACAAAGAAACAAGTGTCAACAAGATACACCACCCATACTATCTGCTTACAGGTGCTATATAAGCTGGCAAATTAGCGTCTGCATGCAAGACAAGGCTAATTGTTTATAATTGCTCGCTTGTGGGTAGTGTAAATGCATTGGTAGAGTGCGCTCAAGATTTTAGACGCTAAATAACAAAGGTGGCTACAACAGCCAAATGTAGCGTATGCATGGAATCATTGTTACTTGATTAATACTATGGCATCGATACACGACCGACACGTGTTTATACGAGTTGAATCTGATTATATTTAGTCTCTGCGGTCGTACAGCTATCTGTATAAACACAAAATGTTGAAGTAGGGACGTGAGCTACACGAACGAACGCCCGTAGTAAAATTATGTTCTGTCACAACGATTAAAAAGAAACAAGTGTCAAGAAGATATACCGCTCATACTATCTGCTTACAGCTGCTATATAAGCTGGGAAATTAGCGTCTGCATGCAAGACAAGGCTAATTGTTTATAATTTTTTGCTTGTAGGTAGTGTAAATGCATTAGTGAAATGCGCTCAAGATTTTAGGCGCTAAATAACAAAGATGGCTGCAGCAGCCAAATGTAGCATATGCATGGAAACATTGCTACTTGATTGGTACTATGAGATGGATACACGACATGCGTTTATATTAGTTGAATCTGATTGTATTGAATAGATATATTCATAGCTGTTCAGCTTGTTGAAATATGTATGCTCCTTTTTCTACATCGGTGGATACGATTCAATTCTTAAAAATATATTTAGCAAAAAAATATACTTTAATCTGGTACGAACATCGATTCACTAATTTTATTTAAATACAACAGGGCTGTGTTGATTCTCTCTATGAAAAGTTTCATGTTAATCCCTGGACTTTGAAATGATTAGTGACAAATGATCATAGGATCAATGCCTAGACATTTTCTATGTTGAAGCTAAAACTAACTGCTTGGACCAAGAAGACTCAAGCTAGTGGTGTTAAGGCTTACTGTACAGACTAGTCCAATAAGCGCTTTAATTTTGACTCTTCCTCTGCAATGAGAGATGATTTCTAGATTGACTCAAACTCCAATAGAGATATGATTTGTGATATTACTCTCAAGTAAGAGGGTTATATTATAAAATAAAGTGATCTAGGCAGGTTGATGCTAGGATGTCCAGCTGAATCTTAGTCACCGAAGCGCCAAAATATGCTTATTGCCGAGTGAGCTCTAGAGATAAAAAAGGCTTGATCGCTCCTTGTCCTGCTACGTCGAACAAGCCTTTAAAGACCGAAAGCTTTAAAATAAAAAAAGGTGTGGATCGTGTGAAACCTAGTATTTCTGACCAGCTAAGCCCATAGATCGTGAGTAGTCAATGTTAATTGTAATTGCACACAGTAGACTAAAAGAAATATTTTATCTAAGATCTATACATACGCGATACTGGATATATACGTGATACACTGGCATAGGATCAATGCCTAGACATTTTCTATGTTGCTAGGATGAATGCTTACTTTTTTTGTGGCTTCAATGCTACAAACTTTAACATTTGTGTCTTTGTTAAAACCGGCGTTTAAAATTACAGACAGTGTCATTACTTTTAAGCTCTATTAAACTGCTAAAGTTGCGTTTTCCCCTCCGCATTGAAACAAGCTTGAGGCATCGCAAAAAGTTTTTACAAATAAAAACAGTAACTATAAATTAATCACTTGCTCTATTTTCTTTTAACTAAACTTCAACCAGTTTAAAATCAACAAAATTAGATTCTTTGAACAAGAGATTTAAATGTGACAAAGATCCTTAGTTAAAAAATAGAAATTACATTGTTTGAACAACAGATTTGAATACGTCAAATATCCTTAGTTAAAAAGTCAACAAAATGATATTCTGTTGTACAAAACTTTGAATACAACAAAAGTATCAAGTCCAATGTGGCTTCCTTTTAAATGACTATAGTTTTTTTCACATTATACATAAAACGAGCGTACTTATTGGTATTAAGTATTGTGGTCTAGGTTTAAAAATTCACATTTTAATATAAAATTTTAGATCTATAGGCACAATAAAATTTTAGATGGATAGAAACAAAGATTATTTAGATTTGATAGATGAATAAAAATAAGATAAAAAATATATGTTTTGATGATAAAAAAAAATCGCTGCATTATAGAAGTTTATTGCTGGCAAATTTTGCCTTCGAACTCGCTTATAATATGTATATGGGTGGTATCAATTTCTACTAGTTTGTGGAGACCACGATTTTGTTGTCTACAATTTGTGAGTGCTATTCGGCTCCGGTTTTTATGCTTGTGAGCGATTTTTTTTAATGTCCGATGTTTGATGGTTTGCATTGTTGGTTTTGCCATTGTATTTTCTTCTGTTGCAATTTAATAGTCGCTTTGTTCAATATTTTTAACTGTTTTGGGATAGGTTATATTACTAAATCGAAACGGTTTGTATAGACATAGTTTTGAACCTCTGTATTTTGATTTTCAAGCTATTTGATGGTTAGTTTTGTTGCAATGCCATATACTTAAATATGCTTTGATAACATCTTTGACAACTATAAATAAATTTTAATACAAAATTTACAAAGAGATAATGTTGAATACTCTAATCTTGGTTATACTGTCGTCAATTCAACATATGTTTGCTGAGAAAATCCCTTGCCTATGAGGTTGTTGAATTTCGCTTTTGCATTGTTTGCCTTTCTCCTTGCATTTAATTAAACAATTCATTAGTAAATGTGAACAACTTATTAGCAAATTGATTATAATTTATTGCCCAGCCTAGAAGAATTTATGGCGATAGTCAATTGAGTGTAGATCGAGTGGTTCGGAGGAGTGTTGTTGTCCTCCCCACTTAGGTTCAAAACTCGCTTTGTGGCACTTGCTCCATGGGACCTAACTTTGACTATGTAATCGAGCTAGTCATAAGTGGACTTCAAGAAAATTCTAGAAACTCCAAAACCCTGACCCTAATCAAGAATTGAGGCATATATAAACACTTAAACTAACCCTAGACAATTACTAGGCTATGTTAAATAGTGGTTCATCA
Organism: Larix kaempferi; assembly: GCA_027924585.1. Taxonomy (NCBI): domain Eukaryota; kingdom Viridiplantae; phylum Streptophyta; class Pinopsida; order Pinales; family Pinaceae; genus Larix; species Larix kaempferi. The sequence continues at coordinate 850,484 of BSBM01001241.1, forward strand.
TGAGGAGAAGGGGTTCCATTATGATGATCTTATTGTATTAGTTCATGGCTTACCAACAATAAGGGAGTGTATATTACTTTATTCATCATTTTGTGAAATTAAGCTAACATGATGAATTAAGTTGTCAGATATCTTGTCACAAACTATTGCAATGGAATGTCCATGGCAATTTATAGATCACTTGTTCAAGAATGGTTAAGTGTCCTTACTAAACTAAAGACAAATCCTTGTGCAATATTACTTTAAAATCGAGGTCAATCTGTCTCAATATTTGATCAAGATACTAGATTTTGAAGTTTTGAGAGAAGATGATACAAATCAAGAGAAGGGATAGAAATAATGTATCTAGAAATGATAATATGGGCTGCCTGTGAACATACCAAATAGGATAATGCATGAGAACCACGATGAGCGCACCAAGGCACAAAAGTTGAAATGGAGACCAAGGACACAATGATGAAATACCATAAGAGCTTTGTATCTAAATATCAAAGTTGAGCATGGGTGAATAGAGAAAAATATTTAGGAGCCATGAGCTACCAATCCTTCAAAATGTATTGTTGTTGAGCTCAAACACTAGAAACTTGATATTGGCTTCTTCCATTTGCAAGGCACCGATGAAAATTGCTTTCCACTCAGAAACTAAATCCATTGTGGCTTGGGTTATTGAAGATTGGTGCATGCAACAATAATCCATTATGGATAAATTTGAATTTTTGGATCAAAAGTATGACACTTTAGGCAAAATTATTTGGGACATGTAAGTAATACGCAAGGAGAAGAATCAATATAAGCAGATCCTAACTACCCATGTAGACTCTAGATTTGAAGTGGAGGACTAGGTCGATAGCTATTCTAAATCATTCACATATAACTGATTTTTAGTACTTAGTATCATATCATTTGTCTTGTTTGTGCACATAGGAGATTATTGTCAATACCTTGTTGGTTGCCTAATATTGACGAGCACTTGAGATCTTATCTACAACCATCTCTATTATTGTATTTAGTTGCTAGTTTTAAGAATCTTGTTCAAATTTTTCTCTCTTTGTTTTCATAGTTAGTTCTCTTTATGCAAAGCTATGTAGGCCTATGTTTACTTAGTAAAAATCAATTAAGAAATCTATTTACGGACTTTGATTTCGAACTCCGCTCATGAGTAAGAATCCCCACATCATTGCTATCAGCGCAAGTTTCCAATCTAGCTTGAATTTGGGTAATACTTTATTCAAATTCAATTTCAACTTTAGGTTTTTTAGCAAGGAATCCTATGATTAATTTCCATAAATGATTGGTGTTAGATTGATTTAAGTCTACAATTCTATTGTCATCAAGACCTTGAATAGATTTTGATTGATCCACCTACAAAGCGGTCATGTTCACCCCTCATAGCCACATAGGTACATATTGCATTAGCTTGAAATCTAATTTTTACTAGATGTCGAGCCTTTCTCTCATAAGGTGTGCATTGTTGCTATTTGCAAATTTTGTAACTTCATAGTGTGATCTACGTTACTTATTCTTAAACATGTAGAATCGCTTGAGACATTAAATCACCATCTCTATTATTGCACTTAGTTGCTAGTTTCAAGAATCTTGTTCAAATTTTCTTTCTTTGTTTTCATGGTTAGTTTTCTTCATGTAAAGCTATGTAGCGCTATGTTTACTTAATAAAAAGCAATTAAGAAATTTACTTTCCAGACTTTGATTTCGAACTTTGCTTTTGAGCAAGAATCCCTACATCATTGGTGTTAGAGCAAGTTTCCAGTCTAGTTTGAATTTGCGTAATATTTTATTCAAATTCAATGTTGACTTTAGGTTTTTTAGGAGCGAATCCTATGATTGATTTCCATAACTGATTGGTGTTGAATTGATTTAAGTGTGCAATTCTATTGTCATCAAAAGCTCGAATAGTTTTGATTCATCCACCTACAAAGCGATTATGTCCACTGCTCATAGTGACACACATACATATTGCATTAGCTCAAAATCTATTTTATATTATATATCAAACCTTTCTCTAATAAGGTGTGTATCGTTTCTATTTCCACATTTTGTAACTTTATAGTGTGATCTATGTTACTTATTCTCAAACATGTACAATCGCTTTAGACATTAAAGCACTATAAGAAATTATTGTGGGCTCAGCAAGTCCCTAGCTGCTCCTTGTTTTGGCTATACCAAACAATAGGAATATGGCCATCCACACAAACAAACATCAAATTCTCGTGCCTATTATATTTGAGCAATGTCAAGTGCCTTTTATGACCCTTCACCAAAATCAGCCTCATCTTGCCTGCAATATAATGGCTTGATTGATGGAATTTCTTCTTTATTTAGATCGGCCTTCATAATCAAATTCAAGCATCTAACATTAAACTGATGTTATCGATCCTTAAAATATAATTCAACACATAATAATGAGTTATTTTATTGTCATTCTATCCATGACTAGAAAAATGAAGGTTGCCAATCCATTCGATATTAAGGACATGGTGTTCCCATTATTGGAATTGATTGTCAGAAGCCACGCTACATATTCTTATCTTTTATGCATCCTGCATATTTGATTTTGTTCGGTATGCTCATTGCTTTGTGTTTTGCACATCCAAAATTCATGGCTTAACAATTATTTCATGCTTAATGAGTCTTAAGCATCATGTTTATTTGTTATGTGCCTCAACAACATAATTGGAAATTCATAACATAAATAAAAAAAAATAAACCAAGATTTCAATATGAAAAGACATAGTTACCACAACAATAGATAGTTCTAGATAACAAAATATTATAATAGAAATATCTTTATTAATTAAAGCAATATTCATTTGCCTCTTCAAGGGGAAAACCTCCAAATCAAGCCAATCTACAATTACAAAATACTTCACAAGACATCTTGTTTCATTGCTTCTACTTCTAGATATATAGTTTCTAGTGAAGAAACTTTTTACTAGGCTGAACCTTCTAATAAGCGTGCTTAGTAAAGGAACTTTCTAATAGCTAGACCTTGTAATAAATTTTCTTTCAAATATTGTTTTCATGCTATAGAGACTTTCTAATAGGCGGAAGCTTCTAGTAAACATTTTTACAAATATTGCTTTCACACTAAATCTACTTTATTGACATGATTTAATATAGATGATCTCAATACATAACAATCTATCTATTAAGACGGTTAGGCCAGGTTAGTAGCATTAATTGTTTTTTTTTTTTAATTGGGGGTATGTAACATTTTCCTTCATTTGGACATGATGGAAAATTTGGAAGAGATGTTGATAAGAGGAATTTACTTGTATCATTGAAATTGACTTTGTAAAATACACACATAGTGATTTTGTATGTTGATGAGACAATGTTGAATAGCTCTTTTTATATGGGCTCATTTCCTAGGGTTTCATTGGAGCTTCATTGACACTATACACTAAACATTTTTTGTTGTTATGCATTGATTAACAATCTCCCAAGTTTTAAACTAATTGATGGTGATATTCGTTGATATTTGAAGATGTTCTTGAGTCTTCAGCTTTGTTTACAAGACTCTTGACCTTTTATTTAATACAGATTTATAGATATTTGAAAGTTGTTTTGGAATTTTTAATACACTTTCAAAGAAATCAAGTTGCTAATAGTTCTATTAGTGGCCATATCCCCGGGGTATCAATGATGACTACTATAAGATCGATGGAAATAATGATGTTACACAAAAGAATGGTGGAAGTTGCCAACATAATTGCTTTGTTTGCATAAAATGTTAATAATGTTTTTATCAACAATTTATGTCCTCGATGTTAAAAATCCAAGCTTATCATTTATGATGAATCCCATGATTTGAAAGTGCTCCAAATTTAGATTCTTGACATAGACAGTTGGTTTAACTATAATCTATTTCTTGGTCTTGAAAAGATTATGTCCATTAACTTGAAACTCACAGGGCTTTGTAGACATGATGTGAATCAAAACTCAATCACGGTTTGGACTGAGTTTGTGAAATCCCTTTCTCTCTCCTTTAGTTCTTCCTTCTACAAATAGGATATGAATATTAAGTGGCTTCACCTCAGTCAAGGATTCAACATTCTTGTATGAGAGTACTTCCATCAATTCAATCAGTTGTCCATTCTTCTCAATATCACTAATGCATTCGATAATCTTATTGTCAAATTTAAAAGTAGGTTACAAGAATGTTTGTAGCTAGAGCTGACGTACATGGAAATCACTATTCTTTACGTTGTGTATAATCAAGCACAATTGATTGAAGACAAGTTTTTAGATTATTGTAGAATTCAACATCAATCATCCTCCTCAATTGTTTGCATATCTACATTTTCAAAACTTGCACTTCCTACTACTACAAGGTCATTTTGTTTCTCACAATCTGCCTTTTCTTTTCTCCGTCTTCTACTAGGTTTTGTAGATATTGTAATAAACAAGGACATGATTAGTGCAAATGTTTCAAATCCAAGAAGAAGAAAGGATGGTTTGATAGTCTCCTAATCAGGGAAACCATAATGCTCCCATTAAGGTATTTGATGAAGACAAAAGCTATGAAGAGTTAAGTGCACTCAATAAAGTTAGCATCTAATTACACCCCAATCTTGCTAAATCTTGATATAGTTTGTTTGTCACTCTATTTGACACAAAATATGATCGTTCGCATTCCCTTGCCAGGCCTAGCGAAATCACTAGTGTCAAAAAGAAAGTTTTAGGTGTGAGTGTTTAATACAAAAGCGTAAATGAAACAATATGATATAGAAAAGAAATTATAAATCATGTGTTAAAATTATAGAATGTTTCAAATCCAAAAAGAAGAAAAAATGGTTTGACAGTCTCCTGATCAAGGAAACCACAATGCTCCCATTGAGGTATTTGATCAAGACATAAGTTATGAAGAGTTAAGTGCACTCAATAAAGTCACCATCTAATTACACCCCAATCTTGCTAAATCTTGATATAGTTTTTTTGTCACTCTCTTTGACACAAAATATGATCTTTCGCATTCCCTCGCCAGGCCTTGTGAAATCACTAGTGTCAAAAAGAAAGTTTAAGATCTGAGTGTTTAATACAAAAGCATAAATGAAACAATATGATATAAAACAGAAAGTCTAAATTATGTGTTAAAATTATAGGTTCATGGCTTTAATCTATATATTATAAGCTAATTGCAAATAAAATTCCAAGTAGTAGAAACTGCTCATAAATTAAAGTTCAATAGAAAGATTAAAGAAAACAATAATCGCAAATTTGTTTTTTAAATAAATTTTTTATGTTCAGTCTTTAATTTTCTATGCTTTATTCTTACTTTGTCTTGAGATGCAAAATCATTGTTGCTTATGCCATTTATGTTTACATTTATGAATAGTATCAGGAATCAATATTAGCTATGCCACTATTCTAATTCACTCTTACATTGGCAATTAATTAGTAGTTGAATGGTTAATAATCAAGGTACAAACTATAGCATGAGCATATAGCATATTGGTATACTAAGTTTAAATATTTAAACATTTCTGAACACACATAGTTATATTTTATTGATATATCAAAGTTTAAAACTATAAATATGTTTAAACATTTGCTAATTCACTTTACCATATTTGTTTATTCTTCTAAATTCTTGGTTTGCAAAATTATAGCTTGCAATATTTTGCTTACCAAAAAATAAAAAAATAATGTCATTTCACCTTTCAAGAAACATTTTAAACTAGGCCTATGCAATAAGTATATTATGTAAGACAATGCACATGTGCCGTAGCCTATATTTTATCAACCATATGCCAGCATGACAAAAAAGCTTTTTCTATTTTGTGGTCGTTTAGAGCCTTACTTCGCACCATCTTCATCAATGATAAGTAGCAAAGGCAGGCATCAATTTTGTCAACAATAGGTGTTTTCCTCCTTCCCTATCTTCCTTCAATTCCTTTCATTGCAAAGCACACATGCTTCTGCTTATGAAATGCAAGTGAATGTAGACATGGATATGATTGATGAATAAAGTTTTTAAACTTATATCGATTCTTTTTAGAGCAGTTGGATTTAGTGTTTGATCTTGGCAACTTGACATCATTATATTATTATGAATAAAAGTTTCAAGCTCTAGTTATAGTCATAGATGTTAATGAATATTAGAAGCAAATCCTTATACTAATACATGGGATTGGGCTTATGTTTATCATCATATCTGCTTTAGATATATGTAAAAGGTTATGTACAATGATTCATCGACATTAAATAAGCAATGTAATGCCTTGAGTTTGATTCCCTTTGTTATAGGTCACCAATAAATCTAATATTGCATTGAATCTAATGATTCCCCCTGACTAGAATAAGAAATCAAGTGTGTACTGATGTGTCATGAGAAACATTATATCCATACTTCTTGATAAAGTGACTTTGACCTTTTAACCTTTTAAGTGTCGAAAGCTTTCCCTTTGACCAAAATCATGTCTACATAGTTTCGTACAAAAAAACATTTTAGTGGTTATAAGATAACAAACTCAAACATAGCTTCAACAAAAAAAGAAAGACAAAAAACACACACAGAATTTTCTTGTTTGCTAATTGGCATTTTTTTTGTATTGATACCAAATTTTGCATATTTAATAATTTTAGCTTAGCAATTAAAATGCTGGTTTTTTCTATTCTAGTAGCAAGACAAAATACATTTCATTTCAAAATTTCTTTGTTGTGAATATGTTGTTCCCTTTGCTTTGCTTATTTGCAATGACAACAACAATCTACAATGTTTACAACATCATGGTTTGGAAAAAAAGACCATCCCCTTTGCTTATTTTGTTTTCCTTAGGGTTTGTTTCTCTTCACTTGCATGCAGGTTTTCCGATATAAACAACTAGGGACATAGAAAAAACAAGAACAAAAACCAAGAAAAACATATGCTATCGCAAATGTGTTTGTAGACAATATGGGAAAATACAAAAGTAAAGGCGACAATGTTTTAAGGGCAAATGGTCTTGGCATCAAATATTCTAATTGGCAAGAAATTGATGAGGCTTTGGCTACAAGCAATTTGTTTCGACTAGACAATTTCCACTATTAGCCAGGAAATTGCTTGTTTGATGCACTTGCAGTATTATTGCATTTTCGATATACATCAATAGAGATAAGGAAAGAGATTGTTAATCATTTTCGTGTTCGTCTAGATCAAAAAGATCCCTGTGCATTGTTGTCAACGCGCACAGAATTGACAGTTGACTATTTGGTGGAATTGCATAACATAGAAAATGCCAACGAATATCTCAATCGCATGTCGCAGACTGCTTCACAGCCAGATAATCAAAATGTATATGGACTATGGGGTGATATATTTTGCATCAAGTGGTTTTCAAAATGGTTGAATGTTCCAGTCGTTGTTTGGTCATTAACAAAAGGAACAAAATACCTTCACTTCAATTCTGGAAGATCTGAATATTGCTACAATATATTGTTCCATGACCACACACCAGCTTCTGGCCACTTTGAACCATTGTTGTCATATAAAACAATGCAAGCCGAAAGACAAGCCACTGATATGCTTTGTCAAGGCGCAAATGTAAATCAATGTTCATACAAGCAAGTTGAAATGTCATTTCAGCTTCAAGGCAATTGTCATGACTCCTTGTTCGAATCAATCTCCGAATTGACACTCTTCGCTAATGGAAAAAGTGTTAGAAAAGCAATTGCGCAAAGCTTCTATAACTCTATTGCTTCAAACGATATTAGAGCAATACAATGCTTGGACATATATCTTGATAAAAACACATTAGCAACTACACCTCTTGTTAGTGGATGGGAAACCTATATTGTGCATTTGGTAGAGCCATATATCATTGGCCACATAGAAGGAAATCAATTTTCTCTTCAATGGTTATGTGAGCTACTAGACACTAACATACATTTATGGAGCAATAATTTGCAAGAAAATATTGCGACATTCCATGCAACAAATAAATCGTCAAAATTTCTATGCCTGATGCAACATGTAATAGATAAAATGCACTCGCATTTCCAACCCTTGTTGCAACAACATTGTGGAAATAAAATGCTCTTTTCGCTCAATTGCAACGAAAATACTTCTATTGCAATTGGAACGGATAATTTTGAAACGAAAAAACAAACAATAGCGAAAGAAAACACTATAGAAAAGAACATTGACAATGGACCATTCAACAAACCAATATTTATAGATGCAATTAAAGCAAAGGAACAAAAACAAAAGGTAAACATAGGGAAAAAGAAGTCTTGCATTGCTGATCAATTTTCGAAAACCAAAATCAAGACGCAAACATGCATTGATAGCAATATGCAAAAAAACTTGTGCTTGTTGAAACACAATATGCATAAACAAGGAATGGACATTCTTCAAAAGCAAAAGGAATGTGCAAAAGCAAAAAAAGCAGTTGTTACATACTTAAAAGTTATTCAAGACACACCTATTCATGCATGTTCCGTGTGTAAACAACTGCATTTTAAAAAAGACATTTCTAGTGTAAACAACACAGTTAAATTAGCCTTTCAAACTCTTACAAGTACAGAAGATGTGACATACCCCATGCTACTTGTTCAAATTTGTAGGCCTTGCAAGAAAGCAATCGCTAATGGGAAATTGCCCATGTTTACATCGCCTACATGAATCCGACGCAATAACATATTGCCATCTGTAGCTATACTGACTCCTTTGGAAGAACGATTGGTGTCACCAAGAATAGCCTTTGCACAAATAAGACAACTTGGTTATAAAAGAGCACAAATTGGGCTGACTGGCTCAATTATCAATGTGCCAGCAAATTTGGATAAAGTTCAAATAGCATTGCCTAGAAGTCTAGATGACAATTTGATAGTTGCAGTTATGCTAAAGCGAAAATTGGAATACAAAAATGCATATCTATCTGGAAATATTCGGCCAAAGATCATTATGACTGCGCTGAGTGATTTATGCAAAACCGAACTTTACAAAATTGAAGGCATTGTAATCAATACTAGTTGGGAAAAAATATTTGATGAAACAGCCAAACAAGAATCAAATACTCAAGAAACAACAGAACAAGTAGTTGATGATGAAAATGAAATAAACATAGAACCAATATCAAAAACATTGATACATGGATATGGAGAAACACATCTAATAGATGATCTAGACAACAAAATCATAGAAATTACACCTTCAGAGAGCTTCCAACCATTGAGCATTTTCCAAGACAAATACTCTGAAGAGCTAAACTTTCCTACACTTTTCTACGGATTCAATCGACCCAATGAAATTTTCAATCACTTCTCTTATCAACAAATATCGCAGTGGGAGCTACAACATGAAAGTACAGACTTTGAAACACATGGCACAAACATTTTCTTCAAAGCAATTAAAATCATAATAAAACAAGTACAAAACACCGCTTGGATATCAATTCGCATGGGAGAGTTAAAGGACAAAAAATTATTGGCAAAAGATGTCAAGTCAAAAGACAATCTTGTAAAAATACTCCAATCTTCGATCGGGTATCGTACATTGAAAGCAATCAGAACATCACCTGATTACTTTGAAAATATGAAAAAAGATCTATTTGCAATGATTCGACAACTTGGTCCTCCTACGTTCTTTTTAACCTTTACGAGTGCTGAACACCTTTGGGCACCTTTATGCAATGCATTGAAACAATCGAGGAAAAACATTTTGGGAAAGTTAGAAGACAACGCGTTGGAAGAAAATATTGACACGTTAATAAGAAGACACCCAGTGATTTGTACTCGCTACTATAGACACAAAATAGCAGCACTAAAGTCTCTTATGTTAAAAAACAAGACAATATTTGGCAAAATACAAGATTTTTTCTTTACGACCGAATTTCAACAGAGAGGAAATGAGCATGAACATGGACTAATTTGGATTCAAAATGCACCTGTTTATGGAAAAAATTCAAATGAGGAGATTGTTGCTTTTGTTGATCGCTATATATCCACAAACTCGTCTTTACTTGATCAAAATCTTATTCAAATTCAAACGCATCGACACACAAAAACATGTAGAAAACATCGGCATTCCACATGCAGATTCAATTTCCCATTGCCTCCTATGGATAGTACCAGAACCACTAGAAAATGCTTCAGACGATCTCATTCAAAGAGCAAAAAAAGTGTTCTCTCTTATTGAGCATAAAGAATATTCTAGAAACGTGTCGTTTGCACAATTGCTTCTCGAGCTAGAACTAACCAAGGATGAATACATTTTGCTGCTACGGTCTTTGCTTCCTCGTCCTACCTTAATACTAAAAAGAGATCCCGTTGACATTTGGATTAACTCATTTGCAAAAGCAATACGAGAGTTGTGGCAAGCAAATACAGATGCACAATATATCTTAGATGCTTACGCTACAGCAACATATGTAAGCTCTTACATCACCAAATTTGATAGATCCATGACAAATGCTTTCAAAAAGATCAAAGAACAATGTCTCATTGAGAATGATGGAAACATTGAAACTATACGTAAACTTGGAAATGCGCTTTTGAACATGCAACAAATGTCTACTAGACAAGCAATACATATCATACTCTCGTTACCTCTGCATTCATCCTCCAGGAAGACTATTTTCATCAACACTGCTCCAGACGACAAAAAAATAGTTGTCTTGAAAAAACCATCACTTTTGGAAAAAGAACCAGATGACTCTGACGACATTATTTTCCCATCAATTTTGGACAAATACATTGCACGTCCTATTGAGCTTGAAAACATCTCTTTGGCAGAATATACATCTTCCTATTCTTGCATGCACTCAATTACAAGAAAAAGAAATAGACCATGTATCATACGATCTATTCGCTACAACAAACAAAAAGACCCCGAGAATTTTTTTAGAGAAAAGATGATCCTCTTTATGCCACATAGAGACAATTGCAACCTACTAAAGAGCAATTTCAAAACATGGTCTGATGGATATGTCAAATTCAAAGAACAAATAGACATTGTAGAACAAAAGTTCATGGCATCAACAACGACAAAGTGGGGTGACCTTGATAATGCTGCTGAAACAATTGAATTGCAAGACATAGATATGCCTCCTCTAACAACAGACAAAACAACAACTGTGTCTGGATTAGAACAATGTGACATTTAGCATGATCTAATCCGCAAAACTATGTCCAATGCATCAAAACCTGGGATTGTCTGCAACTTGACAGAAAAGCCATTTCTATTGGACATGCATGAATACCATGCAATTCGAAGAAATCTAAATACTCAACAACAATCAATCGTGAAAGAAGTTATTGCAAGGAAAAAGAACAATCCCCTCACTCCAATTCACTTGTTCTTGACAGGAGGAGCAGGAAAAGGTAAAACTTACACCGCAAAAGCAATCTATGATGGTCTTCTACATCACTATGACAAAGAAATTGGTAGTGATCCTTTAAAGAAAAAAGGACTTATAGTTGCATTTACTGGAAAAGCAGCATATAATGCAGGTGGCGTTACAGTCCACTCTGCTTTCAAACTACCATTAAGTTCAAATATGCTTCCGCTAAATTCAAACACCCTAGATCTTTTGACAAAAGATTATGAACAACTTCGAGTATTGTTGATTGATGAAGTCTCTTTAATAGGGTCTCGAATGCTATACAACATTGACAAACGACTACGTGAAATCATGCACACACCAACAAAAGCATTTCGAAACCTTGATGTCATATTCTGTGGTGATTTGTGTCAAGCACAACCCGTACATGATTGTTGGATTTTTGAACAACCAAGATTCCAACAGCAAACATTTCCTTACACATTTTGGTTCGATGCAATAAAATGCTATGAACTTACAATAGTTGTGCGTCAAAGAAATCAAACATTCATATCAATCTTAAATAGAATTAGAACATGCTCACAAACACCGGATGACATAGATTACTTAAACCAACATTGCTACAGACAACCACCAATAGATGCAACGTTACCTTATCTTTTCCATAGTAATAAGGATGTTCAAGAACATAACTCAAAAATGTTGTCAGCTATGCAAACAGAAACATTCACGCTTGTAGCACATGATAGCAAAATTGATTCAATTGAAAAAAATGACCATAGACAAAACACATTGCGACTTCCATCTATGATAGTAGTGAAAAAGGATATGCTTATTGAACTAGTTGGAGGAAACTACTCAACTGAGGATGGGTTGGTTAATGGTGCAGAAGGTGTGTTTAAACACTATGCACAAACAAACCATGATATTGTTTGGATTGAGTTTATAGATCCAAAAGTTGGAGCCAAGCAACGTGCAACTATGCAACGTCTTTATACACCTGTTGTAAAGTCCAATTGGACACCAATCAAAAGAATTGTGATACAAACAACACTTGAAAATAAAATGAATATTATGCAAACACAATTCCCAATTCAGTTAGCATGTGCAAGAACAATCCATAGAGCACAAGGATTGACAATGAACAAATTGGCATTTGACCCAAAAGGAATTAAGAGACATGGCCTTGTTTACACTGCGCTCTCACGTGTTAGAGATATTCATTGTCTTTATCTTTTAAATAAGTTGGAACAAAGAAATTTTAAAACTTGTCCAAAAGTCGCTACTGAAATAGATAGATTAAAAACAAATGCAACTTTGCAATTTGAATATGGTCTGCGTTCAATGCCAAATGCAAAGCAATTACTCATTGCATCATTGAACACACGCAGCTTGCTTTTGCACTATGACGATGTTGTAAATGATCATGAACTTATGCAGGCAGACATTTTATGTTTGCAAGAAACTCACATGCACACACTTACCAAAGAAACGATAATGATAGAAAAATACAATTTCTTCTCAGCATTTTCAATGCATGGAATCCTTACATTGATTAAAAAACACATTGCCATCACTGATTCTAAAAACTATACAAAAAACTCGACCGAAGCAATTTGCGTAGATCTTGAATTTGGCTACAATGTGTTGAAAGTAGTGAACATTTACAATAGACCATGTGCTCTGCTTGATGATCTCTTTCATATATTGAGTTGCATTTTGTCAACTTGCACACAAACCACTCAAATCCTAGTAGCTGGTGACCTGAACATTGACATGTTGCAAGAAACAACGTCAAAAAGAAAATTGCAATTGTTTATGGAAATGAAAGGCTTGACACTGAAAACAACAAAGGCAACAACGAACACTGGTTCAATGCTTGACCACTTTTGGACAAATTTGAAACACATAACTATTGTTTTCAATATTTCAGATGCTTATTGGACTGATCACTACTCAACTTTCCTATCAATCTGTGATAACAATGCCTAGTCTATTCAATTTTGCATTGTCTAATTTTATTGTCCCCTTATCTATGGACAGATCCATCGTATCATATTTGCACAAAATCAAAAGCAGGTACTATTCTTTCTCTTGCAACTTGCATGCACTTTAAACTATATCAATTTGGTTTTTTCCTATTTGTAGTGAGGTAAATTTAGATCAGCTTTGGGCATCTGCAACATTGATGTCATAGCTATGAGTTTAAATTCTGTTGAACTTTCTCATTTTTTTGTAATCTAATTTGTGATGTAAAATTTTGATTATTTTTTATTGTTGAAAGTTGTTTAGACTTTAATTTGTCCACAATTCAGATTTTAAAAAACTAGCACTTATTGCATAACATATGTAGACACTCTTTACAAAAGTATTCACATGCTATTTCCATTTTATAATAATTCAGATGATATATAGGCTACATAGAATGTTTTAATAACAAATTCTTATGTTCAAGATAATTGTAAATGAAAATTTGTTCAATATTTGGCTATAGACAACATAGTTTTCAGTAGTTGTTTTGTTCAAATTCCTGGCACTACATAGACTTCATGCTATGCATATGTAAAAAACCTAGTAAAAGAATTATAGAAATTTGCTTTTTTTCTTTTTTTTTCCTATGATTCTTTGTTTTAATACTATCTATTTGTTTCCATATTTTCCATTTGTTATAAATCTCTTCTAATCTTTACATTAATTAACAATGTTAGGTACATTTGACTTGCTTGATACTTCTTGCATGTACAGCTATTGAAACTAAAATCCAAAATTCCAAAACAATGGAAAATAGTTCTTTGCTTATGCTCAACACAACAAAAACAATATCAACATCAGACAGCTCAACAATGAAAACAATTTCACCTGTTCAAAGTCCAAAAAGGTGTGCAATTATTTTGGTTCTAATTGCTTTTTACATCATTTTTAACACATGCAACTTCTTCATCTTCTTTTATGATTTCCTAGCACAGAAAACAACAGAATATAACTATTGCATTGAAAAATATGTTGTCAATCTTGATCTAATTTTGAAATTTTCTGCTATTAATTGCTGATAATTTCTTTCTTGGCCTTCTTCTCTAACTATAACAATAGCAGGTTCAAACAAACAGCTGCAGAAGTAGCTACTATTATAGAGCTATGCACAATAACCCCAAAAATTGTTTTTGAAGGAGACATCTTGGCCGTGTATGGGCCTGCACAAAACAAAATCCAAGGTTCTCCTGTAAAGGCGCAAATATTGCATGCAGACTTTGTTGACAGAGATGGGCTGATGACAATCACTGCTGGAATAAGTGACAACTTGATCAAACGTTTTGGTAGCTATTTCTCAACTGGCAAAAGCCTAAGAATCACTCAATTTGGGCTCAAGAAAAAAGGCCAGTACGACAGAGGCGATGCCAAGTATTCAATAGTCATATTCCCACATACAATAATTGAGACAATTGATCAAGTTTGCAAAATGAGAAAGCTAGCTCCAGATATGACAATTGCTGATTTGTTGTCATCAAATGATTCCTACTCTGTTGGCTCTGTCGCAGCAATTGTCGTTGCATGTGAATACAACAACAAGCAATTCGACTTGTATATCAAAGACAGTGGAACGACAAATGACCATGCAACAGTAAATATGCCATTTGCATGTCTAATGTTCTTTTGGAATTGCTATTTTTTAAAGCTAAATAAAATTTCTGTTGTTTTATATAAACAAGAAAATAGGCGAAAAACAAATACAAATAGCTTTAATGGTTTTTAATTGTAACCTATGCTCATTGACTAGTGTCTTCTACTATTGCAGTTACAAGTCAATGAAGCCTTCCAACAATTGCTCTTGCAAATTCAACAACAACTTGCATCTGATAATCCTCCATTCTATCTGTTTAAAAACATTGTCCGAAATGACACTAAAGGAAGCCACATGCTCCGGACCTGTGCAGCTACTTTTATTGACCCTCTTAATGATGATTATGCAATTCAAAATTTGCTTCCAATCATTGACTCAAAGACACAGGTTCGTTGGAAAATTGCTTCTTTTCCATTTCATCAACAAGGAAAAACAAGAATAGAATTTACTTTGTTGCAAAGTAGTTTCATTGCTTAACAGCTTCTTCTGTTTTTTTGTCTCTTGTTCATTGTCTGATAGCATTGACTTTGTTATCTATAGTAGGCTTTGGTTGAACACTTTTTTAAATTGTTGTGATCTCTTCAGAAAATTATCATCAAGATTGATATAGATTTCGCAAACAGACTGCTGTAGGACTTCCTTTTTTACTATATAGCTACTCACAAATTTATCTTGATTTCATTCTCCACTTCTATCAGACATTTGTTATGCAAATTTTGAAACCCCAGCCAACCTTTCCATGCTATAAAAAAAAACCAATATCTGCTTTAGTCCCCAGTAGTTAAATCTATATAGACTTATTTAAATAAATATTATTTTAGCCATAACTATGTTAACTTTAAACTTACTTAACTAAATATTATTTTAACCATAAATATGTTAAGTTTTTGATAACATAATCCACTAGGGAAAAAGTTCCCAGCAGGCTAAATTTTGCTATTGTCAACAGACACAGTTATATATATATATATATATATATATATACACAAACAGCTCCACAGTGAAAAGTTCTTGCAACAAGCTCCATGACACCAGAAGCTGTCCCTGCCAGAAATAGAAATTATTGAATATAGATATGTGCAAAAAAAACGGTCTAGCCGTCTCAAGTCTGCATTTTACCCATCCTTGATCTATGAACACTATGAAATCATTCCATCATTGCACAGTTGCAACCATGGATATACAACCTGCCCTTGCCATAAATAGAAACTACTAAATATAAATACGTAGAAAAAACCAGTCTAGCTCTGAAAAACGAAAATGTAAGAAATATTTAAAATAAAGATAATATCTGGGAGACTGCTTTCAAATATAAAAAATCCAAAATTAGTCGCTTCCAAAAATAACATCATCTCTCGTATGGATCAAAGCAGTCTCATTAGGCTCACTTTTTTATAAGAAGCCCAAACATGTGCTCAAAAACTATATACAAGTATTGATAAGCATATTGCTAAAAATAACTATTATCATGATTCATTGATGATATGTTGCCTGAAATATGCTCATCTCGTCAGCTTCTGATGACCCAAAATATATAAACATCCCTCACATGCAAGCCCAAAATTCTAGCTCCCAAAAAAGCAAGTTGCAAAAAATAATAGTTTCTCAAAAACTGATGAACCCAATTGTCAAACAAGCTTCAATCGTTGTAAAAGTCTAAATGCACTTGTATTACCACCAACGTGATGTACTCTAACTAAATGTTAGCACTTCATTTCTGCAATGAAAAATGGCGGTTAACATTTTCCAAGTACATCCTCCCAATCAGTGGACCCTTTGATATCTCCTCCTTGACTTTTTTGTGGTTTTTGACTGCATCTTGTCTGAAATATGCTCAACGACATTGTGAGCTTGTGATGACCAGGAATATTTAAACATCTCAGATACAGACTCCGACAAGCATGCATCTTTTTGCTAAAAATCTAGATGCTATTGAAACCTCCCTTATGCACAAATGCATCATTCAATATCAAAGTGCACCTTTTAAACTATAGTGAACTGCATCTATCTGAAGCTAAAAAAATAACACTTTCAGGGATCCTGTTCACTTCTTCTGTTATGTAGTTCACTGCTGTTTTATCTTTGAACTTTTATTCAATAATGGACTATTAACATTGATTTAAATTTTTTTATGCTGATATATCTAATTGGCTTTTGTTAAGGTGTTATCTCAATGTTGTAGGCTTCAAGCAATTTTGATATGTACAGATTTATGTAAATGGTATTATAGCAATATGCATAAAATCTACTTGATTGCAATTTTAGCAAAGTCTATGTTGATCAAAATGCTTTGGCACCTTTTGAATGGAACTTTCCCCTGCTTGAATATAAAGTTGCAAGTTTACAAGATTGAATATGCTTTGGCACCTTTTGAATGTAACTTTTTCCTACTCGTGACAACATCTTTATCTCAATATGTAATCAATTTCAAGCTCTCTTTGCAAACAAGGCTTTTAAGTACCAAACGTGCATCCAACCAATTCATTTTACCTACCACACCTAAAATTATTAATGCTAGATAACACAATAGTGACATAACTAGATTTCTATGATCGGAAGATACATCCACGATGCTTACAGTGCCACGAAACGGGTTTTCCATTTGTTTAACTCATCAAAACTGCATTTGCAATGGCATTCGAGATTTGGATTTTCTGCTTTTTGCAGAAAGTGCATTGAATATTTGTATTATCAATCTGAGAAACAAAAGTATCAGAATACAACCTTGCATCCCAATTAAATGACAATCATCTTTGCACATACAATATTTGTTGCATGCTAGGAAAATACAATTTGTTCTCTTTCTACGACTGCTTTAAAACATTGGCTGCATTGCAACAAATTTTACATTCAACCCCAGAACTTTGTTCACAACACTCTTATTCATCAATTTGCAAGAATTGGTTTTGCAATGTTTCTTTGCTTTTACCCAACCGCTAACAACAATCAGCCAATGGCTACATTGCGCATTCGCATTGTAACTAGTCATAGTGCTTAGAATCTAAGTTTAATTACTATTCAAATAGAAAAGAATATTGGCAAAATTCTATTTAAAAACATGCTGATATTATATGCATTTTCTATCGTCATTTGTTCTGAGACTTTGACAGATACACGGAGTACTCAAAGCAAGAAATCCATTTGCACCTCCGTATCGATGCCTTTGCGCTCAATGTAAACAACCACTGATTCAAATCTCTGTGGTCTGTGCATTTTGTAAAAAAGAAATGGAAGTTATATATGAACATAATCTAGAATGCAATTTGGACACAAATGATGGGCTGATAGAATGCACACTGTGCAATCCACAGCTAAAAGAGCATTGTCCAGAAGTAGCAAATATTTCATTTGAGCAATACTCAAAAAACATATCATCGACAGTTTTCAATTTGCGAAGGTTTTCCCAGCAAGGGCTATTTACTTTGGCCCTGGATAACAAAATCATCAACGTAAAAAGAAACTGATTTCCAGGTACATAAATCTATTTTCTGTTCTAAAGAGTTCAAGTTTCTTATTCAATATTACCGACATCTGCAATCTGTGTTTAGACAACAAGGCCCGCAAGATTAATAGCATTTTAGGAAATATATTTATGTATTTATCCATCTTAGGAAAATAAAATTGAATATGAAGTATATCCTTAACCTCCTTTGTCAAAAACTTTAATAGTTGACTTTTATTTACGTATGCAATATTTTGAATATTGACCTTGTTTTCCTAAAGCAATTTCTCATAGCATTCTATTAGTTGAGGAATTATGAAAAAAACCCTGTACTGGGCCAAAAGAGTGAAATTACATATTTTCTATAACATTTTCGACGTAGCCAATCAAATTATTGATTCATATCTTACATGTATTTCAGCCTTTTAATATATTTCTTGCAAATAGATAGCATATTGTTTAATATCAGGCATTCCTTCTTGAGTCAATAATAAAACGTGAGCATAAATTTCCTTGCAAACCTAAATTGATATTGTGTTCTTTCTAGTGTGACTTTCCAATCTGGACTTTCTTTGTCTAAAATCAACAAGTTTAAACCCAACTCTTGCGATTCGAACTTTTTTCCCTTAGAAATCTCTTCCAGCATTTGCATTTGCTACACCCTGTTCAATGCATATTCAATCAAGGTTGTCATCAGACTCTGATCTTATTTACAATATTTTATTTGGATTTCCCACCATCTTCTTCTTCTTATTCAATTGATATGCAATGGTTTTTTCTTGATCTATTATATTCCCTGAGATATATGCTGCACCATTTGAGATCTGGCTTGTACTGAACTATAATATTTACCTGTGACAAAACAACAGATTCTGAGAGCCATTCCGAGCTCATCAAGTAAGACCTGTACAAAGATATTGCAATAGATTCTAGTACAGCTCACACAACACCAACAGAGAAGGGATATCCTCCACATCAACTTACATGGCTACGTCATCTGGCCAGCAAGATATATCTCAGGTCAAATCCCCCAACATGTCTATATCAATCTAATTGGTCATCTCTCATCAGCTTCTTCACTTTCGCCTCAGATGTTAGAAAAGAGGGATTCAAGAGTCATTGGGATGCTTATTTTAGACATAACTTCCTCCTTGCTTTCCTTTTTGGAGATTTTGTCATTGCGTTCTTAGTAGTATGCTTTAGCTTTTTTTCCTGATTTATATATTTTATAAGAGTGACCTGTGCACTCCCATTTGTATCCTGCACTATTGTAATTAGCAATCCCTTTGGCCTATTTGTGGTTAGTACTTGAGCATTAATAAAATTATCTCATCTAATTCTCAAGGCTAAATTTTCATTATTGCATCCTACTCTCTGTGTCCAAAAACAACAAAAAAATATGGCTATTTATCATGCATATCCCTGCATTCATGTTATTTGTATGTGTTCAGAAGTTTGTTATCCTTGCTAAGAAACTACTAGAATTAAATGGATTCATTGTTAATTCTTTTGAGCTGCCTCATTCCTTTGAGGACATAATTGATCACCATGCTCTGAGATGCCACATAATTCTCCATCAACTAGATTTTGCTGAGGCTTACTGGTTCTTATTTATAATATGATGATTTGCATATAGAACTATTTACATTATCTAGCTGGGAAACCTATCCATTACTCTTCTTTCTGGCTCAATTGTAGCCTTGAATTTTATGCTCATGTCTCACATATCTTGAGCATGTGAACCAGAGAACAGAGATGATTCTTCCATTTTGAAAAACACCACACACATCCATCTTTCTTCCTCTATCTCTATAATACTGCATTGGCCACTATTGTACCACATGCCTAACGGCATCTAATTCAGAGATCAATATTCTTGGACATGGCACACTTGCTTCAAAATTGACTGTCTGTCTTTCCATGCTACTCCTGATGCATACATTGTCTTCTTTCTCCTCTCTGGGCTCGTCATTGAAAACTCTGGTTTATTCTTGGACATGACAGAAAACAATTTCCTCTACTACGAAGTTTGCAACTCCTTGCACAGAACCCAGAAACCACCATGGCACCCCCCTCTTGGAATGGGAAAAACTTGTCCGGCGCCATTGTTTTACAACCAGTTATATTTTTAAAAAATACCAATTTAAAAAATTGGATTTAATGTAGCATATTCAAACTATACTCAAACTATAGCTCTAGGGAAACAGAAAAACACCTTTTTTCATCGCTTTTGCGATCTCAACCATGATATCTGCATTGTTGTCAATTGATCCAGGATTTATGGGTCCAAACTACTCAATTTCGACAGCATGTGCAACAGCAAATTGCTCTTTATATGCACCTGCAAACCATATTCATAGAGCTGAAGCAAACATCATGCTTAGAGGTGCAACAGACACTGGGATTGTGCACGTAGGTGCGGCTGCATTTACTGTCCTTAGGGCTCTTTCACAAAGGAATGATGACCCACAGACCCCTCTCCCAACCATCCATTCGGTTTTTTTATATTCTTTAGGAATCAGCTTTTTATTACCAGGTATATAATAAGACACCACTTATAATGAGCTTTCGTTTTCTAACTACTCTACACCACCACATATTTGCATGACCCAATCAACCGCGCAAAAATAACCAGATTCAGAGGCTACATAACTATTGTCAATTGGACAGATTGGACCGCAGCTACCAACTAGTGTGACATCCTCAGAACTTAAGGGTCTTTTTCACTCTTGGGTTCATTTCTAACCAATGCAGAAAACATACAGCAAACACGAGGAGCGGCACGTGCTTGTACGCAGTCTGAACACCTCAATGCAACCTGCCATCACGTACAAGACATAAGTTAAACCACGAAATTTTTTATGAATCGATAGGTAAGTAACTGAAGAACAGTTTAAGTGTATGATCCACTGTAACCAAACCTACCAGAAACAAAAATTGAAGTCTCAATTAGATGTTGGTATGAAGCCCCGCCTTTGTAGCTTCGATGCAACCTGCCATCACATAACACTAGGACAATTTGGCCCCTTTTTGTTTTAAAGTACAAATACATTGCTTTCATGGTTATGAAGATACTGATAACATTCATATTAATTTCTGCATATACCTGTCCTTTGGACATCTACAATTGATACACATAATATGCATTGGGTTATTCAGAAGGTTAAATCTCATCATTCTCAAAATCTACATCTGTCTTTCAATTTTCCATATCATTGCAATCTGCAACCATTCCCAACCAATGGTTTGACAACTCAATCATTTTATTTGTCAAGTCCTTCTCCTTTAAAACTTGTAATATGTTGTCCATGAGTTTTTTTCCCATATAACCATGCATGAGAAACCGCTGCAGACACCAGCACTGTCAATGGATACTAACCACTGTAAATAGTCAGCATAAACTATAATATGTCTAGCTTGGCAGCAACATTGAATATCGGAGTGACGTTTTTTCCAATGTTTCCAGTGATGCTTATGTCTAGCACTATTCATTACTACAATATTTTTATGTTTTCCTCCTTAGAAATTACATGGTTATAATCCAATGCACTCTGTTTTCATCTTCTTGATTGAATTCTCAATTAGTTTTTTTTGCATTTTTATACATCTCAATGTATTTTAATTATGGCTGATGCATTACTTTTATATTTGGAGACACATTCATGCAGGTAAGCATTTAAATTTCACAATTCTACGTGTCTCATTAAATCTAATGAATTCTTATCTGCTCCATCTCTTATGATTTTGTTTAACTCTTGTGTTTAATATTCAGGATATAAAAGATTATTTGCTTATTCTACTTCAGCTTGCATGCCTTTCAACTACTCAACACATAATTTTGGCTGTAATTTTACAATTTGTTCAGCAACCAACGCAAGAATTGATTCTATTTTGGCTGTCTGATTTAACAAATATAGCACTGCAATTGGACTAACATCTTTCTCCTGTTTTTGTATATGGCAGGGCTCAATGATCAGATTTGATGACGACCAACTCTGTGCTAGTTTACTTACTACTGTTTTTTGTATAACTAACTATAGACACTGATCACTGGTCACTTATTACCATGTTGAAGCTACTATGAAACGTTGTGTATCTCAAGTTTTTTGTTGACTGCTAGCTTTCTTCCTTTGTTTTTCCATTTAAAGAAATAAATAATGATGTTGGGCAATTTTAATAGTATTGATGCTTACGTTCCCCATTTGTTTCCAATCTCGATAAGTCTGCAGTTTTAATACTCTTCATGGTTAAGTTCCCAATTTCTTTTCAATCTCAATATGATGATTTGCTACTTGCATGATAAAGGAATTCCATAAATAAGTTTGAATTTTTTTTGCCATCAGTAAAATTTACTTAGAAAATTAATTTGATTTCTAAATAGTTGTTACGTTCCAGGGACATATAATAATAACTCATTTGTACCCATCAATCTGTTTATACATCTTTCAAATATTTGAAATTACATGTCTAGGTCTGATATAGTTTCAATTTTACTAAACTAGAGTTTATAAAAAAAAATTATAGTGATTATCATTAGCTAAGACTATACCTTAGTAATGTTGTCCTTGAGTTTTAGAGTGACTAAGGCTTTTAAACTTGTATTTTGTATATTGAATGTAGTGTATTTTTACATGCATGGGTTTTAGATAATTATTGGTATAATTCTTTTCACTTTTGATTCAGGATGGAAATTGGTCTCCACGGATTTTAGATTTTTGAGAAAATGAGACAAGTGTATTGAATAGAGCTTAATCGCCACTGAGTTTAGATTTCATGAGAATGACACAAGTTTCCAGTCTAAATTGATTTTATGATCATGGTTAATTTCCATCTCTTCTGTTCAAATCAGTTAGTAAAGCTACTGAATATTTTGTGTTTGGATCATTATTTCCCATTGCTTTTGCAAAACAACTCATGCTAGTTGTTTCTACAAGTACAAAATACTTCACAAGACATCTTGTTCCATTGCTTCTACTTCTATATATAGTTTTTAGTGAAGGAACATTTTAGTGGGCTGAACCTGCTAACAAGCATTCTTAGTGTAGAAACTCTCTAGTAGGTGCACCTTCTAGTGAATTTTTTTACAAATATAGCTTTCACACTATAGAGACTTTCTAATAGCTATAGCCTTCTACTAAGCATTTTTACAAATATTGCTTTTATACTAAATCTACCTTATTGACATGATTTAACATAGATGATATCAACACATAACAACCTATCTATTAAGAGGGTTAGGCCAGACCACTAGCATTTATTGCTTTTTTTACTTTTTTAATTGCAGTTATCTAACAATCTTCTTCATTTGGACATGAACAAAAATTTGAAAAGGATGCTATTAAGAGGAATTTACTTGTATCATTGAAGTTGACTCTGTGAGAACACATAATGATTTTGGATGTTGATGAGACAATGTTGAATACATTTTTTTTATATGCACTCATTTTCTAGCGTTTCATTGTGACTTCATTGACACTATACACTAATCAGTTTTTCTTGTTATGCATTGCTTAATGATCTCTCGACTTTTCAAGTAGTTGATCGTGATATTCCTTGATATTTGAAAATTTTCTTCAGTCTTGAACTTTGTTTACAACACTCTCGACCTTTTATTTAATAGAGATTCATAGATATCTGAACCTTGTTTTTTTTGCAATTTTTAATACATTTCCGAAAAAATCAAGTTGCTAATAATTGCATTACTGACCATATCCACTGGCTATCAATGATGCATACTATAACATCCATGGAAATAATGATGTTATACAAAACAGTGGTGGAAGTTGCCAACATCATTGCTTTGTTTGCATAAAATGTTAACAATATTTTTATCAGCAATCTATCTCCTCAATCTTAAAAATGCAAGGTTATCATTTATGATGGAACCCATGTTTCGGAAATGCTCCAAAGTTGGATACTTGACATAGACACTTGATTCAACTACAATCTGTTTCCTGATCTTGAAAAGCTTATGTCCATTAAAATGAAACTCACAAGGCTCTTCAAACATGCTATCAATCAAAACACAATCACCATTCCGACTGCGCTTATGCAATCTCTTTATCTCTCCTTCAGTTCTTCCTTCTAAAAATATGATATGAATATTAAATGGCTTCACCTAAGTCAAGCATCCAACATTCCTGCATAGGAGCACTTCCATCAATTCAATTAGTTATGCATTCTTTTCAATATTACTAATGCCTTTGAAAATCTTATTCTCAAACTTAGAAGTGGATTCCAAAAATGTTCGTAGCAACAGCTAACGTACATGAAAATCACCATTCTTTACATTGTGTACAATCAAGCACAATTGATTGAAAATAAGTTTTAAGATTATTGTACAATTCAACACCAGTCATCCTCCTCAATTGTTTCCATATCTAGACGTTTAAAACCTACACGTCCTACTACTACAAAGTCATCTTGTTTCTCACGACCTTCTTCTTCTTTTCTCCCTCTTCTACTAACTTTCATAAATATTGTAATAAACAAGAACATGGTTAGCCCAAATGTTTCAAATTCAACAAGAAAAAAAAAATGATTCTACAGTCTCTTAATCAGGCAGACGATAATGCTCCCATTAAGGTATTTGATGAAAAAACAAGTTATAAAAAGCCAAGTGGACTCAATAAAGTCACCATCCAGTTACACCCCAATCTTGCTAAAAATTGATATAGTTTCTTTATCACTTTCTCTCACACAAAATGTCTTGCAAACATAAAATGTCTGCCTGCATAGATTCATAATCATTCAGAACATCGTCATAATGCAAAAGCAAGCTGCATGTGTTCAATAATGCAATGAGTGATTGCTTAGCATTTGGCATTCAATGCAGACCATATTCAAATTCCAAACTTGCATGTGTTTTTAATCTATCTATTTCAGCAGTGGCTTTTGCACGAGTTTTAAAATTTCTAACACGTGAGAGCGCAGTGTAAACAAGGTCATGTCTCTTAATTCCTTGTAGCTCAAATGCCAATTTGTTCATTGTCAATCCTTCTGCTCTATGGATTGTCCTTGCACATGCTAACTGAATTGGGAATTGTGTTCGCATAACATTCATTTTATTTGCCAGCGTTCTTTGTATCACAATTCTTTTGATTGCTGTCCAATTAAGTTCCAAACTCATGGTGTGAGTGCTAGGATAAGCTCGCCGACTCGCCACCCATACGCTCAATGCATTGGGCTATAATGTGGTTACACAAGCAATAAATGTATTCACTATCAACAATAAATGTATTCGCTATCAAACAATAAAACAAAACGATTTTCTCCATTACAAAGTCTGCAACTCCTTGCACGGAAGCCAAAAACCACCATGGCGCCAGCCCGCCGCCCCCTCTTGGGCTGGGAAAAACTAGGCTGGCGTCATTGTTTTACAACCAACCATATTTTAAAAAAATGCCATTTTAAAAAACTGGATTTCATATGTTTTGCTATCATGTGCTACAAGTGTAAATGTTTCTGTTTCCATAACTGATAACATTCTCGACTTATGTTCTTGAACACCCTTATTGCTATGGAAAAGATAAGGAAACATTGCACATATTGGTGGTTGTTTGTAGCAATGTTGGTTTAAGTAATCTATGTCATCCGGTATTTGAAAGCACGTTCTAACTCTACTTAGTATATGAGCATTATGACTCTCTTGCCTAAAACCACAAATTAGCACATGTTAAAGTTTAATCACAACTAAAAATTGAAATTTTATTTCAATCTTACTTAACATGTCTTCCTAAAGCAATTGCTCTTTCTTTCTTTCACAAGAACAGATGCCAATCTCAGGGACATTGCCACCTCGTGGCTCTTGTTTAATGCATGTAGATAACAATAATAATTAGTAGTAATATTTTAAAGAAACCATTATTATTTTTTGAGGGATAATTATTCGAGGTAATTTTTTTATTGAGGGGAAGAGTCGTCACATTTTGGGGATTTTTTGGACCTACGTGAAGAAGGAGGTGTCGAGTTAAAAGATGATGATGTCGATAACCAAAAGGGAACCACTCACCTAAGGAAATGGTGAAATATGTAGAACAAAGTGGGGTTATAGTGTTGCATGTAAATAAAGAGACCAAGAAAGAAAAAAGGAAACAACGATAAAGAGTAGTCCCAAGTAATTTTTTTTTATATTTTTTGTAATCCTAAGAAATTGTAAAGCCCATCCAAGAGTAAGATAAGGGGGTTGTTGTTAATCTTCGTAGGTGACCAAGTCCTTTGATGCCTTAATATTGTAATTGCCAATTTCATGAAAAATAATATAAATTTGATTGTGGGGTAGTTTTATTGTTTCCTATGCGTGAGAGATTTTTAGCATGTTTTAATGTTTATGTGTACTTTGAGTTTGCATCCTTATGTTTTAAATTGAAATTCCTACAGGGTTCCACCAAGTTCAGTATCAATGTGGGTTTATCTCGTGGAAAGAGAAGAATTCCAGCAAGAGAGAGTGTTGGGTAGCCTATTGTTCCATGAAAAAAATGTAGTTCCAACAAGGATATTTACTAGGTACAATTGTAAAGAAAATGGAATTCTAAATATTCCCCTTCAAAGTAGGTTCAGTACGGTTGATGGCCTACTTGAAAGAGAATATGAAAGGGGCTGTAAGACATGCTCAGATGGAAAGAAATACAAAGAAATTAACGACATGGGAGTAGGAAAAGCATTGAAGCTTGTAGACGTTGAAGTTTTTGGTTCGACAAGAACGCCATCATTATCAAGTGCATGGTATGTTATGCTTCTTATTGATTTTTTTCACAAAAATTATGGATCTTCTTTATTAAGAAGAGATAGATGCAATAAATGCTATTATGTTGTTTAAGGCAAAGGTAGAGGTAGAACACGGTAGGAAAATAAGTGTTTTCTAGTTATATCATGGAGATCAGTTTGTTATGTTCATTGATTTTTGTAATAAATGATGTGGATTCCCCTCAAAGAACAAGGTCAAATAAGTAGTGGCATACTAGTGGGTGCCATTATAAATTGTTTTGAATGTATCTTTCATTAAGTGTGTTTATAATCAATTTTAGGGGTTTCTAAAGACAACAAGTTTCTCCATAATGTTAAAACCCAAGGATCAGTACCTTACAAACTCTTGTTCAAACCAACATTACCATATAAGAATCTAAGAATGAAGCTACATTAATAGTGATGTGATGTAAGCATGTTATCAAATAACGAGAACAATCTGCTAATGTCAAACCATGTTTCTAGCAAAGTCACCAGAGGAACATGAGTGTCCTATCATTGGGTAGGAAAGTTGTAGTGATAGTGGACTGTATGCATTATGATGGAAACTTGCAAGAGATTTCCAACTGGGTAAAGAAGGTGAGAATAAGGAAGATCAATCAAGCTTTATTGAAAATAAGTGAAATCCCATTTTTTTCCTTTTACCTATTGAATTATTCTATAAAGTGGATTCCAAAATGTCATTTTAGCAGCAATCACTTAGAATATCCAGCTAGTGACATCATACTACTTTGGCAGTTCTTCAAAATTATGATTAGTGTAGTGTAATCAATGGGAATATCAATTCTCAAGTTCTTAAAGAATTTCAATTTCCCACTGATTGAAGTTGCAACTATGGTTGGATGCACTTAATTTTTTTCTTTCAAATTGTATGCCTAGACTGCCTAATTTCTTGGCACCTCCAAAAGCAAGAATAGTTTTTCCAAGATAAAAATCTGCTCTTTCAAGGCCTTCATATGCAATTTGAATTGCAAGAGGAAGACTTTTTGCTTGAGTAAAATCTATGTTCTTTTTGGTGCAGTGTGGTTAGCCACTGCATTAATTGAGGCTTCTCTTTTTTCTCTTATTCTATGACACATGTTATGTGTAAGATCACACATTGATTAGCCATATCGGTCTAAAAATTGCACCAATATTGGCCCTGTTGGCTCCATTCGAAGCTTATTTTTCCATAATTTGAAAGGGAATTATGTTTTTTATCAAGTGAATAGAAGAATGGATTTTACCAAAACCTATTCTTTGAAGGCCTTCATATGTGGTTTTAATTACAAGAGGAAGACTTGTTGTCTGGGTTAAATCTAATTGTTTTTGGGTCTATTGCTGCTACTGAATGGCGCCATTGCACAGAGCAAGACTCTCGTACGTTCCTCTACATTACTCATGTTCTATTACTTCTGTTATGTCTAACCTTGCACAAATATTTTCCATATTGTCTCTATGTGAAGCGTATTTTTCTATATTTTGTAAGGGAATTATGGTATCTACAACACCCTCCTACAATTTCAGGATGTGTCGACTTTATCTTTTCCTTTCTCTCAAGCCCATGTAAGCTTCAAAGCACTTCTTTGAGAATCTATGTGAACAAGAGATAGGAGTTCTAGTTGTGTGGAGTGGAAATCTCCCACATCAATGTTCCCTCACAAAACCCAAAGCCCTTCTAAAGGAAATGTGACCAAACTAGTTATTCTATCTTTTCTTATTCATAGCATCAATAAAATAGTAAGTAAGCTGGTAAGAAGA
The DNA here is from genome assembly GCA_027924585.1 of Larix kaempferi. Taxonomy (NCBI): domain Eukaryota; kingdom Viridiplantae; phylum Streptophyta; class Pinopsida; order Pinales; family Pinaceae; genus Larix; species Larix kaempferi. Next base: position 879,312 of record BSBM01001241.1, read on the forward strand.
TTTATTGTGAATAAGTTAATGGTAAAAAATTCAGATACATTTAATGGAGTGATTTTTTCTCAATATTAAATATGGATTTGAGTTTGGAAATTAGAGATGGTACTTAAGAGTGTTGTTTGGCTAGTTTGTGCATGTTCATTTCTTTATGGATTTGAGTTTAAACGGAAATTAGAGATGGTACTTAAGATTCTTGTTTGCATAGTGTGTGCATGTTCATTTGTTTAAAACATTGTATCACAATCTCAACAAAGCAGTTCAACAAAGCAACTGTAGGATCAAAGTTGCAAATGGCCAGATACCTATTGCTATCCATAGAGTTAGAGGGATATGATGGATTTTCTATTAATGCAATAATCAACTTAATTGCAACTTTGACATAGGTTTAATTTTTTTGGTTTTCCTTTTACTTTATCAGCCTCCTTGAATGAGCTTGTGAAAGGAGTGTTGCTAGGAGTTTGGAAAAAAAATTAATAGATGGATTTTGTAGCTGTTGTGTTTTGTAGGCATGAAGGAATGGTCAACATTCATAGAATGGAAATAAACAAAAATAAATAAAACCTGCTCATTTATAATAAAACAACTGCACTTTGTATTAATAGTACTGAAATACAAATACAATGCCTCTATTTGTAGTAGATGTCAATACAATGCCTCTATTTGTAGTAGATGTCAATGCCTAGGATTTGTAGTCGTATGAAAACTATCACATAGGTTTTAGGTTATGTCAAATCCTCATCATGCTTGATTGAGGCTACAAAAAAAGAAAATTCCTTGAGAGCAAAATAGCATTTGGTTAGCCTATGCACCAGATATCCTATTTTTCACAAGGTTCATCACCTTCCCCATCATTTCTTGTCAGGTTTCCAGTTTGAGCCAGGTAGGGTGACCTTATTGAGGATGTTTAATTAGTATGGGTGGGGTTGGTGGAAACATATTGAGGCCAATTTACTCCTTGCAACCAAGGAGGAATTGAATAGCCATAGTCTTGACTTGTGCTTGAGACCCCTGGAATAATCACAGGTGTTGGATAAGTTAACATAGAATGGGCCCCTGCACTAGTAGGAATAGAGGGGGGGTGTAAACTTGCCTGATTATAGTGGGGTATATGAATGTTAATAAGATCCTAGTAGCATCGTGCACTATTTGCAAATGCTTCTAATGATCCTTCCATCATGTTCCTTTCATCGGTTATTCTTGTAGTATCAGCCATTACATTCCTTTCCTCTATTTCTCTTGCATAATTGTGGTTCATCTGTTGCACCTTCCTTGCATCCTTTGCTTGCCTTGTCAACTACTTCTGGTGCTCTTTTTCTTGTCAATTAGCCTCTCTTCGAATCCTTTCATGTGCCCAATGTTTAGCTGCAATCATCCTTGCTTCCTTCTTTTCCTTTGCAACATCTTTCTTCCTTTGTTTTAATTCCTACAAAGCATGTTTCTTTTGTTCAGATTCAACCAATAAGCTTATGTAATCTTCTGAAGTGAGTAGCTGTGAACTCCGGCCCAATCGGGGAATGTTTGTCTTTCCTTGCCTTCCTTGCGTTGACATTCTCTCCACTGGAAACTTTCGGAATTGGCCAAGCCTTGGTGTGTTCCCTGGCAGTGGTTCTTCTAATGCAATAAATTCTTCGACTACATCCTCGTTGTCTATGTTAGGCTCTTATATCGACCCACCATCAACATAAAAATGGAAAATATCATCTTGTATGACTATCGGTTGTGAAGGCATGTTCATGCTTTCATCGTTGGTGGAATCGCCAATGTGTCTGTTCAAGTTCATCATGGCCTTTCCCATGCATGATGGTTGGGATACTTGGGTTGGCAATGTCAATGTGTCAGTGTTGCTACCTGGATTGCGACAACCATCGAACACATTTCTATGTGCCACAGAATCCACGTGTGTGTTGGCTGGACCACCTAGCCCCATGTTATCTTCCGCTACTTCGTCATCGAATTGTGTAGTGCTGACGTGTTCATTATCATCAGCAACACCAACTCCTTGGTAGTTTCCTTGAGAAAGGGACATGATGTTGTCAACAACATCTTCCTCTTATTGCCCATCCAAATGCTCTTCGACGTCCTCAAGATATTTTCCAGCCACATATTCTTGGCCATCCACATCAAATGCTCGGCTGCACCCAGTGTCATTCATAAGAGCATCATAATTCAATGGCCAGATACATGTTTTTCTAAATCCAGTCTTGATATTCGAGGATGTGAGACCCTTTTGAAAGCCTTGCTTGCAAGCTCAGCTATCTCAAACCTCTTTACCTCTACCCCTGGGTTCTTGTCCATCCATGCAGCATTTTCCGACCTGAAAAAAAGCCTTGAAAGGCCCAAACACACTCACATCCAAGGGCTACAACCTGTGAGTGGTGTGAGAAAGAAGTGTTAACAAGTCAATGCCCAACCTATTTGCCTCCTCGATGGTTTGCACAACAATGTGGCTGCCATGGCCATCTAAAACCAACAGGTGTCTGTTTTCAGGGGAGACACCGCCTGGTACAGATGTTGCAAAGTGACAAATACAATTCAGAAAAATTTCTTTAGTCATCCATGCATGGGGATGTGCAACCATGCACGCCCCAGGTTCACAGTTTTGGATATAGTTTTGCAACCTAGTTTTTCCCTTGAACAAATAAAATCCCAGGATTTCCATACCAATTGCATTCACACAACATATAATGGTTATCCACTCCCTGCTCTTGGGAAGAATATTTGGCACATTCCGGCTCCCTCTCTTTGCAATTACCCGCATGCCAAAATTCCTTCCTGCCTGTAACCTTGTCTCGTCACAGTTCCAAATATGGTATGGAGCGTAAGAGTGTTTCTCATATGTAGAAGAAAGAGTGTCATAGAACTTGGACACAACTATGGGGCGTAGATTCAATGCCCTATCTCTATCCAGGCCCTCCGTAGTTCATAGCACTTGCTCTGGATGCCTTTTTTTTAAACCATCTATCATGTCCCAAATTTGGCATTGGGTCACAATGGACTAAGAAAATTTCCCCTATTCATTAGAGTTTGTCAAATTGATGCTAAAGGTCAAGTAATTGCCAAGGAGGAAAATTACTAGTTTCCTAGGTTTGGGGTGGAAGCTTTGGGATTTGGAATAATGGGGATAATAAATGATGTTGGAACATTGGGATGGCATAAATATTTAATAAAGGAGATAAATAAGTATATACAAGTGAAAATCAAAGTGGCATTTGATCATGAAGACACATGGAGGAAGTGGGACCCACACAAGCTAGAATTTATGTGCCACATGGCATCCTCTTCTCGCAATTTCGAATCCATGGGAAGACTAATGTTGTTGGGATGAGTTATAAGGTCAATAATACTTGGAATGAGTCAATGAGGTCGAAATGTATAGGAAGAGTAACTACCATGGAAGAGGAAGAGGCAATTTGGAGCTAGTGAGAGACTTGGGCTAGATTCCCTAGCTCTATGACAACAATGATGAAGATACTATGACAACACTGATGAAGATGATATGACACCTATGACACAAATCAGACCTGAAGGCTGACATATGACATATATGACATGTCAGGGCTAAAAAGAGACTCCAAGAGGGTGCTCAAGGGTGTTAGGTCAGCTAAGATGCTTCCACATGTGATTTGGTGGAAGTGGGAGACTAGGAATTGTTGTACAAGTGGCGTTCTTTGGAATCTCTTCCCAACTTGAGTTGGCATGAGTATCTTGGAAGGAATTAGACCCATGGAGGACATTAGAAGTTTATAAATGTCAATAAAAAAGAAGGAAAGCAGATTTTGATCATTTGTAGAATTTGCAATTTCATTTGTGAAGAGGGAGAGCTAGTGGATGACTAGTTTCTTGCCTTAGCCAATTTCGAGGGTGAAAGATTCCCATCCAAGTTGGTAATTGGAAAGGCCATTCAGACCTTTCATTTGGATCTTTAATGGAGTCTTTATTTTCAGGTGTAAGCTACAGGGAAACTCATGGTTTCTTCTATTGTATCTCACTCCTTCAACCATTTCCAGTTTTGATGGCATATTCTTGATCCTTGAGGGAGGGCGTTTTTGATGAGCTATTGTACTCTTTGGGGGAGATTCTAATGACCCATTTATTTTTTTAATATGAATTAAATACTCTATTATTCATATCCAAAAATTTTCAGGTCGAAATTCCAAGTAGAAATGTGTAAATCTCATTTTTAATGAAAGAACAGTGCCATTTCCCCACTACCTTGTTGTGAACCAATGTACTGTTGATGATTTCGAATGAATGGATGATTATATGATAAAATTGTGATTAATATACTTCCATGTATGTATTTTACAAGTTTCATGTATTCTACTTGAGCATTTGAAGTATTTTTACTTAGTTTAATTGCATTGGGAGAAGAAATAGTGTCATTTCCCCAAGGGTCGAATGGGTGATTTTTGCAGCTGAATGGGAGAGGGTTGGAACAGATATAATAATAAATTAATGGTGCACATGAGACATTAATAATATAATTAATACATTCCCTACATTTTTTTATAAATTTGAGTGGGTTTGGAGGCATTTGGGAAGCCATTTTCAGTACTTATCCCAGGGGGATTTGAACCCCAAATTACTAGTAAAATTGCATACTTGGTCCAGAATCTTAAGAGAGTTTTCAGAGGTCTTTTGGTGGCCATATATCGTCCTTGAACATCATATTCAAGTCCTAATATCATTCATACACATTCCTTGAATATTTGAAGGCATTTGGAGTCAATTTGAGACCTAGAGACCAATACTAGTAAAAGGGAATTACTAGTAAAATTCCCTACATTGGCCAGAATTGAAATAGGATTTGCAGAAGTGTTTTAAAGGTCCAAAATCATCCTTGAAACACATATTTATGTTCTAATATCTTCCTTTTACCTTCTCAAAATATTTGGGAGCAATTGGAGCAATTTTGGGACCTAGTGCTCAAAACTAGTCAAAGGTCTAACTAGGGAAAAAAGTGAAAAATTGCCATTTTAATAAAATTCCTAGCAAGGGATATTACAGTGGTATCAAAGCATGGTCCTTGCACCTGTGGATTAGGGGTGGACCAATACCGGGGTGCCGGAACGGCCACACACCGATCCCAAACAAGATTGCACAGGAAGAATGAGAAGCACCGGAAAAATGGCATTTTTACCACCCTAAACCCCACAAAAACCATAGCAATAAAGTGCGCCATGTGCCTGACACGCAGCTCTATCGACTCGACTCCTGTCGTATCGAAAAAGGGCCCCGCTATCTGTCCTCTGAGGTGGCGCAGTGGACCCTGCGCCACTATTGGTGTCTCTCCCCTAGCAAGCAACCATGTCCAAGATAGTGCAATGTAATAGGGTTTGAAGTACGCTTGCAAAAACCGTTTTCAACACCATGGCTACAACTGCTGAATAACGAGGGTTTTCAACAAGGGAAGTGAAACTGCTGAATAACATGTCTTTTCAATATCAACGGTGGAGGATTTTTCCATGGTATCATAACCCATGTCCAAGAGAGCGCAAAGTAATAGGGTTTGAAGTATTCTTGCAAAAACCGCTGCTAACAGGGGTTTTCAACACCATGGATACAACTGCTGAATAATAAGGGTTTTCAACCAGGGCGCTGCAATTGCTGAATAACATGGGTTTTCAACAATGACGGTGGAGGATTCTACCGTGGTATCTTCTTATTCTTGTTATATTATAATCTCTTTAATTTTAACACTCAAGAAACGATTTGAGGAAGCATTCTTTAATCTTAATTTTTGTTTGTTAATCATTCAAGTGCCTGTATATTTCTGGGTTTTTAAAATTCCGGGCTTTGGAACATTAATCTTTATACCCACTTGGTCTTAAGGGTAACCAGGGTTTGGAGAATAATTTTTTTCTAGTGTGAGCCTTTCTCCTTACTGATAGGTTATTTTTTGGTCGATATACAGGTCTTCCTCAAAAAAGAATAACTAACATTGTCAAAACAATGAAAAACTCTGCCTTTGTAGCATTGAATTGTGCACAGCCACCATGGTGACCTGATATCCTTATCAACATGAATTTTTTCTACCTTGCTCCTAGCATTGAAGCATCTGATTTGTTGGATTTTTTTCTGCTCTTTGAGGGATTCAATATTGAATATTGCCAAGGAATCCATTGCATCTTCACTAAATATTCAAGAAAAGAGAACATTCAGATGGGAATATTCAATATGTTGTATTTATCAAATATCGAAACAGTAACAGGTGTGGCCAATCCTTCCGTATTATTAGCTAGAGAAAGTTGGATTTGGTGGTTTGTCTCTTGGGCAATTTCTTTGTTGTGGTTGGAAAAAAACTTGGGATTGGTGCTTCTTGGCGGTGTACATCAATTTCCCCTATTCTTTGCGATGTGTGTGCTTTTCCCCAATTTTCTTCCTCGTTAGTAAATGTTTTTAGAAAATGTTTGTTTTATGTATCGACTTTTTGTTTTCTACTCTTAGAGAATAATTCATCTAAGAATAATTCATGCATAATTTCCAGTGTTCATCATTTTCTTTTCTCCCTTTGAGAATAATTCGTGGAGAATTTGTTTTTTGTGTTGGGAAATTTCCATTTCATTTTTGTGTTGGACAATTTGTTGCTTGTTTGGACACAAAATATTGCATTGAACTAACCTATTTTAGGTTTTTGTGGATGGGAAACGAATCATTCATAGGTTTTAGAAAAACAATTGCTCAGAATTTCTCTTCTGTGTTGGGCAATATGCTTTTGGTTAGTGCGTTGAGTAGTTTGTTGATTGTGGTTCCAGAAAAAAAAAAGTCTTTGCTTTTCTCCCAAAATTTGCAATTAAAATATTTATAACATGAACGTCATTATATCTTTTTGTTTAGGGATGAACTCTAGTACTTGGAAATTCTAGATCCTTGAATCGATAGCACTGGATGCTTCAAACGGAAATATAAAATCTTTGAATCCTTTGAGTTATAATCATAGTGTTGGCTATGAATGAGAACTAGAATTAGAACATCGCATGAAATCTTGCAAATACTGTGTGTTTTCCAAATCCTTTTCTATGGAATCAAAGCTTCCAAAAGCTATGTTTTGCAACATCGGTTGATTGAAGACCCTTTTAGTTGATTTAAAGAATTGCTTCGTTTTTTATGCTTGCTTGATAGGTTTTAATGCTCGCAGTGTAGGGTACTAGTTATTGGTACATAATCTAAGGTTTGCACACAATTTACATGTAGGTGTGGTGTGCATGGTATGCTTTAGTATGATATATTACAGTGTTTGCATTGAACAATAGTAATTGCCCACTGAGAAGTAGGTCTAATGTGTACAATGTGTTTTGGTTTGTCTTTTTCAGTGGCCGAAAGTGAGTCCGATGTACCCATCCCAAATATTGAATATGCAAAACTACCGCATAATGAAGATATCCATCATTGATTGTTAGGATCCCACCTAAATAAGGTAGCCAACCCTATACCATGTTTTATTCTGCTCCACTGTCTTTTACCCCAACCGTGTACAGGATATAATAGGTACCTTCAGCTCTATCTTCGACATAGACGCGAATTGATATTGTTCCTTGTTTGATTGAATTGATCGTGTTTCCAATCATATGTAGAGTAATCTGTAAAATTGGTTTTTCATCTCCTATCACATGATCAAGCATACCATCACCTATTTCAAAATTTAATAGAAGACATGTGCTTCTAGACATGGTCTCTATGAGGTGTGCTGCATCTTTCAACATAAAATGTAGCTGGAAGGGATGAAAATGAAGAGCCAAAGAAGTATTCTCCAATTATGAAAAGTCCATTATGTCATTAATGACAGTCAATAGAATGATACTATCGACTCTAAGCTAGCATGTTTTCCATAGCCACTTGTTCAACATTCAGGCCAACACCTTGTAAATTAATGAGAGAGCAGAAATGACATGCAAGGGAACCCTCATTTCAAGTTCATTTCCAATTGAAAGGAATGGCGTGCCTCACTTGCTCTCAATACATCATGTTTTTCCTATTGCAATGATTTGTTTTTACCAATGAGTGGGGCCTTCATATTCTTTGATTCTTCTAAAGCAGGTGCATGAGATAGGGAAACAACAACTTGATCTTCCATAACTTTTAAAATAACTAACTCTTGGGAACTCCACTGCCTTTCATTTTCAGAAGGTAATACTAGCACCATTATTGCATACGATGCTTCTACAAGTACTGGGGATCCACCCTTGAAAGTTGATGCCTTCAACAAAGGCACTCTTATCACTGCCACAAGCCCATCATGCTCATTAATCTCCTTCCCCAAGGCATGATCAAGATTTAATAGAATTGTAGTCTTGCTACTCTTAATCTTCTCCACATCTGGGTTAGTAGTGGGAACAGTTAATGGTACTTGCAAATGGCGTCGCTTGAGCTCATGGGTTACCTCCATGGAAATATCATCTTCCAGTGGAATCCATATATTGCATTTCTCCAAATTCAATGTATTTGTCAACTAAATCAAAGTAGTATTTAGGATAGTCTGTCGATCTAGAGAAGTGCATATTTTCTTGAGTTAGCATGTGGACATGCGAGCTCATTTCCTCTTTCCTTTTCACAATGTACACCTCCCTATCAAGTTCCCTTGCCTCGTTTTTAAGAAAAATTCTCGTACCTTCACCCATAGCAATTCAGGAATCAGAGTTACAAGAGTTATGGCTGTGGCGCAAGACACAAGTGCAGTTAAGAGCTTAAAGGCAGTCAGGGCCAGCATTACATGGAAAGAGTGAGAACCATATGTTCAAATGTTGATAAAGTGAGTTAACCCACAAATCACAATAAATGATCCAAACTGAACTATCACCCATCTGAATGGGAAGACATTAGAGCAGTTTAAAAAGTACAAAAGCTCAAGAGGGATGGAAAAGGAAGCTAAGGCAATAAGAAATCCTTCCCCTTCATAGTTGCATATGGATAAATCAGAACTCTCATCATTTGATGCCATTGCAATGTTATGAAGGAGGAGTGAAACAATGACAATCACCCCAAATTGATCATTGCAACAGTCTTTGTGTGAAAACAACAAAGAAGCATAAACTTAACATAAACAATTAAGTGCTAGTAGGAAAAAGACAACTGAACATAGAATTTATCAACAAAGAAAAATAACTTTAAACAAGCATTGTAAACTCATATAAACAAACTCTAAACTCATACCAAGAAAACAATTTCTATTGAAAGGATTTTCTAGTCCTTCTTAGTATTCTAGTAAGAGAAAGCCGACAAGTCAATCATAATCGCTCAGATGGCCTATAAACTTAATACTTCCTTCGTAATAATTAATAGTCTTTCCCCTCTTTACAAAATTCATTAGTATCTATACTAAAGAATACCCTTCGATAATGCTAGGATTGTAAAGCATCACTAAATTACTTATCAACAATACAACAAACACTAACATATCACATAATCATAGTGTCATTTTCCATTCTAAGTTCTTGTTGATTAGCTAGATACAGATTGCAAGCCCATCCAATAACATTGTGTTTCTTGTTGCTCTCTCTTACAAGCACATCAATATTTTTTTATTGCTTAGTTCATTGATGCATCAATTAATACCTAGTATAGCACAGCTGGAAATGATTGTAATATTTGCCACCTAATAGAGGAACAAACTACAAGTAATGCATTTGTTCCTTTGCTAGGTTCAAAGACTTGTCCAAAAACTAGGAAATGACAGTTACAACAGATCATAGCTATTTATTTTATTCATGTGTAGTTAGATATTATTCATAGAATCTGAATATTGATAGGCCCAGGATTGACATTGATGAATGGCAATGTCATGTTATTAAGTGGTTTGGGTAACTGTGCATTATATAGAGAGATATATTTGCATAAATGATAAATTGAAATTTCTAATGTTATTATAAAAAGGTTATTAACCTTAGAATTTAATACTATTTGATAGATATTTAGCCACCTTTTACAAAATTATTATTAACCTTAGAATTTAATACCCTTTGATCTTGTCTTTTTTTTGTTGAAGAACATTTATGATTACTATGGCTATAATAACTACAAGGAAGGTCATAATGTCTAACATCGGAAAGTGAATGTAATTTTATAACACTTTATAGCCCTTCCAAGATAGATTTTTTAGAGATGGTTTTGGGAAAAAAATTATCCTCTTTCTTCACAAATCTTTGTGGGGTTTTCCCATAGACATGACTGATAAACATGACTAATCTAGGGTTTCATTTAATTTTGTGCTATCATTGTTCTACTTTCTTTTTGCTATGATACGAACATCTTCTTCTTGAAGCAATTTGCTTAAATCTTATTGCTTTCCTAAATAACTAGTATGGATTCCCAAATTAATGGGGTATTGACTGCTAATATGTTTGGTAGATTTAGATTTATTTATTAGTGTATGATGTGCTTCAGGGTAATAGCCTTATACAGATATTCAATGTAGCAGCCTTTGCAGTGTCTGACTATGCATACACAGACGCTCGCAATTGCAAGCCTTTCAATCCTCTATTGCAGGAGACATCTGAGGCTGATTACCCAGATAAAGATGTCTCTTTTATTTTTGAGAAGGTCAGTTCAACTATACTAATGGCATGTACCTACAGATCCACCATACACTAGAATAACAAATAGTATTGCAATTCTTCTAGAAGGGATGTTAATTTTTGGAGCATATCAAAATATTTGTGACAATTGCTAGGGAGAAACTTGATTGCATGTTTATTTTCTTGGTTAATGGTACAGAGTACGAAACAAAATGGTGTATTTTATTTTTTTCTCTTGTTTTCAAAGGCATATATGTTTGTTGGGAGTGCCTCTAAACCAGGGTGTATGCAAGGGAAAAATGTCCTTTTCTTTTCTCTATTATTGTTTTTATTTTACTAGATGGTAATTTGTTCCCGATCCATACTGCTAAATCTAAAATAGAGGATTATATTTTCTATGCTATTCTATGTATTTCAAATTTGTATAGGGTATTCATAATTAGTTGTATAGCATAATCCGAAAGGGAAATATAGTGTGAGTTTCTATCTCTGCTCAGTTTCTTACAAGTATCATATGCTTGATCTTTGCTTTCAGATGCCATGGATATGAAAACTAGTATTAGTGAGATACATTTTCTGTCAATATTATTTTTCATTTAAACATGCCCTTATCAAGCTCTAGTATGATTTCAACGTTAAGCTACAAGCTAAATCTAAACTTTTGGTTAAGAGTTTAGACTAGAATTTCGAGTTAGCCTTAAGCTACAACCTAAATCTAAACTTTTGGTTAAGAGTTAGACTAGAATTTTGAGTTTGGTCTTTGTGGAGAATGTGAGTGTGGCCAAGATTAGAAAACCATTTCTTTACCATCAATTTGAAAAAATTCACATTGCCATTCATACATTGCCAATGTTGGTTCTCCACTCCCAAAATTATTCAAGTATTTAATTAATTAGGTCTATTTTTTGTTCTATTCTCCACATTGACATTTTTCCCAAGGCAAGGGTCTAATTTCTACATAGAGATTTTGGAGTATAGAGTTTTATGCATATGTAAAGCATAGTATCAATATGTGTGTTACATTTCTTTACCATCAATTTGAAAAAATTTGCATTGCCATTAATACATTGCCAATGTTGGTTATCGAGTCCCAAAATTATTCAAGTATTTAATTAATTGGAGGTCTATTTTTTGTTCTATTCTCCACATTGACATTTTTCCCAAGGAAAGGGTCTAATTTCTACATAGAGATTTTGGAGTATAGAGTTTAATGCATATGTAAAGCATAGTATCAATATTTGTGTTATATATATATAACCTAAAAATTTACTACAAACATGGCAGTATGGTAGTAGACAAGAAACTCTAAACAAGACTAGGTTAATGGTTGTTTTACATGTATTATTCTCGCCTGTGGATCACGACACTCTTCTTGATCTCAATGGATTTCTATTATGCCTTTGCTTGGTACAATTCTATTGGAATTGCATTTCTTCACGGCCTTCCTAAGAAATTACAACTTGAGGTTTCTCAAGATCCATGAACAAACAAATCCCACACTATTCATATTTGAAATAATTTTGTTAAAGATTGATGAACATAAATAAAATAGCATATATTGTTCCAATGAAACAACTCACATTTTTGATATGCAAGAGACAAAGTAAAAAGGACATTCAAGAGTACTAAAAATCCTAATAGAGTAGCAATTCTTAGCCAATACCAATATTCTTGTGGAAATATGGTATGAGTCAAGTTAGTGTAGAAACGCCCAAATTTGTGGTATTCTCTGCACTTGAAAGACAACACAGTTCCATGACAGTAGTCAATTTCATGAATGGATTTGAAAATATATTCGTAGCTTAAAAAATCCTTCAGGGAAAACTCATGCTAGATTATTTGTATATTTTCCACAATGTTTTGTAGAGATCTTAAAGCATTTAAAGGTTTAAGCCTTATTATCATCCATCTAGGAGAAAGCATCTCATTCATAGAAATGGAATTTGTTGCATACATTGAAGTGGAACACGACCAATAGCCCCATATCCAACATTTTGGGATGTTTTCTACAACAGAAATCCATTGTGAATATCACTATAAATTGTTAGTGAACAATTAAAAAACAAGAAACTTAATTGTACAGCCATTTCTTTCTTATAGTATTTAGTGCTGGTATATTACTTGTAGTTCGCATCCATAAAAGTTATTACAGGTTCATTATACCATTGCTAGGGTCTATGCCAAGTTGTTAACCAAAGGTGCATCTCTAGGGAGCACTTTCATGATAGATTTCTACGTTAAATTCCAAAGTAGCTAGGGTATTTATGCATGTGTATGCATGCATTTTTAGCCTTAGTAACCCAGAAATACAACCCATTAAGATTCTCCTTTGTGACACCATATGCCCCAAGATCACAAGAACTAGTCTCTCCCATCAACCACCACCCATAAAACTAGATCTTTCCCGTTTACATCTATGTTCATTGTTTTTCTATTGAAATTTGAAGGCTAATTTCTACAATATCGTTTTCCATATTACAAGTTTTATGTCTAGGGTGTCATAACAGTTTGCATACAATTTTTAGGCTTTCTTTCAGCTAGTTTAATTTCTAGAATTTATCAATCAAAATAGTCCTAAAACAAATTTAAACTAGGCCAAATAAGTGCTGCAATGTATGATCAATTTTCTTGAGTAGATTGTCCAAAGAAGTGCTGCAATGTATGATCAATTTTCTTGAGTAGATTGTATTTAAAATTTTCCGCAAATTTGTGAAAAATTTCCACATTTTAAATCAGATTTATAGTAACCTAAAGTGCTGAAGTAACTCATCCTAGGATAGGTTTAATAATCACTTCTAATAACTTGGTAATTCTATAAATTTCATTGTCATTGATCATTTATTTTTCCAGATTTGTAATGGTTTCATGTGGCTGCAATTTCCAATTTTCGAATGAAATCTCTATTTAGTGGCAATTTTGTGTTTGTGTAATTGAAAGCTCTCTTAAATCAATTTTCCTTTATTTCTGAGATGTTTGTTGTTAGTTTATGTACTTTGGCATTTAATTTTGGCAATCGTTTCATATGGTTAATCAAATTTGCATAATACACTCAACAAACCTAAACTAGATTTTATTATTGTGCAAACCCTAATCACAAGGGTGCACCAAATCCAGAAGAAACTACAATAATAACAAACCCAAGATACGTTTGCTAGCACAAGAGAGGCCTAGTGAAATAGAAGAGAAGTGTAGCAAACCCTGTAAAAGAGAGATAGTGAACTACAGTGGAACTAGCGAACCCAAGAAGAAAGAATGTGATAATGAATGAATGATCAAATGAGAGTAAGTGGCCTCTCATATATACTCCTCTACGTCTATGTCTTCACTATCTAGAACGACCTTTACTTGAAATATTTCACATCCAACTTGGCACACTTGTAGACTTCTTCTGGGCATCATGTCTTGTCTTGGTCTTAGGAAAGGTCTTCCTTGAGCCACCTACTCAAGGGCATCACGTACATATGAGATACCCTACTCATGGACCATCCATACGTCAACATGGACTAAATCCCCATGGACAAGGCATCACGTAAACATGGGATAAATCCCCATGGAAAAGTCATCACGAAAACCAATCCTAGTGAGCTATGTATGGTATGTGAGCTCCCATACCAACTTGGATGTGGCTTACTCAACAAGGGGTAGCTAGTGCCTCAGGAAAGCACATCAATCCAAGCTCAGGTGATGGTCACCTCAAACAATGTGAGAGTGTCACATGTCAACTCAACTCAGTCCTACACGACGAGGAGGACAATCATAGATTCGCTCAACTCAATCCTACACAAGGAGGAGGATAACCATATATCAACTCAACTCAGTCCTACACAATGAGGAGGACAGTCACGGTTCCACTCAACTCAGTCCTACACGATGAGGAGGGAATTCAAAAAGCAGTAAGCAATCCTCCCATCTCAAGGAGAGCTCCTCTGTTCTCCCTATCTCAAGGAGAATGTCTCACCGATGCTATAACATCAACAATTATTGTATCACAATCTGCAGATTGACTCTTGCACATTGTAAATGCGATTCTTGACTTGAACTTGAACACATTCCTTTCAAATTGTCAGCTATTATTGGTTCAACAATGAAATGCTTCAGGTCTCAATTTGCTTTAACCATATGTTTCTTCTTTTATTTTAATGCTTGTATGTTTGGTTTGCAACACTAATGTGAACATTCAACAAATCAATTATTTTCATGGTTATGATGGTCACGTGCTTTGTGACATTTGTTGATGTATATGTAACTTCGGAATGTATTTCATCTGTGTATTATATATATATTTATTGTACCCTTATAAGAGATGTGTTATTCCTCTATAAGGAAGTGTCGTCATGTGGATTGACAAGTGTCGCAAGTGTGTGTACTTGCCTATGGGTTATTAGACCACCATATGGGGTCGGCCCTGATTAATATATAATATAATGTGGATGTAATTAAGTAGACAAGTCGGCCCCAGTAAGTCACTGGGCAAAAAGGTGAGTATAAATAGAGATAGGAGATCTCTATTTTACTCACTCGGAAAAGTAACTCACTCTCTCTCTGAAAAGTGGCGCACTAGTGAGGAGGAGGAGGATCATCTGCTAGGAGACTATCTCAGTGTTATTTGGTTGTATTTTGGTTGAGCCATTGCTCTCTCTATCTCTGAGGAAGTTGTGGGGTTTTTCACCTTAGGGTTTTCCCCACGGAAACTCTGTGTCTCTTGTCTCTATGCTTTTGATTCTTGTGATGCTTGTGATGCTTGTCATATTATGATTGTCATGCATTGATATACTATAGATGTTATTCTCTCAGCAAAGATACTATAGTATTGTGATTTAATACCCAAAATTTAACATGGTATCAGAGCTTAACTGAGAAGAAGACATTTTGCAGTGACGGAAGCTTGTATTCCTTGTTTATTGGGTTTCTCTCCACAGATTTTTGAAATTCAGTATAGTAGATTAGATCTACTCATCAAGGCGCATCTATCTGTCCAATCAGAATTCAGTTCCGAGCATTTTCAGATCTGGCCCTAAAAATTAGGGTTTCCACAAAAATAGGAATTTCTGGAAAATGAAGGCACAGCTGGAAGCTCCTTGCAAAAATCGAAGGTTAGAGCTTTGGATCGAGATTTTTGGCTGAGTAGATCTCTGGGAAACTCAAACCCTAATTTAGGGCTCTCCCTAGTGAACCCGGGAGGACAAAAAGGCAATTTTGAAGGGAAAGACTTTGCTGATCTCAATTTCTGAATGTACTAGGCTAATTAGCTCTCCAGGGCGCATCTTTCTATCCTTTCGGAATTTTGAAATTCACATTTTGAATTTTTAGGGTTTCTCTAACAAACCCTAATCCGGGACCAGATCCAGTTTTCAACAATTCAAGTGGTAAGTTCTAAATCTTTTCTATTTCCATTTGAAGTACTCTTAAAGATGTCTCTTCACACCAAGCTTGAGGATAAGCTTGAAGGGGCTGATAACTTCCGAGCCTGGAAGTATAGGATTGGGTTAATCTTGGAAGAGAATGAGTTGGACTCATATGTGAAAGAAGACATCCCTATCCCAGAGGATGAAGAAGCCAAGGCATTGCACAAGAAGAACTTGGTCAAGGCAAAGAGAATCATTGCTGATTCTATCAAAGACCATCTCATACCTCATGTGTCTTCTCTTAAGACACCAAAGAGATGCTTGAATCTTTGACCAAGCTATTTGAAGGAAAGAACATAAATCGGAAGATGACCCTGCGGAACCAATTGAAAGCAGTGAAGTTTCAGAATGGAGAAACCATTCAATCTTACTTTTCAAGGGTCTCTCAGATCAAGGAACAATTAGAAGCAGTAGATGAAATGGTGGAGAATGGTGAGGTGGTGATGACTACTCTAAATGGCCTACCCAGGTCATGGGATTCCTTTATTCAAGGAATTTGTGCAAGGAAGAAGTTGATCTCCTTCAGTAGACTTCGGAAAGAATGTTCTCAAGAAGAAGCTAGACGTATAGCTCTTGAGGAAAAGATGGGAGGAGAAGATCAAGCTCTTGCAGCTCACACCAAAAGAAGCAAAACCAAGAAGGATCACTCTCGCCACAATAGATCCTATCAAAAGAACAAGAAAGACCTAAGATGCTTCACATGCAATGAGAAGGGTCACTTTGCTTCAGATTGTCCCAAGAACAAAAGGGATAATAACAACAACTCCAGTAAGAAGAAGAAGGGCAGCAAAATAATTTTTCATGCTCATGCTGCCGAAGATGATGAACCCCCAAAGAAGAAGGCTAGGACAGAAAGTGATAGTGATGATGATTCATCAAGTGAAGAAGAGTATGTGCTGATCTCTGCTCTTACAGGTACTGTTTCTCATGGTTGTAATGATTGGTTGATTGATAGTGGGGCTTCCAAACACATGACTGGATTCAAAGAATCCTTTGTGAACCTATCTGAACATGAATCACCTCATAAGGTGAAACTTGGGGATGATTATCAATATCCAATCAAAGGAAGTGGTGAAGCCTCCTACAACCTAGATTCTGGAAAATCATTGAAGATGAAAGAAGTACTTTATGTTCCTGGACTCAAGAAGAACTTACTCTCCATCTCTGCATTGGATGCAAAAGGTATGAGGGTTGCATTTGTGGATGGAAAAGTCCTAATGTGGCCAAAGGGAAAGACCATAGATGATGCAGTAGTGATTGGAGCAGGGAAATTTTTAGGGGCGAAATTTAGCCAATTGGCTATTTTTGGGGCTTTTTTTCAAAAAATAAATTCGTTATTTGGTCATTTTTAGTTTCTAATATCGCCTATATTTACATAAAATATGTTTTTTTATCATAATATTCGCCAAAATTTACAATTTTCAGTAGTAAACTGTATGTTTCATATTTAATATTCGCCTACCGATCTATATATATGTTTTTTTCAATCCAAAACAATCGCCTAGAATACTATACTTATGTATACTTTTATAATCCTTAAAAAATACCCTAGATTGGAGAGCAAGAGGGAGGCTTGTATAAATTGAAGGGACAACCTGAACATGCCATGGTGCATGAATCCATGGAGCCAAGTGAACTTTGGCATAGAAGACTTGCTCATATGCACTATAGGGCACTTCCAATTGCAAGCAAGGCAGTAGAGGGTCTTCCTGAAATCAAGACCAAACATGAAGGTGTTTGCAAAGGATGTGCAAAAGGTAAGAACATTAAGAAGGCTTTCCCAAGCAGTGAAAGCAAGGCAAAAGACATTCTGGAAATCATCCACTCAGATGTATGTGGCCCTATGTCTTCCAGTTCCCTGAGTGGGTATGTTTACTATGTATCATTTATTGATGACTTC
Organism: Larix kaempferi; assembly: GCA_027924585.1. Classification (NCBI taxonomy): domain Eukaryota; kingdom Viridiplantae; phylum Streptophyta; class Pinopsida; order Pinales; family Pinaceae; genus Larix; species Larix kaempferi. The sequence continues at coordinate 897,125 of BSBM01001241.1, forward strand.
TCCAGGAAGACTTGGGTATACTTCTTGAAGGGCAAAGATGAGGTGCTTGATAAATTCAAGGAATTCAAAACCTTGATGGAGAATCAAACTGACAAGAAAATCAAGACATTCAGATCTGACAATGGTGGAGAATTCACCTCAAGTGACTTCAAGAAGCTTTGCAGTGATTCAGGGATTAAGAGGGAGTTGACTGCTCCTTATAATCCTCAACAGAATGGAGTTGCAGAAAGAAAGAATAGAACTATCATGGAAGCAGCAAGGGCAATGTTGCATGACCAGGATCTTCCTATGCATCTATGGGTAGAAGCAGCTAGAACAGTTGTATATGTGCAGAACAGAACACCCCACAAGATATTGAACAACAAGACACCAGAAGAGGTCTTTTCTGGTAAGAAACCTGAAGTGAGCCATCTCAGAATATTTGGTTGTCCAGTATATACTCATGTCCCAAAAGAGAAGAGGACTAAACTAGATCCTTCAGGAAAGAAGGGTATCTTTGTGGGTTACAGTGAAAGCTCGAAGGCTTACAGAATATATTCTCCAGGGTTCAAGAAGATTGATGTCAGCAGGGATGTAACATTTGATGAAAACTCAGCATTCATCAAATCGAGGAAGGCACCCATCGAAGTTTATGAAGAACCTAAGGAAACAAGATTTCAGGACACTACCATGACTGAAGCAGTTCCAGAAACTGTTCGTGAGTTTGAAGATCCACAAGAACCTATAGATCCACCCCGTGAGGATAACTCTCACAAGAGGAAACCGGTATGGGCTAGAGAGCTCATTCATGATGCAGAAATATTTGGCATTCCAGAAGAAGAACACAGAGCAAAGAAGAGAACCAGATCACACACCAGTTATGTTGCTTTACTCTGTGACATTATGAACAAAGAGCCTTCCAGCTATGAAGAGGCAGCAGAAAAGAAATAATGGAAGGATGCTATGGTTGAGGAATACCAATCAATAATGAAGAATGATGTTTGGGATGTTGTCCCAAGACCTAAAGAGAAGTCTGTTGTGACTTCCAAGTGGATCTACAAAATCAAGCATGCTGCAGATGGCAGTGTTGAAAAATACAAAGTAAGATTCGTAGCTCGTGGTTTCTCTCAGAAAGAAGGAATAGATTATGAAGAAACCTTTGCACCTGTAGCCAGGTATACTTCCATCAAAACAGTACTTGCCCTGGCTGCAGCAATGAAATGGAAAATACACCAGATGGATGTCAAGACTGCTTTCCTGAATGGTGTAGTAGAAGAGGAAGTATATGTGGAACAGCCACTCGGTTTTGAAATACATGACAGGGAATCATATGTATGCATATTGAAGAAAGCCTTGTATGGCTTGAAGCAAGCTCCCAGAACCTGGTATGGTAGGATGGACAGTTTCCTATCTAGTTTGGGCTTTACCAAGAGTAAAGTAGATTCCAACCTTTACTACAAGGTTGAGGAAGGGAATCCAGTGATTCTACTCCTGTATGTGGATGACCTATTTGTGACAGGAGATGACAGACTAATTGCAGATACTAAGAGGAAGCTTGCAGCTGAATTCGATATGAAATATTTGGGAATGATGCACTATTTCCTAGGTATGGAGGTGTGGCAGCGTGCAGGTGGGATCTTCCTTGGTCAAGGGAAGTACACAGTAGATATCCTGAAGAGATTCGGGATGATGGATTGCAAGGCCATGGCCACACCGATGGCATCGAATCTGAAGCTTCTTTGTGATGCTTCATCTGAGCCAGTTGATGTCTCTATGTATCGTCAGATGATTGGGTCCTTGATGTACCTGACGAACACGAGACCAGACATTTGCTTTGCTATGAACACATTGAGCCAGTTCCTGACGGATCCGAGGAGTGTTCACCTGGTTGCTGTAAAGCATGTTCTGAGGTACCTGAAGGGTATAGTGGATTATGGGCTCAAGTATGAAGCGAATCAAAAGTTTAACCTACAGGGTTATGTTGATTCAGATTGGGCTGGAAGTGTTGCAGATAGGAAGAGCACATCTGGGTGTTGCTTCAGTATGGGATCAGGTGTGATCTCTTGGTTCAGCAGGAAGCAGTCCTGCGTAGCACTGAGTACAGCTGAGGCAGAGTATGTTGCAGCCTGCTCAACTAGTTGTGAGGCAGTATGGATACGGAAGCTACTGTCTAAGTTATTTGATCTCCCGTTGGAGGCTACTGGTATCTTCTGTGATAACCAGAGTTGTGTAAAGCTATCCGAGAACCCAGTGTTTCATGACAGGTCGAAACACATAGAGATCAAATATCACTATATCAGGGATATGGTGCAGAGAGGAGCTGTGAAGCTCCTGTATGTTGCAACGGACGAGCAGATTGCAGATGTGCTGACGAAGCCACTAGCCAGGGTGAAGTTCGAGTACTTCAGAGAGAGGCTTGGTGTTCTTCAGATCGAGGACACTTCGAGGAAGAAGTGATGGACATGTTTGCTGAAGCCATTCCAAGCATGTTGGAAGGAGGATCCTTCACATGGCTGTGGATGTAAGCGCTAGATGATGAGCATTAGGATGATGTTCTGGTTTCTTCTTAGATATGATCAGTTGGATCATTTTATGTATATATGTACGCATCATGTTGGATGCTGGATATGATCAGTTGGATCATTTTATGTATGTATGTACGCATCATGTTGGATGCTGGATATGATCAGTTGGATAATTTTATGTATGTATGTACGCATCATGTTGGATGTTGGATATGATCAGTTGGATCATGTGTATGTATTTTGTATATGCATCATGTTGGATGCTTGGACCATGTATCTGTATATGTATCAGGTGGATACATTGTATGATCAGGTGGATCATGTATGATGATATGTATCATGTATTTGTATTTGTATCAGGTGGATACATTGTATGATCAGGAGGATCATGTATGATGATATGTATCAGGTAGATACTTGGTATGCATCAGGTAGATGCATTGATGATCAGGTGGATCATGTATGATGACATGCAGCAGGATGTTGCAGTGATGATCAGGATGATCATGGATGACGAGCTTCAGGATGTTGCTCCAGATGACATGCAGCAGGACGTTGCAGTGATGATGATCAGGATGATCATGGATACATCAGGATGATGTATGGTGAGTATCAGGTTGATACTCTATGGCCGTGGATCAGGTTGTGCAAGATGAGCATGTAATCCGGTGCCCTGGGAGATTTGCAGATGGTCTTTCGAGGTTTTGCCTATGGCATGTAATTCGGTGCCCTGGGACATCTGGAAAATGCTCTTTCGAGGTTTTGCTCTGGAAGGACACATAATTTAGTGCCCTGGGAGATCTGCAGATAGTCTTTCGAGGTTTTGCCTATGGCATGTAATTCGGTGCCCTGGGATATCTAGCAGATGCTCTTTCGAGGTTTTGTCCTATGGCATGTAATTCGGTTCCCTGGGAGATCCGGTAGGTTGGGCTGTGTGCCTGTAATCAGTCCTGGGATGCTCTTGCGAGTTTTTTCCATGACCACATGTAATTCGTTGCCCTGGGAGATCCTATAGGTAGAGCTGTGTGCTCGTAACAGCCTGGGATGCTCTTGCGAGGTTTTGTGGTGAGGTCACATGTAATTCGATGCCCTGGGAGATCCTATAGGTAGATCTGTGTGCTCGTAACAGCCTAGGATGCTCTTTCGAGGTTTTGTGACGCATGTAATAAGTCCTGAGGATTCCACAGTATGGCCAGTGATGATGAAGACCTGCAGGTGGTGGGCCTACATCCAGTATGAAATAGGACTGGCTCTGTAGAACTTCCTATGACGAGTAGAGTCAGAGATTGGTTGAGATAGTAGCAGCAGTGACGATGATGATGACGATGCATCGATGACGATGATCCAGAGAAGAAGACTTGTCTAGCAGTTCTGTGTCGAGAAATACCTTCCTAGTTAAGAGGGAGTGTTGATGTATATGTAACTTCGGAATGTATTTCATCTGTGTATTATATATATATTTATTGTACCCTTATAAGAGATGTGTTATTCCTCTATAAGGAAGTGTCGTCATGTGGATTGACAAGTGTCGCAAGTGTGTGTACTTGCCTATGGGTTATTAGACCACCATATGGGGTCGGCCCTGATTAATATATAATATAATGTGGATGTACTTAAGTAGACAAGTCGACCCCAGTAAGTCACTGGGCAAAAAGGTGAGTATAAATAGAGATAGGAGATCTCTATTTTACTCACTCGAAAAAGTAACTCACTCTCTCTCTGAAAAGTGGCGCACTAGTGAGGAGGAGGAGGATCATCTGCTAGGAGACTATCTCAGTGTTATTTGGTTGTATTTTGGTTGAGCCATTGCTCTCTCTATCTCTGAGGAAGTTGTGGGGTTTTTCACCTTAGGGTTTTCCCCACGGAAACTCCGTGTCTCTTGTCTCTATGCTTTTGATTCTTGTGATGCTTGTGATGCTTGTCATATTATGATTGTCATGCATTGATATACTGTAGATGTTATTCTCTCAGCAAAGATCCTATAGTATTGTGATTTAATACTCAAAATTTAACAACATTGAAAAATTGTCGTTTAGTTTGATGATGTTTTTGATATTTCAAACCTTATATTTATGCAATAATTTGTTTCGTTACAGGTGCATGCAAAGCAGAAGCAGTTGGATTTAATAAATTTCCATGGATGTACCATACAACCTCATCGGTGATCTAGGTAGGCTCCAGCATTGCATTCTAAACCTGGGTATGAGTTTTATTAGATTCCTTTCACTAATTTCCATAATTTTTGATAATAGCACCTATAGTAAATGACATTGTTAAATGATTGATGAGTGCTTAATATCTTATGAAGAACTGGCAATGAGGGTTTCTTACAGGTAAAAGGATATTTACCATGGAAGCTATCATTAAACAATTTAGATTTAGATGTGTTATAGAGTTTGCATCAGTTGAAGTTTTATTATTATTATTGGATGTTATATTGATTGAGTCCTCACCTTTTGTAGGCTAGACCTTGTCTCTATTTCAATAAAAAAAGGTTCTTTGTTAGCTGTTACAACAAGAGATTATGTGATCAAGATCATAGCCAATGCAAATGGATTTAAGCTTCTCCATATGCTAGAAAATAGAAGCCTGACACCAGCGCCAAGGGTAACAAGGGAAGTGCATTCACTGAGAGTATGTTCCAAAATCATGACCAAAACTAAACTATGATATATATGAAATGTAGGTTCCACTTACAAACCTCATTGGCACAACAAATTCAGTTGGTCCTCTTCATTGGCGCAACAAATTCAGCACCAAAAAATTCAATAAGAATTCTATTAGTAGTATGTTTGCTTCTTTGCAATATTTTTACATTACCTTATTAATTGGCTAGTAATATAGTTCTTATTAACAGATAAACTTTAAGTAATATTTATTTTAATTAATATTTGTAATTGTCATGATCAACATATAAACACATAATGGTGTTGTTAGCAGTTCAATGGTGGATTTGGACCAGAGGCTTCGATATGACGGTACAAGTATGAGAAAGGACTGGAAGATTTCCTAGGTACATTAGAGAAATTTTGAGGTCAAAAAATGGCCTCAAAACAAAGAAAATGTACTATAAAATACAACCAATCACATTCTAGTAGATGACATCATCCCCCTTGGTGAGGTGGCATTGCATGAGTTAAGAATGCTTATTTGTCAAATTTTCTATGGTGGATGAAAACACATAGTTAACCAAGGTAGTGGTGTAAGTACTTTTAAGTCATAAAGTAAAGTACTTTTCATAAAATAATATTATTGTCATTTTCAAGTAAAGTATTCATAATGAATGCATTTTCACACTTTCTCATAAAATAATATTATTGTCATTTTCAAGTGAAGTACTCTTAATTCATAAAGAAAGTCCTTTCACATTTTTTTATAAAATAATATATTATCATTTTTATGTTTTTAATTTTAAATTATATATTCACCCCATTCTATTTAATAACATAATGTCAAACTAATAAAGAATAATAATAGATTTAATAAATAATAATAATAATAATGCAATGTGGTTTATAATAATATTATTGACATTTTACATGTAAATAAATTCTCAATTAAATTACATTATTAAATTCATGAGAAAAGTACTAAATATAAAAAGTCAACATAAAATTAAAAAATAGCTCTTAAAAATGTTTTTTATTATTTAATTTCATTTGCAAGTTCAAGACAAATAAATGCTAAAGGACAATAAATTTTTGGGAATTTACAATGAATCTTAGTCACATCAATGTAGACTTATTTTATTAATTTTATTTCTAGTAAATTTTGAAAAGTAACTCAACCATGTTTATTTATATTGTGCATAGAAAATAGTGTGGGAGGTGACTTGTCATATATACCTACCCCATAAAACCCCAAATTCATAATATTTTAATATATCTCATATTTTTGTAGTATATCTCTTATGAGGCCATTTTTTGACCTCAAAATCTCTCTAATGACATATCGAGTCCATTGTAGGTCTCTCAAATTAAAAGATCCACTACCAACAGGAAAGGAAAGTTTTATTCTTATATATAGTAGATTGAAAGTTTAACTGGTTGATGGCATTTTCATGCTCTCTCACATTATAAAATATCCTACTCACACAATTGTAATTTTCTTTGATGAGTTCTACATATTTTTAAATTACTTTACACCAATTCAAGTTCTTGCCTTCTAGCTTTGGACAATAATGTTGCACATAATCTAGGGATGCGACAACATAAAGATTGGAATCCCTGTTGAAAGGTATGTCTTTTAGATGGACAAATTCTACTTTCAACTGCAGTAGTTAAATGTCATTTTCACTGTCCATTTAAGTTGAATAAAATTTTAGAACTTATTGATAGTTTACAACATATTTTCCACCATGGTTTTTGTACCCTTCCAGTGGTTCCCTTATGGTAAATGACCCTAGTGATAGAGGCCTAGAATAACATTAAAGTTAGCACCAGAATCAGGATCAGCCCAACAATCTTGGGAGAATCTTCTATGAGTGTATTTAGAAGTGACTGATGATGTTTTTAGAAGAAAAATGTTGTCGTCAAGATAATAATTTTTTGTTAGATGAAACATGATATATTTAGAGGAGAATCATTACCGTAGTCTTTGAAAGTGTGCTACTTCTATTTAGAGAGAAAGCTTGCTATTTTGGAGGATGATTTTGATATTCCCGTTGATAGAAAAATGGTGTTGTGAGAGAAAGAAAAGATAGGGTTGTCTTTTGTGCTTTATTTAACATTTCCTGTTGCATTTGTGCTAAATACAGCAAGTAAACACACAAAGATGCACTTCATTTGGGTTTAATTGGCTCTGCTTTTGAAGAGTAAATAGTTGTTATAGTTGAAAAAAGACATTGCCTTTGTCTTCATTTAGAGCAGGAATAAAATTCAAGGAGAGGGTGATGGCATGTCCTAAATTTAGAGGATGGATAAGATAAGAAGGGTGTACTTTTTAGTCCCAAATTTAATACTGCTTTTGTCTAGATCTAACACTAACTTCAATGCCAAGTTTAGTGCTCCACTTGTGCCAATATGTACCAAATTTCCATTATAAAGGCATCTTCAGGAAGGAAAGAAAAGGCATTCATTCAATCAGTCAACCTCCTTCAACAAATCTTATGTCTCTTTTCTTCAAGTTTTGTATGATTCCATAAGCTACTGTGTGTCTTTTAAAGGTCAAGACGGTTCCTAAGTTGTGATACTTGTCATATCCCCTTACCTAATTTGAACAAGTCTTGATCTGAATGTTTCAAAACTTTGTATTCATGCCAACCCTATTACTGAAAGTCGGCATGTTTGGTTTATGAAAGTCTTTGAACATTCGTACTTCCTTCATGCAATGCCTCTCTTAGCTTGAACATTAAGATTTAAGTTGTGTAAGTAAGAAAGTTTCAATTTATAATTGCTTTGTTTATTTTCTTCCCTTTTCCACCTTTTTCCATGCCCAATGGATAAGGCACCAGTCACACCAATTAATATGGGAGTGTTACACTACCTTTAAAACTCAATCAATCAGATTGGGATAGGTCATAATATTAAAGGCTCGATCAATGGAAGTGAAGAGGTTACATGGGGGCTAGTCCATGCCATTTATGTTGACATAACAATTTTTAATATAAATCTTACAATTAACAATTACTTAATGTGCAAAATTTATGTCTTATATTGTGAATATGTTCGAATTTTTTTTTTTTTTGTTTATCTTTCATAATTCTTTAAAGGGTATTAGCTCAATGGAAGAGCACCTGTGTTTCAAAATCAGGATGATGGTGGTTTGATTCCACCATGCCTTGCAATAAACAGATTTAAAGTAAATTGTTTAATTTTTTTAATAATTTTTTTCATATTGTTTCTAGAGAGACAATACTCGAGACTACAGATTTAATGTCTCTATATAGACAATATGTCTTTAATTCCATCTATAGTCTCTAAAGAGACAAAAGTGAAATTGTCTCTTAAGAGACAATAAGTGACTTGTGTTTTATATTGTCTTTATAGAGACAATTTTTTAAGACAATAATTTGAGACACTCGCTTAAAGACAATATTTAAGACAATACACAAGTTTTTTTTTGTCTCAATTTAAGACAATTTACTCTAAAATTGTCTCAAATATTGTCTTAAAACCCCCCTCTATGTAGTAGTGTTGGATTGGAATGGGTTAGCAAATTAACTTATTATTATACTGGTTAAAAGTTTAAGAGCCAAGAAATAAAGCCTCTCAACTTTACTACATTAGTAAACAATGAAATTTTGATGTGCTAATACATTTTCAAATAAAAAGAATGACTTATTTTTACATGTCAGCATTGAAGGGTTCAATATCTCATAACCCTTCAAAGTGAAATAGGACCGTCTGACCTACCGAATGCGACTTATTTCTCATGGGCCGCAGGAGTAGGTATACGACGAATGTTTCATTTTCAGATGACCTACCGAGTGCGACTTATTTCTCATGGGCCGCAGGAGTAAGTATACGATGAATGTTTCATTTTTAGATTACATCCACGCTCACTCTGACAAACTAGTTTGTATTTTAATATTTGATATTTAATATTTTTATTAATATTTTGAAACGCACTCACTCTGACAAACTAGTTTGTATTTTAATATTTGATATTTAATATTTTGAAACGCGCTCACTCTCAAACTAGTTTCAGATTTTTATTATAGTTATTTATTTTTATTTTGTTTGTATTATCTTATCGTTGGCATCTCTTTGTTTATAGGAATCTGGAAACCAAGTCCACGTTACTAAAAATAAAAAATAAAAAATAAAATGTCTTCAACTCGGCTCAAACTTGTATTTTCAATTATTATGCCACGCAAACATAAACCAGGCACGAAGCCTCCCATAACTGGTTAATATGCTGCTCAGACACGCTGCTCATCTCAAATAGAAGGCAGTAATATGCCACGCAGACATGGTGCTCCGTCCGTCCATATAGCAATTTTCTCTCCCAATGATTCCTAATGTCTAAAGGAGCTTGTACTCACGTTGATTGTCCAGCTCAATCATTCTTCTACGGTGTCAAGCCTTCTGATCTTCGGTGGACTGAGCGGAGCGAAAAGGGAGTATATTCCCTTTCTAGACACGATTTCAACATTACTGAAATATGGAGGAAGGCTCTTTCTGATGTTCAGAAATAAGCGGTTCCACCCCGAGACTTATGATGGGTGAGACCTCCAGCCTATCTCGTTAATCTTAGCTAATAATTTTTCAGAACTTCGGTGGACTGAGCGGAGCGAAAAGGGAGTATATGCTCTTTCTGGACACGATTTCAACATTACTGAAATATGGAGGGAGTATATGCTCTTTCGGGACACGATTTCAACATTGCTGAAATATGGAGGGAGGAGGCTCTTTTTGATGTTCAGAAATAAGCGGTTCCACCCCAAGACTTATGATGGGTGATACCTCCAGCCTTTCTCGTTAATCTTAGCTAATAATTTGGTAGATTGATAGATATATTATGCAGCCATTTCTGAATAATAATTTTATTCTGAATATTATCCAGTGACAGCTAAACAGATTTGGAGAAGTTAACAACTGAATGAACAAATATACAACCCCGATGAAGCTTCAGAGAAGCTAAAAAGGTATCTCTCCTCCTTATTGATGTGGATAAATTCAGTAGTTGGATCTATTGATTCTATATTTAGATTTATTATGGGTTGAAAGAAATCAAATTCATAGAAGTGGGATTTTTTTTTAATATAAAAAGTTTACATCTTAAGATCTCTCCAATTATCATATATGTGTTATTAATTGATCTCTCCAATTATCATAGTGTGGAATTAATTGGTCTCTCGAATTATCATAGATGTGGACTTAAGATACATTTAATTGGAATTAATTGTTCTCTCTAATTATTATAGATGTGTCCATTAAGATACATTTAATTGAAAATTATAAATTGATAATATCTTATATTAAATTATATAATAATTTTTTGGATGTGAACATTCATATATACTAGCAAGCCATATTAATATTAATAATATGACTTATATACATTGATCTACCAAGCACAGGTTACACATTTAAATGTGGTTGCAACGTATATCAGCCATATTATTAATATTAATATGGTTTGCTAGTAATAATAATTAGCAAGCCATATTAATTAATAATAATAACCAATGGTCAACCAATTAGTTGACTATTGGTCAACCAATGTTAGCCATGGTCAACTAATGGTCAACCAATGTCAACCATTGGTTGACTATGGTTGACATTGGTTTACCATTAGTTGACCATGGCTAACATTGGTTGACCAATAGTCAACTAATTGGTTGAACATTTGTTCACCAATGGTTGACCCTGGTTGACTATTGGTTGACCATTGGTTATTGGTTGACTATGTTTAAGCATTGGTTAACTATTGGGTGACCATGGTTGATTATTGGTTGACCATGATTGACTATGGTTTGCCATGGTTAAGTTTAGTTGACAATGGTTGACTTTGGCTTACGTGGGTTGAATTTGGTTGATTATGGTTGGCTTTGGATGACATTGGTTGATCTTGTTTGACTATGGCTAGCCACTGTTGACTTTGTTTTTCCATAATCAACAGACTATCAAGTATTGGTTGACCTTATTTGATTTTTCACTATGTTTGACTATTATTAACAATGGACTACTATGGTTGAATTTGGTTGACTTTAGTTGAATATGGTTGAATTTGTTTGACTATGGTTGAATTTCATGGACTAATTGAGTATGGTTGACCATGGTTGAATTTCATGGACTAATTGAGTATGGTTGACCATGGTTGACTATGGTTGACTTTGTTTGGCCATAACTAACTATTAGTAGACCTTGCTTGACTATTAACTTTGGTTGATTTGAATGGTTATGGTTGACAAACTTTGGATATGCATTACCATGGTTTACTTTGGTTGACTATGACTCACCATGATCGACTTAGGCTATGGTTTACCATGGTTGACAATGGTCAACTTTGGTTGACCATGGTTGACTTAGTTTGGCCATAAATGACAACTATTCCACCATGGTGGAATATGGTTGACTATGGTTAACTTTGGTTGGCGATGTGTAACACACCCAAAATCCTCGTCATAATGTTAAGGAAATGGGGCGTAAATTTTTTCCTTTCCATCATCCAAAAAACATCATCATTAATCATTCTTGAAGAAAAACCCATTCAAATTGAAAACTCATCATTGGGTGGTATTCTCCCAATTAATTCTCAATAAGATTACAGGTTAATCCAATCATTATATTTAAAGAGCATGATACTTTCAAAGTTCACCAATAAAATGATATAAAAGAGTAATCATTTTGCAAGTCTATAATCAGGGGCACATATAAATAATGCCTTCTTAAGGTATTTAATCACATACGGGTTTATAGTAAACTTTATCAATCATATAATGAGCCTTAATGCAATCTTCTTACCTACCATGCAAGATTAGTTGATTAAGGTTTTTTCATAAGCAACATAACACGTATTTAGCCTAGTTTAAAATACTTTGTTCATCCATTTATTTACATGAGTGTTGTCCTAGAATATGCATACAACACTAATATTTGATCACATAGTATCTACTAGGATATATTATGACTATATCTACTTGATCAATGTTTATTTAACCCTTTAAAATTATAGATAAACTTAGGCCAATTTTAGAAGTATTGTAACTAAGGGTAATAATTTATCATCATGAAAATACCCTAACATAAGACATTAAACCTTCATAGCTAACATGCTTATTTACAACCTATTTTTTTATACTTATCATTAAGTTTTGGTACAGTCTAAATTACTAACATATACCTGTACTTTTCATAATCCTTAAGTTCATATCCCATTATTATCCTATCAGTCCCCATTGAATCATAACAATCCAACATTATAACTTCACATAAAAATAAGATCAACCATAATGAATGAACATAACACAATAGATCAATATAATTTGTATATCAATGTAGAACACTTATCTCAATAATGTAGATGGATGCGACTGTGGACATGGCTGCAACTTTCCACCCAACCGTAGCCTCTCTATATGGCGTATAGTCTTTCTGCCGAGAGGCCAACCCCGAGCTGGGCAACAACTGCACTAGGTAGAGTGTTTATTCCCCAAGAGTTCCCTTGCTCTCTTTTCATTACAACCGACTAGGACTAATCTTTAAACACACACCAAGCATGTATATTCTACATAGGTGTTTTTAGTTTATTAGGATTTAATACAAAGGTGTTGGGACTATGCCCTACCTCCACCTAAATTCTAAATACAAAAAGGACATAGAACCAAGGGATGTTCCTTCTCTTGGTTCACTCACGGATATATAATTTAAGAATGTATATCAATACAATGTATATACAAGTTTAGGGTTGCTCCCTCATGGACTCATTCCACGCATATGTATTAGAACAATACTTGAACACAACAACAAGTCAAGCTAAAACAAACTGCATATTGGCTGGCTTCTCCCACACATATATATCATATATGAACATATATCAAAGTACAACAACTCAAGAAAGAGATTCCAGGGTGCATAAAAATTCCAAGAGACAAATCCCTTATAATTTCAATAATTTAACATCCTTAATGGATGAAAAACCTTTTCTTTGGCGGGAAACAACTAATAATTAGTCAAATTAAAGAGCAGTCACTTTTCCTAGAGGGAGACATATTCTCTCTTAACAGAATTATCAAGAAATTAAAGGAATAAACTAGTAGACTTATCAGTCAAATAATTGAATAGTAATATAAACGAGAACTATACCCCTTCTCAAACTATGAAAGAAAGGTTAACAATAATGTATCCCAGAGGCTACGCCCTCATTTTCAATCCACAAAGGAAAGGTCAAAACAGTGTATTAGAGGATCTACGCCCCTTTCTAAATCTCAGATAATGAAAACCTGAGTGTTAAATAAATAATACGCAGAAGACATATGCTCAAGATTATGCCCCTCATAGCTTGCAATCGAGGAAAAACAGACTTGGAAAACAAGGGCTGCACCCTTCACAGTTTGACAAATAAAAGAATGTAAAATAATATATAAGGATAACCCACCACGAGTATTGGTACTCATCCATGGAGGCCTCCTCTTCCCTATTCTACAACGGATTTTATATATATATATATATAGTCCAAGAAAGGCGTGAGATGCCCTTTTCAATAGAATTTATCAAAATGTAAATATATACATAATATTTTCTCAAAAAGTCTCAAGAGCTTCTTAGCTCTTTTCATATGCATAAAAATACTCTAGATAAAAAAAGGTAGAAACCTCAAGGGCTTCACCATCTTCAAAAAATGAATAAACAAGAAAATAATTGAGGGACACAGGCTCATGCCCTCCTCCACATCACCGCGTAAACAAGAAAAATAATCCAAGAAGTAATTACAGAGTTGTGTGCCCTTTTTAATTCTTTTTCCATGAAGGGAGAACTACAAACAAGTAAGCAAGAATCCATTCAAAATGGGCTTGGATCTCTCTTGAGAGATGCCACCCCCAAAAAATATCAACAGCACTAGGAGTTCATGCCCGCTCGGATGTCCCCTCCCCTTTCTATTTACGTGTATAAATATAAAAGGAAACGTGTAACCTGGAACGAAAAGAAACATGTAACTTGGAACGCTAAATGTGTAATCACTGATTACACTTGTCACGGGATATATACGTCAAGGGATTGAGGGATGTTGTTCTCTTCCCATTTTCCCCATGATCACAAAGGAAGCAAGATCCTACTATCAAGGATCGTGTCCTTTCTGTTCAATGATAAGGGACAAAACAATGAAAGAAAATAAATGAACATGGAAGAATGTACCCTAGAATATTACTCCCAAGGAAAAAAAGTTATTCACATTTTAAAAAACTCTCTTAGGGGAGGGATGCCAATAGTTGGACACCCCATGTGTCTCGACCCCCCACGCCACGTGGCGACCTCGATAGGTGTCGTTTGGAGGCTAGGATGGCAGTGCCACCTGTCGTGGTGGGTGGGCGCTTTAATGCAACCTTTACGGTGTGCTTTTCCACGGTCCTATTGGCCTTCTCCCGCGATTTCTCCATAGTCCCATGTTATTTTGCTTGGTCTTGGTGTGTGGTCGCTCGGCTTCCCCAAAACATGTTCTATGCATCGTCTGCTCTGGTTGTCTGTTTCTCTAGTTCTACCTCGGTTGTGGTTTGAAGGTGTTCAGTGTTTCACTTTCGGTGGTTTACTGGTCTTTGTTACATGGAGCATTGCCCCATGCCGGTGGCGCACTGGCGGTTGGTGATTCCGTCTACAGTGCACCTAGTGGGAGATTTCCATCAGTTCAGTGGTGGATATGGGAGTTTCATGCTCCAGTGGGTTCGGTGGTGGAGATGGTGGCTTCGTGCTCCAGTAATTTCGGTGGCTTCGTTTGGTGGCTTTGTGCAGCTGGTTTATGGCAAGGTGCTCAGGTTGCAGTGGAATTTGTGCATGGAGGTGTCTTTGTGGGTTGCAGTGGAGTTCGTGCTCCAGTAGGTACAGTGGTGGAGATGGAAGTTTCATGCTCCAGTGTGTTTGTTGGCTTCCTACTCCAGTGGGTTCATTGGCTTTCTGCTCCTATGGGTTCAGTTGCGTTCGTGCTCCAGTGGGTTAAGTGGCATGGCGGTGGCTTCGTGGTTGTCTCACTGGTAGGAATCTCCTACCAGCTATCTCTGCGACTGTTTTTTCAACACTTTCAATCTATTGGGAATTGTGAGGACCTTTTTTGTTGCATTTATGTTTTTGTTTGTTGTATCGGTCAATGCGTTTCTTAGCACATTCACTCTGCCCATAATTGTAGTCCATTTCTTGTCACTCTTTTGTGGGTTTTGGTGCATTTATTAGAACTGTGTTGTAATGGATTTGGTGCATCTATCTCAACGGTTGTAGTAGGGTTTTACTACATTTCTCATACCATAATTGTTGAACTTTTGAATGATGATTTTGGTGCATTTATCAGAACAGAATTGTTCTTTGAGGGTTTTAGTGCATTTCTCCGAACTATTCTTTGAGGGTTTTGGTGCATTTATCAGAACATAACTGTTCTTCGAGGGTTTTGGTGCATTTCTCAAAACTGTTTTCGAGGGTTTTGGTGTATTTCTCAGAACATAACTGTTCTTCGAGGGTTTTGGTGCATTTCTCAGAACTGTTTTCGAGGGTTTTGGTGCATTTCTCAGAACTTTTTTCAAGGGTTTTTGTGCATTTCTCAGAACTAATTTTGAGGGTTTTGGTGCATTTCTCCAAACTGTTGCATAATGTAAGTTTGAATTGTGGAAAATGAATTGCCTTTTCCTTCCTTATCAACTCTGTTTTCACGGGTCATGCTTGATTTGGAATTGGATATTCAATGAGCTATGGCTATAATTTTATGCGTTCATGGAAAAATTGATGTTGAAATGTCTATTTATGGCACATTGCAAAGTTTTGTGTTATGTATTCATGGCAAAATTGTTGTTGAAATGTATATTTATGGCACATTACAAAGTTCTGTGTTACGCATCCATGGAAATGTTTTTGTTGAAATGACTATTTTTGGCACATTACAGAGTTCTATTGAAATGTTGAAATTGCGTTTTGCATGAAACTTTTATGGGTTGAATAATTGATAATAGTATTCATAGTCTGTCCTTATAATTGAATGTTTTGCATGAGACAAGAAAATGCCAGTAATAACTAATAACCCATAACTGGTATATTAAACTGTATGATAAACCCCTGGTTAAAATGTTCCAAACAATAGGGAATGCTATGACCTAGGATTGTATCCAAAATGGCCATGTTACAAACAATCGAGTCATCCATTACAAAATCCACATCGCAATGTGGTCATAACAAAAATTATGAAACCCCTATGCTTGATGTCCTTCAAGATCTTCACTGCCCAATCTTGTTGAGTTTCCTGCTTGAGCCAAGTTGGTTGGCCTTCCTAACAATGGATGATTAGGTTGTGGTTGATTACCTCCATATGATATCCAATTTGCTTCTTGTAGCCATGGAGGAATTGAGTAGCCACAATTCACATTTGTGCTATTAACCCTTGCAGTAAGTGGACGCCCCTTGATAATCATACATACGATTGACACCTACACTGGTAGGAATATGTAAAGTGTGCATGTGCACTTGTTGATAGCATGAGACTTGGATGTTTAGGAGGTCTTGTAAACATGGTGTATGATCTGCAATATGTTCCAGTGTGTTTGGCAGCATCCTTCTTTCCTTGACTATTTTTGCATCAATGTCAACCCTTTCTGCCATCCCTTGTTCTTTTTGAAGCAATTGTTGAGCCTTTCTCAATTCCTTTTCCTTCATTGCCAACTGTTTTTTATGGTCCTTCTCTTGTCTTACTTTCTCTCTTTCAAGCCTTTCCCGTGCTCAAAGTTCTACTGCAGCAATCCTTGCAGCCTTCTCTCCTTTTTCTAAATCCTTCTTTTTCTGTTTAAATCATGGATTTCAAGTTTCTTTTGTTCAGACTCAACTAATAGTTTTATATAGTCTTCTGAGGTGAGTAGCTATGAACTTCAGCATAGACGAATATTTTCTGGTATTCCTTTCCTTCCTTTCGATGACACTCTCTCTACTAGTAGCTTTAGGAATCGGCCAAGAAAATGCCCCTTCGTTGACACTTGCTTCTCCTTACTTGAAAATTCCCTTTCAATATTTGGGTCAATATTCTGGACATCTAATTGAACCATATTGTCCTGTTCAGCTGGAAATGTACAGTATCTTCTTCCAGATTTCCATTGTCCACAAAATAATGAACAATTTCATCGACCAATTCTGTTGGTTGTGAAGGCATGTTCATGCTTTCTTCATTGGTTCTTGAGACATTATGTTTGTTCATATTCATCATGATGTTTGTTCATGCAAATAGTAGAGTAAAGATGTTCTTATGATGAAGAGTGATGGTAGTGATAGTATAGCGGAAGAACAAGTAACAATTGAGAGTGTAGAAGAGAGAGTAGTTGATGAACATATTAACTTTGTTGATGCGAGATTGTGACAAAGTAATTATGGAGTTTGGATATGGATTGAATATATCCATTAAAAGGAAGATAAGTGTAGAGAAGATGTAGTGATTGGAACAAATTTATCATTTGGTCTTGAGAATTAAGAAGGTGCAAATGAAGAGAAAGCATGAGAACATAGAATTATATTCAGAGAAACCAAAATAAACTCTTTTGGTTATGAATGTGGATAATGTTGAGTGTGAAAGAGGATCCTTGTTTCCCAAAGCATGCTAGAAGCGATTGTGGATGAAGAAATTGCGCCATCTACTCTACAAAAGAGA
Source organism: Larix kaempferi (assembly GCA_027924585.1). Lineage (NCBI taxonomy): Eukaryota > Viridiplantae > Streptophyta > Pinopsida > Pinales > Pinaceae > Larix > Larix kaempferi. The sequence continues at coordinate 914,899 of BSBM01001241.1, forward strand.
GATGTTGCCAAAGGATGCAAAGTTCCAATAGAGAAACGTTGGAGGATATGCATTGGTTTTCCCATAATAACAGATCATGTGTTGATTCCATTTCTAAAGAGAACATGGAAACTAAATATGTGGAGTGGGATAGTGAAGAAAGGAAGCAAGAACATTGCATGCAGTAGAGTGAAGATGTTCCTATGATGAAGGGTGATGGTAGCGATAGTATAACATAAGAGCAAGTAACACTTGAGAACGAAGAAGAGGAGAGAGTAGTTAATGAACACCATTATGGTCATGATGGAGAATGATATGGAATGGATCGTTATATAATTTGTCATCTATTTTGGTACTTTCTGGGTGGAAAAAAATGGAGGTATTGTGATGTAGGAGAATCTATACCATTTTGGAGATCTTGGGTGAGACTAATGTCAATCATTTGGGTGCTTCAAAATAGTTGTTTGAAATTTATTTAAATTGATGGTTGTCATTCAAAGGTAGTGGGAGAATGTATGATGTCAAAAAAATATACCTCTGATATCCTTGTCAATTGTTGATTTATTCCTCATGATTGGATGGCCAAAGTGTAATCCCTCATAATTCTTGTAAGGCGCATTCAATTTTGATGAGATTGATTTTGTATGTATTCACATGGTCTTTCCTAGCATATTCATGAATGTTTTTAGCGGATAGTGAAATTCTTTAGTTTTATTTAATGCATGTAGATAAGAATAATAATTAGTAGTAATATTTTAAAGAAACAATTATTATTTTTTGAGGGAGAATTATTCGGGGTCATTTTTTTATTGAGGGGAAGAGTCGTCACATTTTGGGGATTTTTTGGACCTACGTGAAGAAGGAGGTGTTGAGTTAAATGATGATGATGTCGATAACCAAAAGGGAACCACTCACCTAAGGAAATGGTGAAATGTGTAGAACAAAGTGGGGTTATAGTGTTGCATGTAAAGAAAGAGACCAAGAAAGAAAAAAGGAAACAACAATAAAGAGTAGTCCCAAGTAATTTTTTTTATATTTTTTGTAATCCTAAGAAATTGTAAAGCCCATCCAAGAGTAAGATAAGGGGGTTGTTGTTAATGTTCTTAGGTGACCAAGTCCTTCGATGCCCTGAATATTGTAATTGCCAATTTTATGAGAAATAATATAAATTTGATTGTGGGGTAGTTTTATTGTTTCCTATGCGTGAGAGATTTTTAGCATGTTTTAATGTTTATGTGTACTTTGAGTTTGCATCCTTGTGTTTTAAATTGAAATTCCTACAGGGTTCCACCAAGTTCAGTATCAATGTGGGTTTATCTCGTGGAAAGAGAACAATTCCAGCAAGAGAGAGTGTTGGGTAGCCTATTGTTCCATGAAAAAAATGTAGTTCCAACAAGGATATTTACTAGGTACAATTGTAAAGAAAATGGAATTCTAAATCTTCCCCTTCGAAGTAGGTTCAGTATGGTTGATGGCCTACTTGACAGAGAATATGAAAGGGGGGTGTAAGACATGCTCAGATGGAAAGAAATACAAAGAAATTAATGACATGGGAGTAGGAAAAGCATTGAAGCTTGTAGACGTTGAAGTTTTTGGTCCGACAAGAACGCCATCATTATCAAGTGCATGGTATGTTATGCTTCTTATTGATTTTTTTTCACAAAAATCATGGCTCTTCTTTATTAAGAAGAGATAGATGCAATAAATGCTATTATGTTGTTTAAGGCAAAGGTAGAGGTAGAACACGGTAGGAAAATAAGTGTTTTCTAGTTATATCATGGAGATCAGTTTGTTATGTTCATTCATTTTTGTAATAAATGATGTGGATTCCCCTCAAAGAACAAGGTCAAATAAGTAGTGGCATACTAGTGGGTGCCATTATAAATTGCTTTGAATGCATCTTTCATTAAGTGTGTTTATAATCAATTTTAGGGGTTTCTAAAGACAACAATTTTCTCCATAATGTTAAAACCCAAGGATCAGTACCTTACAAAATCTTGTTCAAACCAACATTACCATATAAGAATCTGAGAATGAAGCTACATTAATAGTGATGCGATGTAAGCATGTTATCAAATAACGAGAACAATCTGCCAATGTCAAACCATGTTTCTAGCAAAGTCACCAGAGGAACATGAGTGCCCTATCATTGGGTAGGAAAGTTGTAGTGATAGTGGACTGTATGCATTATGATGGAAACTTGCTAGATATTTCCAACTGGGTAAAGAAGGTGAGAATAAGGAAGATCAATCAAGCTTTATTGAAAATAAGTGAAATCCCATTTTTTTCCTTTTACCTATTGAATTATTCTATAAGGTGGATTCCAAAATGTCATTTTAGCAGCAATCACTTAGAATATCCAGCTAGTGACATCATACTACTCTGGCAGTTCTTCAAAATTATGATTAGTGTAGTGTAATCAATGGGAATATCAATTCTCAAGTTCTTAAAGAATTTCAATTTCCCACTGATTGAAGTTGCAACTATGGTTGGATGCACTGAATTTTTTTTTTTCAAATTGTATGCCTAGACTGCCTAATTTCTTGGCACCTCCAAATGCAAGAATAATTTTTCCAAGATAAAAATCTGCTCTTTCAAGGCCTTCATATGCAATTTGAATTACAAGAGGAAGACTTTCTGCCTGAGTAAAATCTATGTTCTTTTTGGTGCAGTGTGGTTAGCCACTACATTAATTGAGGCTTCTCTTTTTTCTCTTGTTCTATGACACATGTTATGTGTAAGATCACACATTGATTAGCCATATCGGTCTAAAAATTGCACCAATATTGGCCCTGATGGCTCCATTCGAAGCTTATTTTTCCATAATTTGAAAGGGAATTATGTTTTTTATCAAGTGAACAGAAGAATGGATTTTACCAAAACATGGTCTCTAAAGGCCTTCATATGTGGTTTTAATTACAAGAGGAAGACTTGCTGTCTGGGTTAAATCTAATTGTTTTTGGGTCTATTGCTGCTACAGAATGGCGCCATTGCGCAGAGCAAGACTCTCGTACGTTCCTCTACATTCCTCATGTTCTATTACTTATGTTATGTCTAACCTTGCACAAATATTTTCCATATTGTCTCTATGTGAAGCGTATTTTTCTATATTTTGTAAGGGAATTATGGTATCTACAACACCCTCCTACAATTTCAGGATGTGTTGACTTTATCTTTTCCTTTCTCTCAAGCCCATGTAAGCTTCAAAGCACTTCTTTAAGAATCTATGTGAACAAGAGATAAGAGTTCTAGTTGTGTAGGGTGGAAATCTCCAACATCAATGTTCCCTCACAAAACCCAAAGTCCTTCTAAAGGAAATGTGACCAAACTAGTTATTCTATCTTTTCTTATTCATAGCATCAGTAAAATAGTAAGTAAGCTGGTAAGAAGATTTATTGTGAATAAGTTAATGGTCAAAAATTCAGATACATTTAATGGAGTGATTTTTTCTCAATATTAAATATGGATTTGAGTTTGGAAATTAGAGATGGTACTTAAGAGTGTTGTTTGGCTAGTTTGTGCATGTTCATTTCTTTATGGATTTGAGTTTAAATGGAAATTAGAGATGGTACTTAAGAGTGTTGTTTTGCTAGTTTGTGCATGTTCATTTGTTTATGGATTTGAGTTTAAGTGGAAATTAGAGATGGTACTTAAGAGTGTTGTTTGGCTAGTGTGTGCATGTTAATTTGTTTAAAACATTGTATCACAATCTCAACAAAGCAGTTCAACAAAGCAACTGTAAGATCAAAGTTGCAAATGGCTAGATACCTATTGCTATCCATAGAGTTAGAGGGATATGATGGATTTTCTATTAATGCAATAATCAACTTAATTTCAACTTTGACATAGGTTCAATTTTTTTGGTTTTCCTTTTACCTTATCAACCTCCTTGAATGAGCTTGTGAAAGGAGTGTTGCTAGGAGTTTGGAAAAAAAATTAATAGATGGATTTTGTAGCTGTTGTGTTTTGCAAGCATGAAGGAATGGTCAACATTCATAGAATGGAAATAAACAAAAATAAATAAAACCTACTCATTTATAATAAAACAACTGCACTTTGTATTAATAGTACTGAAATACAAATACAATGCCTCTATTTGTAGTAGATGTCAATACAATGCCTCTATTTGTAGTAGATGTCAATGCCTAGGATTTGTAGTCGTATGAAAACTATCACAGGTTTTCGGTTATGTCAAATCCTCATCATGCTTGATTGAGGCTACAAAAAAAGAAAATTCCTTGAGAACACAATAGCATTTGGTTAGCCTATACACCAGATATCCTATTCTTCACAAGTTTCATCACCTTCCCCATCATTTCTTGTCAGGTTTCCAGTTTGAGCCAAGTAGGGTGACCTTATTGAGGATGTTTAATTAGTATGGGTGGGGTTGGTGGAAACATATTGAGGCCAATTTACTCCTTGCAACCAAGGAGGAATTGAATAGCCATAGTCTTGACTTGTGCTTGAGACCCCTGGAATAATTATAGGTGTTGGATAAGATAACATAGAATTGGCCCCTGCACTAGTAGGAATAGGGGGGGGTGTAAACCTTCCTGATTATAGTGGGGTATATGAATGTTAATAAGATCCTAGTAGCATCGTGCACTATTTGCAAATGCTTCTAATGATCCTTCCACCATGTTCCTTTCATCGGTTGTTCTTGTAGTATCAGCCATCACATTCCTTTCCGCTATTTCTCTTGCATAATTGTGGTTCATCTGTTGCTCCTTCCTTGCCTCCTTTGCTTGCCTTGTCAACTGCTTCTGGTGCTCTTTTTCTTGTCGATTAGCCTCTCTTGCAATCCTTTCATGTGCCCAATGTTTAGTTGCAATCATCCTTGCTTCCTTCTTTTCCTTTGCAAGATCTTTCTTCCTTTTTTTTAATTCCTGCAAAGCATGTTTCTTTTGTTCAGATTCAACCAATAGGCTTATGTAATCTTCTGAAGTGAGTAGTTGTGAACTCCGGCACAATCATGGAATGTCTGTCATTCCTTGCCTTCCTTGCGTTGACACTCTCTCCACTGGAAACTTTGGGAATTGGCCAAGCCTTGGTGTGTTCCCTGGAAGTGGTTCTCCTGTTGCAATATATTCTTTGACTGCACCTCGTTGTCTATGTTAGGATCTTATATCAACCCACCATCAACATAAAAATGGAAAATATCATCTTGTATGACTATCGGTTACGAAGGCATGTTCATGCTTTCATCGTTGGTGGAACCGCCAATGTGTCTGTTCAAGTTCATCATGGCCTTTGCCATCCATGATGGTTGGGATACCTGGATTGGCAATGTCAATGTGTCAGTGTTGCTACCTGCATTGCGACAACCATCGACCACATTTCTATGTGCCACAGAATCCACGTGTGTGCCAGCTGGACCACCTAGCCCCATGTTATCTTTCGTTGCTTTGTCATCGAATTGTGTAGTGCTGACCTGTTCATTATCATCAGCAACACCAACTCCTTGGTATTTTCCTTGAGAAAGGGACATGATGTTGTCAACAACATCTTCCTCTTATTGCCCATCCAAATGCTCTTCGGCGTCCTCAAGATATTCGGTAGCCACATCTTCTTGGCCATCCACATCAAATGCTCGACTACACCCAGTGTCATTCATAAGAGCATCATAATTCAATGGCCAGATACATGTTTTCCTAAAGCCAGTCTTGATATTCGAGGATGTGAGAGCCCTTTTGAAAGCCTTGCTTGCAAGCTCAGCTATCTCAAACCTCTTTACCTCTACCCCTGGGTTCTTCGCCATCCATGCAGCATGTTCCGACCTGAAAAAAAAGCCTTGAAAGGCCCAAACACACTCACATCCAGGGGCTACAACCTGTGAGTGGTGTGAGAAAGAAGTGTTAACAAGTCAATGCCCAACCTGTTTGCCTCCTCGATGGTTTGCACAACAATGTGGCTGCCATGGCCATCTAAAACCAAGAGGTGTCTGTTTTCAGGGGAGACACCGCCTGATACAGATGTTGCAAAGTGACAAATCCAATTCGGGAAAATTTCTTTAGTCATCCATGCATGGGGATGTACAACCATGCACGCCCCAGGTTCACAGTTTTGGATATAGATTTGCAACCGAGTTTTTCCCTTGAACAAATAAAATCCCAGGATTTCCATACCAATTGCATTCACACAACATATCATGGTTATCCACTCCTACTCTTGGGAAGAATATTTGGCACATTCCGGCTCCCTCTCTTTGCAATTACCCGCATGCCACAATTCCTTCCCGCATGTAACCTTGTCTCGTCGCAGTTCCAAATATGGTATGGAGCATAAGATTGTTTCTCATATGCAGAAGAAAGAGTGTCATAGAACTTGGACACAACTGTGGGGCGTAGATTCAATGCCCTGTCTCTATCTAGGCCCTCTGTAGTTCATAGCACTTGCTCTGGATGTCTTTTTTTTAAACCATCTGTCATGTCCCAAATTTGGCATTGGGTCACAATGGACTAAGAAAATTGGCCCTATTCATTAGAGTTTTTCAAATTGATGCTAAAGGTCAAAAAATTGCCAAGGAGGAAAATTACTAGTTTCCTAGGTTTGGGGTGGAAGCTTTGGGATTTGGAATAATGGGGATAATAAATGATGTTGGAACATTGGGATGGCATAAATATTTAATAAAGGAGATAAATAAATATATACAAGTGAAAATCAAAGTGGCATTTGATCATGAAGACACATGGAGGAAGTGGGACCCACACAAGATAGAATGTATGTGCCACATGGCATCCTCTTCTCGCAATTTCGAATCCATGGGAAGACTAATGTTCTTGGGATGAGTTATAAGGTCAATAATACTTGGAATGAGTCAATGAGGTCGAAATGTAGAGGAAGAGTAACTCCCATGGAAGAGGAAGAGGCAATTTGGAGCTACTGAGACACTTGGGCTAGATTCCCTAGCTCTATGACAACAATGATGAAGATGCTATGACAACAATGATGAAGATGCTATGACACCTATGAAACAAATCAGACCTCAAGGCTGACATATGACATATATGACATGTCAGGGATAAAAATAGACTCCAATAGGGTGCTCAAGGGTGTTAGGTCAGCTAAGATGCGTCCACATGTGATTTGGTGGAAGTGGGAGACTAGGAATTGTTGTACAAGTGGCGTTCTTTGGAATCTCTTCCCAACTTGAGTTGGAATGAGTCTCTTGGAAGGAATTCGACCCATGGAGGACATTAGAATTTTATAAATGTCAATAACAATGAAGGAAAGCAGCTTTTGATCATTTGTAGAATTTGCAATTGCATTTGTGAAGAGGGAGAGCTAGTGGATGACTAGTTTCTTTCCTTAGCCAATTTCAAGGGTGAAAGATTCCCATCCATGTTGGTAATTGGAAAGGCCATTCAGAACTTTCATTTGGATCTTTAATGGAGTCTTTATTTGCAGTTGTAAGCTATAGGGCAGCTCATGGTTTCTTCTATTGTATCTCACTCCTTCAACCATTTCCAGTTTTGATGGCATATTCTTGATCCTTGAGGGAGGGCGTTTTTGGTGAGATATTGTACTCTTTGGGGGAGATTCTAATGCCCCATTTATTTTTTAATATGAATTAAATACTCTATTATTCATATCCAAAAATTTTCAGGTCGAAATTCCAATAGAAATGTGTAAATCTCATTTTTAATGAAAAAACAATGCCATTTCCCCACTACCTTGTGGTGAACCAATGTATTGTTGATGATTTCGAATGAATAGATGATTATATGATACCTTTGTGATTAATATACTTACATGGATGTATTTTACAAGTTTCATGTACTGTACTTGAGCATTTGAAGTATTTTTACTCACTTTAATTGCATTGGGAGAAGAAATAGTGTCATTTCCCCAAGGGTCGAATGGGTGATTTTTGCAGCTGAATGGGAGAGGGTTGGAACAGATATAATAATCAATTAATGGTGAAAATGAGACATTAATAACATCCTTAATACATTCCCTACATTTTTTATAAATTTGAGTGGGTTTGGAGGCATTTGGGAAGCCATTTTCAGTACTTATCCCAGGGGGATTTGAACCCCAAATTACTAGAAAAATTGCATACTTGGTCCAGAATCTTAAGAGAGTTTGCAGAGGTCTTTTTGTGGCCATATATCATCCCTGAAAATCATATTCAAGTCCTAATATCATTCATACACATTCCTTGAATATTTGAAGGCATTTGGAGTCAATTTGAGACCTAGAAACCAATACTAGTCAAAGGGAATTACTAGTAAAATTCCCTACATTGGCCAGAATTGAAAGAGGATTTGTAGAAGTATTTTAAAGGTCCAAAATCATCCTTGAAACACATATTTATGTTCTAACTTCATCCATATACCTTCTCAAAAGATTTGGGAGCAATTGGAGCAATTTGGGGACCTAGTGTTCAAAACTAGTCAAAGGTCTAACTAGGGGAAAAAGTGAAAAATTGCCATTTTACTAAAATTCCTAGCAAGGGATATTATAGTGGTATCAAAGCATGGTACTTGCACCTGTGGATTAGGGGTGGACCACTACCGGGGGGCTGAAACGGCCACACACCGAGCCCAAACAAGATTGCACAGGAAGAATGAGAAGCCCCGACAAAATGTCATTTTCACCACCCTAAACCCCACAAAAACCCTAGCAATAAAGTGCGCCACGTGCCTGACACGCAGCTCTATCGAATCGACTCCTGTCATACCGAAAAAGGGCCCCGCCAGCTTTCCTCTGAGGTGGAGCAGTGGGCCCTGTGCCACTATTGGCGTCTCTCCCCTAGCAAGCAACCATGTCCAAGAGAGCGCAATGTAATAGGGTTTGAAGTACGCTTGCAAAAACCATTTTCAACACCATGGCTACAACTGTTGAATAACGAGGGTTTTCAACAAGGGCGTTGTAACTGCTGAATAACATGTGTTTTCAATACCGACGGTGGAGGATTTTGCCATGGTATCATAACCCATGTCCAAGAGAGCGCAAAGTAATAGGGTTTGAAGTATGCTTGCAAAAACCGCTGCTAATAGGGATTTTCAACACCATGGATACAACTGCTGAATAATAAGGGTTTTCAACCAGGGCGCTACAATTGCTGAATAACATGGGTTTTCAACAATGACGGTGGAGGATTCTACCGTGGTATCTTCTTATTATTGTTATATTATATTCTCTTTAATTTTAACACTTGAGAAACGATTTGAGGAAGCATTCTTTAATCTTAATTTTTGTTTGTTAATCATTCAAGTGCCTATATATTTCTGGGTTTTTAAAATTCTAGGCTTTGGAACATTAATTTGTATACCCACTTGGTCTTAAGGGTAACCAGGGTTTGGAGAGTAATTTTTTGCTAGTGTGAGCCTTTCTCCTTACTGATAGGTTATTTTTTGGTCGATATACAGGTCTTCCTCAAAAAAGAATAACTAAGATTGTCAAAACAATGAAAAACTCTGCCTTCGTAGCATTGAATTGTGCACAGCCACCATGGTGCCTTGATATCCTTATAAACAGGCATTTTTTCTACCTTACTCCTGGCATTGAAGCATCCGATTTGTTGGATTTTGTTCTGCTCTTTGAGGGCTTCAATATTGAATATTGCCAAGGAATCCATTGCATCTTCACTAAATATTCAAGAAAAGAGAACATTCAGATGGGAATATTCAATATGTTGTATTTATCAAATATCAAAACAGTAATAGGTGTGGCCAATCCTTCAGTATTATTAGCTAGAGAAAGTTGGATTTGGTGGTTTGTCTCTTGGGCAATTTCTTTGTTGTGGTTGGAAAAAAAGTTGGATTTGGTGGTTTGTCTCTTGGGCAATTTCTTTGTTGTGGTTGTAAAAAAACTTGGGATTGGTGCTTCTTGGAGGTGTACATCGATTGCCCCTATTCTTTGCGATGTGTGTGATTTTCCCCAATTTTCTTCCTCGTTAGTAAATGTTTTTAGAAAATGTTTAATTTATGTATCGATGTTTTGTTTTCTACTCTTAGAGAATAATTCATCTAAGAATAATTCATGCATAATTTCCAGTGTTCATCATTTTCTTTTCTCCCTTTCAAAATAATTCATGGAGAATTTGTTTTTTTTGTTGGGAAATTTCCATTTCATTTTTGTGTTGAACAATTTGTTGCTTGTTTGGACAGGAAATATTGCATTGACCTAACCTATTTTAGGTTTTTGTGGACGGGAAACAAATCATTCATAGGTTTTAGAAAAAAAATTGCTCAGAATTTCTCTTCTATGTTGGGCAATATGCTTTTGGTTAGTGCGTTGAGTAGTTTGTTGATTGTGGTTCCAGAAAAAACGTCTTTGCTTTTCTCCTAAAATTTGCAATTAAAATATTTATAACAGGGCTTTTTCAGGACGTCATTATATCTTTGTGTTTAGGGATGAACTCTAGTACTTGGAAATTCCAGATCCTTGAATCGATAGCACTGGATGCTTCAAACGGAAATATAAAATCTTTGAATCCTTTGAGTTATAATCATAGTGTTGGTTATGAATGAGAACTAGAATTAGAATATCGCATGAAATCTTGCAAATACTGTGTGTTTTCCAAATCCTTTTCTATGGAATCAAAGCTTCCAAAAGCTATTTTTTGCAACATCGGTTGATTGAAGACCCCTTTAGTTGATTTAAAGAATTGCTTCGTTTTTTATGCTTGCTTGATAGATTTTAATGCTCGCAGTGTAGGGTACTAGTTATTGGTACATAATCTAAGGTTTGCACACAATTTACATGTAGTGTGGTGTGCATGGTATGCTTTAGTTTGATATATTACAGTGTTTGCATTGAACAATAGTAATTTCCCACTGAGAAGTAGGTCTAATGTGTACAATGTGTTTTGGTTTGTCTTTTTCAGTGGCCGAAAGTGATTCGGATGTACTCATCCCAAATCTTGAATATGCAAAACTACCGCATAATGAAGATATCCATCGTTGATTATTAGGATCCCGCTTGAATAAGGTAGCCAACCCTATACCATGTTTTATTCTGCTCCACTGTCTTTTACCCCAACCGTGTACAGGATATAATAGGTACCTTCAGCTCTGTCTTCGACATAGACACGAATTTATATTGTTCCTTCTTTGATTGAATTGATCGCGTTTCCAATCATATGTAGAGTAATCTGTAAAATTGGTTCTTCATCTCCTATCACATTATCAAGCATACCATCACCTATTTAAAAATTTAATAGAAGACATGTGCTTCTAGACATGGTCTCTATGAGGTGTGCTGCATCTTTCAACATAACATGTAGCTGGAAGGGATGTAAATGAAGATCCAAAGAAGTATCCTCCAATTATGAAAAGTCCATTATGTCATTAATGAGAATCAATAGAAGGATACTATCGACTCTAAGCTAGCATATTTTCCATAGCCACTTGTTCAACATTCAGGCCAGCACCTTGTAAATTAATGAGAGAGTAGAAATAACATGCAGGGGAACCCTCATATCAATGAGTGGGGCCTTCATATTCTTTGATTCATCTAAAGCAGGTGCATGAGATAGGGAAACAACAACTTGATCTTCCATAACTTCTAAAATAACTAACTCTTAGGAACTCCACTGCCTTTCATTTTCACAAGGTAAGACTAGCACTATTATTGCATACGATGCTTCTACAAGTACTGGGGATCCATCCTTGAAAGTTGATGCCTTCAACAAAGGCACTCTTATCGCTGCCACAGGCCCAACGTGCTCATTAATCTCCTTCCCCAAGGCATGATCAAGATTTAATAGAATTGCAGTCTTGCTACTCTTAATCTTCTCCACATTTCGGTTAGTAGTGGGAACAGTTAATGGTACTTGCAAATGGCGCCGCTTGAGCTCATGGGTTACCTCCATGGCAATATCATCTGCCAGTGGAATCCATATATTGCATTTCTCCAAATTCAATGTATTTGTCAACTAAATCAAAGTAGTATTTAGGATAGTCTGTCGATCTAGAGAAGTGCATATTTTCTTGAGTTAGCATGTGGACATGCGAGCTCATTTCCTCTTTCCTTTTCACAATGTACACCTCCCTATCAAGTTCCCTTGCCTCGTTTTTAAGAAAATTTCTCATACCTTCACCCATAGCAATTCAGGAATCAGAGTTACAAAAGTTATGGCTGTGGCGCAAGACACAAGTGTAGTTAAGAGCTTAAAGGCAGTCAGGGCTAGCATTACATGGAAAGAGTGAGAACCATATGTTCAAATGTTGATAAAGTGAGTTACCCCACAGATCACAATAAATGATACAAACTGAACTATCACCCATCTGAATGGGAAGACATTAGAGCAGCTCAAAAAGTACAGAAGCTCAAGAGGGATGGAAAAGGAATCTAAGGCAATAAGAAATCCTTCCCCTTCATAGTTGCGTATGGATAAATCAGAACTCTCATCATTTGATGCCATTGCAATGTTATTAAGGAGGAGTGAAACAATGACAATCGCCCCAAATTGATCATTGCAACAGTATTTGTGTGAAAACAACAAAGAAGCATAAACTTAACATAAACAATTAAGTGCTAGTAGGAAAAAGACAACTGAACATAGAATTTATCAACAAAGAAAAATAACTTTAAACAAGCATTGTAAACTCATATAAAGAAACTCTAAACTCATACCAAGAAAACAATTTCTATTGAAAGGAGTTTCTAGTCCTTCTTAGTATTCTAGTAAGAGAAAGTTGGCAAGTCAATCATAATCGCTCAGATGGCCTATAAACTTAATACTTCCTTCGTAATAATTAATAGTCTTTCCCCTCTTTACAAAATTCATTAGTATCTATACTAAAGAATACCCCTAGATAATGCTAGGATTATAAAGCATCGCTAAATTACTTATCAACAATACAACAAACACTAACATATCACATAATCATAGTGTCATTTTCCATTCTAAGTTCTTGTTGATTAGCTAGATACAGATTGCAAGCCCATCCAATAACATTGTGTTTCTTGTTGCTCTCTCTTACAAGCACATCAATATTTTTTTATTGTTTAGTTCATTGATGCATCAATTAATACCTAGTATAGCGCAATTGGAAATGATTGTAATATTTGCCACCTAATAGAGCAACAAACTACAAGTAATGCATTGGTTCCTTTGCTAGGTTCAAAGACTTGTCCAAAAACTAGGAAATGACAGTTACAACAGATCATAGCTATTTATTTTAGTCATGTGTAGTTAGATATTATTCATAGAATCTGAATATTGATAGGCCCAGGATTGACATTGATGAATGGCAATGTCATGTTATTAAGTGGTTTGGGTAACTATGCATTAGATAGAGAGATATATTTGCATAAATGATAAATTGAAATTTCTAATCTTATCATGAAAAGGTTATTAACCTTAGAATTTAATACCATTTGATAGATATTTAGCCACCATTTACAAAATTATTATTAACCTTAGAATTTAATACCATTTGATCTTGTCTTTTTTTTGTTGAGGAACATTTATGATTACTATGGCTATAATAACTATAAGGAAGGTCATAATGTCTAACATCGGAAAGTGAATGTAATTTTATAACACTTTATAGCCCTTCCAAGATAGATTTGTTCGAGATGGTTTTGGGAAAAAAATTATCCTCTTTCTTCACACATCTTTGTGGGGTTTTCCCATAAACATGACTAATCTAGGGTTTCATTTAATTTTGTGCTATCATTGTTTTCTACTTTCTTTTTGCTATGATACCAACATCTTCTTCTTGAAGCAATTTGCTTAAATCTTATTGTTTTCCTAAATAACTAGTCTGGATTCCCAAATTAATGCGGTATTGACTGCTAATATGCTTGGTAGATTTAGATTTATTTATTAGTGTATGATGAGTGGAAAGGAAATTATCAAGAAATCGAAAACCAGTAACTTGAGAAATTGTCTTTTTCTAACTCTAGGCATTTGTTATTGATGTGCTTCAGGGTAATAGCCTTATACGGATATTCAATGTAGCAGCCTTTGCAGTGTCTGACTATGCATACACAGACGGTCGCAATTGTAAGCCTTTCAATCCTCTATTGCAGGAGACATCTGAGGCTGATTACCCAAATAAAGATGTCTCTTTTATTTCTGAGAAGGTCAGTTCAACTATACTAATGGCATGTACCTGCAGATCGACCATACACTAGAATAACAAATAGTATTGCAATTCTTCTAGAAGGGATGTTAATTTTTGGAGCATATCAAAATATTTGTGACAATTGCTAGGGAGAAACTTGATTGCATGTTTATTTTCTTGGTTAATGGTACAGAGTGCGAAACAAAATGGTGTAGTTTATTTTTTTCTCTTGTTTTCAAAGGCATATATGTTTGTTGGGAGTGCCTCTAAACCAGGGTGTATGAAAGGGAAAAATATCCTTTTCTTTTCTCTATTATTGTTTTTATTTTACTAGATGGTAATTTGTTCCCGATCCATACTGCTAAATCTAAAATAGAGGATTATATTTTCTATGCTATTCTATGTATTTCAAATTTGTGTAGAGTATTCATATTTAGTTGTATAGCATAATCCGAAAGGGAAATATAGTGTGAGTTTCTATCTCTGCTCAGTTTCTTCCAAGTATCCTATGCTTGATCTTTGCTTTTAGATGCCATGGATATGAAAACTAGTATCAGTGAGATACATTTTCTGTCAATATTATTTTTCATTTAAAGATGCCCTTAGCAAGCTCTAGTATGATTTCAACGTTAAGCTACAAGCTAAATCTAAACTTTTGGTTAAGAATTTAGACTAGAATTTCAAGTTATCCTTAAGCTACAACCTAAATCTAAACTTTTGGTTAAGAGTTAGACTATAATTTTGAGTTTGGTCTTTGTGGAGAATGTGAGTGTGGCCAAGATTAGAAAACCATTTCTTTACCATCAATTTGAAAAAATTCACATTGTCATTCATACATTGCCAATGTTGGTTCTCCACTCCCAAAATTATTCAAGTATTTAATTAATTAGGTCTATTTTTTGTTCTATTCTCCACATTGACATTTTTCCCAAGGCAAGGGTCTAATTTCTACATAGAGATTTTGGAGTATAGAGTTTAATGCATATGTAAAGCATAGTATCAATATGCGTGTTACATTTCTTTACCATCAATTTGAAAAAAATTGCATTGCCATTAATACATTGCCAATGTTGGTTATCCAGCCCGAAATTATTCAAGTATTTAATTAATTGGAGGTCTATTTTTTGTTCTATTCTCCACATTGACATTTTTCCCAAGGCAAGGGTCTAATTTCTACATAGAGATTTTGGAGTATAGAGTTTAATGCCTATGTAAAGCATAGTATCAATATTTGTGTTATATATATATAACCTAAAAATTTACTACAAATATGGCAGTATGGTAGTAGACAAGAAACTCTAAACCAAACTAGGTTAATGGTTGTTTTACATGTATTATTCTCACCTGTGGATCACGACACTCTTCTTGATCTCAATTGATTTCTATTATGCCTTTGCTTGGTACAATTCTGTTGGAATTGCATTTCTTCACAACCTTCCTAAGAAATTACAACTTGAGGTTTCTCAAGATCCATGCACAAACGAATCCCACACTATTCATATTTGAAATAATTTTGTTAAAGATTGATAAACATAAATAAAATAGCATATATTGTTCCAATGAAACAACTCACATTTTCGATATGCAAGAGACAAAGTAAAAAGGACATTCAAGAGTACTAAAAATCCTAATAGAGTAGCAATTCTTAGCCAATACCAATATTCTTGTGGAAATATGGTATGAGTCAAGTCAGTGTAGAAACGCCCAAATTTGTGGTATACGCTGCACTTTGAAAGACAACACAGTTCCATGGCAGTAGTCAATTTCATGAATGGATTTGAAAATATTTTCGTAGCTTAAAAAGTCCTTCAGGGAAAACTCATGCTAGATTATTTGTATATTTTCCACAATGTTTTGTAGAGTTCTTAAAGCATTAAAAGGTTAAAGCCTTATTATCATCCATTTAGGAGAAAGCATCTCATTCATAGAAATGGAATTTGTTGCATACATTGAAGTGGAACGCGACCAATAGCCCCATATCCAACATTTTGGGATGTTTTCTACAACAGAAATCCATTGCGAATATCACTGTAATTGTTAGTGAACAATTAAAAAACAAGGAACTTAATTGTACAACCATTTCTTTCTTATAGTATTTAGTGCTAGTATATTACTTGTAGTTCGCATCCTTAAAAGTTATTACAGGTTCATTATCCCATTGCTAGGGTCTATGCCAAGTTGTTAACCAAAGGTGCATCTCTAGGGAGCACTTTCATGATAGATTTCTACGTTAAATTCCAAAGTAGCTAGGGTATTTATGCATGTGTATGCAGGCATTTTTAGCCTTAGTAACCCAGAAATACAACCCATTAAGATTCTCCTTTGTGACACCATATGCCCCAAGATCACAGGAACTAGTCTCTCCCATCAACCACCACCCATAAAACTAGATCTTTCTCGTTTACATCTATGTTCATTGTTTTTCTATTGAAATTTGAAGGCTAATTTCTACAATATCATTTTCCATATTACAAGTTTTATGTCTAGGCTGTCATAAAAGTTTACATACAATTTTTAGGCTTTCTTTCAGCTAGTTTAATTTCTAGAATTTATTAATCAAAATAGTCCTAAAACAAATTTAAACTAGGCCAAAGAAGTGCTGCAATGTATGATCAATTTTCTTGAGTAGATTGTATTTAAAATTTTCTGCAAATTTGTGAAAAATTTCCACATTTTAAATCAGATTTATAGTAACCTAAAGTGCTGAAGTAACTCATCCTAGGAAAGGTTTAATAATCACTTCTAATCACTTGGTAATTCTGGAAATTTCATTGTCATTGATCATTTATTTTTCCAGATTTGTAATGGTTTCATGTGGCTGCAATTTCCAATTTTCGAATGAAATCTCTGTTTAGTGGGAATTTTGTGTTTGTGTAATTGAAAGCTCTCTTAAATCAATTTTCCTTTATTTCCAAGATGTTTGTTGTTAGTTTATGTACTTTGGCATTTAATTTTGGCAATCGTTTCATATGGTTAATCAAATTTGCATAATACACTCAACAAACCTAAACCAGATCTTATTGTTGTGCAAACCCTAATCACAAGGGTGCACCAAATCCAGAAGAAACTGCAATAATAAAAAACCCAAGATACATTCGCTAGCACAAGAGAGGCCTAGTGAAATAGAAGAGAAGTGTAGCAAACCCTGTAAAAGAGATATAGTGAACTGTAGTGGAACTAGCGAACCCAAGAAGAAAGAATGTGATAATGAATGAATGATCAAATGAGAGTAAGTGACCTCTCATATATACTCCTCTACGTCTATGTCTTCACTATCTAGAACGACCTTTACTTTAAAGATTTCACATCCAACTTGGCACACTTGTAGACTTCTTCTAGGCATCATGTCTTGTATTGGTCTTAGGAAAGGTCTTCCTTGAGCCACCTACTCAAGGGCATCACGTACACATGAGATACCCTACTCATGGACCATCCATACGTCAACATGGGCTAAATCCCCATGGACAAGGCATCACGTCAACATGGGATAAATCCCCATGGAAAAGTCATCACGAAAACCAATCCTAGTGAGCTATGTATGGTATGTGAGCTCCCATACCAACTTGGATGTGGCTTACTCAATAAGGGGTAGCTAGTGCCTTAGGAAGGCACATCAAGCCAAGCTTAGGTGATGGTCACCTCAAACAATGTGAGAGTGTCACATGTCAACTCAACTCAGTCCAACACGACGAGGAGGACAATCATAGATTCACTCAACTCAATCCTACACGAGGAGGAGGATAACCATATATCAACTCAACTCAGTCCTACACAATGAGGAGGACAATCACGGTTCCACTCAACTCAGTCCTACACGATGAGGAGGGAAATCAAAAAGCAGTAAGCAATCCTCCCATCTCAAGGAGAGCTCCTATGTTCTCCCTATCTCAAGGAGAATGTCTCACCGATGCTATAACATCAACAATTATTGTATCACAATCTGCAGATTGACTCTTGCACATTGTAAATGCGATTCTTGACTTGAACTTGAACACATTCCTTTCAAATTGTCAGCTATTATTGGTTCAACAATGAAATGCTTCAGGTCTCAATTTGCTTTAACCAGATGTTTCTTCTTTTATTTTAATGCTTGTATGTTTGGTTTGCAACACTAATGTGAGCATTCAACAAATCAATTATTTTCATGGTTATGATGGTCACGTGTTTTGTGACATTGAAAAATTGTCATTTAGTTTGATGATGTTTTTGATATTTCAAACCTTATATTTATGCAATAATTTGTTTCATTATAGGTGCATGCAAAGCAGAAGCAGTTGGATTTAATAAATTTCCATGGATGTACCAAACAACCTCATCGATGATCTAGGTAGGCTCCAGCATTGCATTCTAAACTTGGGTATGAGTTTTATTAGATTCCTGTCGCTAATTTCCATAATTTTTGATAATAGCGCCTATAGTAAATGACATTGGTAAATGATTGATGAGTGCTTAATATCTTATGAAGAACTGGCAATGAGGGTTTCTTACAGGTAAAAGGATATTTACCATGGAAGCTATCATTAAACAATTTAGATTTAGATGTGTTATAGAGTTTACATTAGTTGAAGTTTTATTATTATTATTGGATGTTATATTGATTGAGTCCTCACCTTTTGTAGGCTAGACCTTGTCTCTATTTCAATAAAAAAAGCTTATTTGTTAGCTTTTACAACAAGAGATTATGCGATCAAGATCATAGCCAATGCAAATGGATTTAAGCTTCTCCATATGCTAGAAAATAGAAGCCTAACACCAGCGCCAAGGGTAACAAGGGAAGCGCATTCACTGAGAGTATGTTCCAAAATCATGACCAAAACTAAACTATGATATATATGAAATGTAGGTTCCACTTACAAACCTCATTGGCACAACAAATTTAGTTCGTCGTCTTCATTGGTGCAACAAATTCCGCACCAAAAAATTCAGTAAGAATTCTATTAGTAGTATGTTTGCTTCTTTGCAATATTTTTACATTACCTTATTAATTGGCTAGTAATATAGTTCTTATTAATAGATAAACTTTAAGTAATATTTATTTTAATTAATATTTGTAATTGTCATGATCAACATATAAACACATAATGGTGTTGTTAGCAGTTCAATGGTGGATGTGGACCAGAGGCTTCGATATGAGGGTACAAGTACGAGAAAGGACTGGAAGATTTCATAGGTAACATATCGAGTCCATTGTAGGTCTCTCAAATTAAAAGATCCACTACCAATAGGAAAGGAAAGTTTTATTCTTATATATAGTAGATTGAAAGTTTAACTGGTTGATGGCATTTTCATGCTCTCTCGCATTATAAAATATCCTACTCACACAATTGTAATTTTCTTTGATGAGTTCTACAAATTTTTTAATTACTTTACACCAATTCAAGTTCTTTTCTTCTAGCTTTGGACAATAATGTTGCACATAATCTAGGGATGCGACAACATAAAGATTGGAATCCATCTTGAAAGGTATGTCTTTTAGATGGACAAATTCTACTTTCAACTGCAGTAGTTAAATGTCGTTTTCACTGTCCATTTAAGTTGAATAAATTTTTAGAACTTATTTGATAGTTTACAACATATTTTCCACCATGGTTTTTGTACCCTTCCAGTGGTTCCCTTATGGTAAATGACACTAGTGACAGAGGCCTAGAATAACATTAAAGTTAGCACCAGAATCAGGATCAGCCCAACAATCTTGGGAGAATCTTCTATGAGTGTATTTAGAAGTGACTGATGATGCTTTTAGAAGAAAAATGTTGTCGTCAAGATAATAATTTTTTTGTTAGATGAAACATGATATATTTAGAGGAGAATCATTACCGTAGTCTTTGAAAGTGTGCTACTTCTATTTAGAGAGAAATCCTGCTATTTTGGAGGATGATTTTGATATTCCCGTTGATAGAAAAATGGTGTTGTGAGAGAAAGAAAAGATAGGGTTGTCTTTTGTGCTTTATTTAACATTTCCTGTTGCATTTGTGCTAAATACAGCAAGTAAACACACAGAGATGCACTTCATTTGGGTTTAATTGGCTCTATTTTTGAAGAGTAAATAGTTGTTATAGTTGAAAAAAGAGATTGCCTTTGTCTTCATTTAGAGTAGGAATTAAATTCAAGGAGAGGGTGATGGCATGTCCTAAATTTAGAGGATGGATAAGATAAGAAGGGTGTACTTTTTAGTCCCAAATTTAATACTGCGTTTGTCTAGATCTAACACTAACTTCAATGCCAAGTTTAGTGCTCCACTTGTGCCAATATGTACCAAATTTCCATTATAAAGGCATCTTCAGGAAGGAAAGAAAAGGCATTCGTTCAATCATTCAACCTCCTTTAACAAATCTTATGTCTCTTTTCTTCAAGTTTTGTATGATTCCATAAGCTACTGTGTGTCTTTCAAAGGTCAAGACGGTTCTTAAGTTCTGATACTTGTCATATCCCCTTACCTAATATGAACAAGTCTTGATCTGAATGTTTCAAAACTTTGTATTCATGCCAACCCTATTATTGAAAGTCGGCGTGTTTGGTTTATGAAAGTCTTTGAACATTCATACTTCCTTCATGCAATGCCTCTCTTAGCTTGAACATTAAGATTTAAGTTTTGTAAGTAAGAAAGTTTCAATTTATAATTGCTTTGTTTATTTTCTTCCCTTTTCCACCTTTTTCCATGCCCAATGGATAAGGCACGAGTCACACCAATTAATATGGGGGTGTTACACTACCTTTAAAACTCAATCAATCAGATTGGGATAGGTCATAATATTAAAGGCTTGATCAATGGAAGTGAAGAGGTTACATGGGGGCTAGTCCATGCCATTTATGTTGACATAACAATTTTTAATATAAATCTTACAATTAACAATTACTTAATGTGCAAAATTTATGTCTTATATTGTGAATATGTTCGATTTTTTTTTTTTTAATCTTTAATAATTCTTTAAAGGGTATTAGCTCAATGGAAGAGCACCTGTGTTTCAAAATCAGAATGATGGTGGTTTATTCCACCATGCCCTGCAATAAACAGATTTCAAGTAAATTGTTTAATTTTTTTAATAATTTTTTTCATATTGTTTCTAGAGAGACAATACTCGGGACTACAGATTTAATGTCTCTATATAGACAATATGTCTTTAATTCCATCTATAGTCTCTAGAGAGACAAAAGTGAAATTGTCTCTTAAAAGGCAATAAGTGATTTGTGTTTTATATTGTCTTTATAGAGACAATTTTTTAGGACAATAATTTGAGACACTCGCTTAAAGACAATATTTAAGACATTACACAAGTTTTTTTTTGTCTCAATTTAAGACAATTTACTCTAAAATTATCTCAAATATTGTCTTAAAACCCCCCTCTATATAGTAGTATTGGATTAGAATGGGTTAGCAAATTAACTTATTATTATACTGGTTAAAAGTTTAAGAGGCAAGAAATAAAGCCTCTCAACTTTACTACATTAGTAAACAATGAAATTTTGATGTGCTAATATATTTTCAAATAAAAAGAATGACTTACTTTTACATGTCAGCATTGAAGGGTTCAATATCTCATAACCCTTGAAAGTGAAATAGGACCGTCTAACCTACCGAGTTCGACTTATTTCTCATGGGCTGCAGGAGGACGAATGTTTCATTTTCAGATGACCTACCGAGTGCGACTGATTATACTGGTTAAAAGTTTAAGAGGAAAAAAATAAAGCCTCTCAACTTTACTACATTAGTAAACAATGAAATTTTGATGTGCTAATACATTTTCAAATAAAAAGAATGACTTACTTTTACATGTCAGCATTGAAGGGTTCAATATCTCATAACCGTTCAAAGTGAAATAGGACCGTCTGACGACTTATTTCTGGACGAATGTTTCATTTTCAGATGACCTACCGAGTGCGACTTATTTCTCATGGGCCGCAGGAGTAAGTATACGACGAATGTTTCATTTTCAGATTACGTCCGCGCTCACTCTGACAAACTAGTTTGTATTTTAATATTTGATATTTAATATTTTGAAACGCGCTCACTCTCAAACTAGTTTCAGATTACGAAGCCAACTCTCCTATTAATTAATTAGTTATTTTTGAAACGCGCTCACTCCGACAAACGAGTTTGTATATTTAATATTTTTATTAATATTTTCTTAAATGCGCTCGCTCCGGCAAACTAGTTTGTATGACCGCCGTCCCCACCCAGGATCGACCAACGAACCATCAGATTCGGCGCTTTCGACTCTGTAGAAGACTTTTATTTGGTTTGTATTATGTATGATCGTTGGCGTGTCTTTGTTTGTATTATGTATGATCATGACGTTACTAAATTATATAATAAATTTTATTATTTAATTGGAATTAATTGTTCTCATAGATGTGTCAATTAAGATTCATTTAATTGAAAATTATAAATTGATAATATCTTATATTAAATTATATAATAAATTTTATTATATAGATGTCTGTTTTTTTTATTATGTATGATAGTTGGCGTCTCCATTTTTTATTACGTGTACCGTTCTTTTATGAATGATCGTTGACATCTCTGTGTTTATCTCTGTCTATGTTTATCTCTGTCTATGTTGTATCTCTGTCTATGTTTATCTCTGTCTATGTTTATCTCTGTCTATGTTGTATCTGGGCCCGGCTTAATTATATTAAAAGTTTTATATAAATTGTACACGCTGAGAGAGAAGGCGGTAATATGCTACGCAGACACGGTGCTCAAATAGCCTACCGATCTTCGGTGGACTGAGCGGAGCGAAAAAGGAGTATATGCCCTTTCTGGACACGATTTCAACATTACTGAAATATGGAGGAAGGCTCTTTCTGATGTTCAGAAATAAGCGGTTGCACCCCGAGACTTATGATGGGTGAGACCTCCAGCCTTTCTCGTTAATCTTAGCTAATAATTTGGTAGATTGATAGATATATTATGCAGCCATTTGTGAATAATAATTTTATTCTGAATATTATCCAGTGACAGCTAAACAGATTTGGAGAAGCTAACAACTGAATGAACAAATATACAACCCGATGAAGCTTCAGAGAAGCTAAAAAGGTATCTCTCCTCTTTATTGATGTGGATAAATTCAGTAGTTGGATCTATTGATTCTAGATTTATATTTATTATGGGTTGAAAGAAATCAAATTCATAGAAGTGGGATTTTTTTTTAATATAAAAAGTTTACATCTTAAGATCTCTCCAATTATCATAGATGTGGAATTAATTGATCTATCCCATTATCATAGATGTAAAATCACTTCATTTCATCTCTCCAATTATCATATATGTGTAATTAATTGATCTCTCCAATTATCATAGAGTGGAATTAATTGGTCTCTAGAATTATCATAGATGTCGAATTAAGATACATTTAATTGGAATTAATTGGTCTCTCGAATTATCATAGATGTGTCAATTAAGATACATTTAATTGAAAATTATAAATTGATAATATCTTATATTAAATTATATAATAATATTTTGGATGTGAACATTTATATATACTAGCAAGCTATATTAATATTAATAATGAGCATGTGCAAACTAATGAGGGTCATTTTTGGCGCGTTACATGCCAAAAATCAGGCATCCCTCAACTTACTTGGTTTTTTTTAGATGCTTACACAAGATATCTTGAATCGAATAAAAAAGATGAAACGTAGGAAATTGAGTCACGTTTCTGAATATATAACTTTTAAGTATTTAAAATTTACATAACTATGTCAAATTTCATTTTTTCTAACAGTCAGTTTTTATTTTTTTTGGCAAATGATAAGGTATATGTTTTTGTGGGTGTAGCCTTTCACTCCCTAAATGACAGTTTCAGGCTACAAAATATGGTATACATGTATAGAACCCGTAGCACTAGTGCAGCGCTATTTTTCCAAAATTAAATGTTTAATTTTTATTTATTTTTAATTATGTAAGTGGTCAAACCTTGAGAACGGTACGTCAAATGTGGGTGCAGCCTTTGAAGGTCTTAATGTAGTTATTTTGACTTGGATTTTTTACAGGATGTAAAGGTCAGTGTCCTCTAGTGCAGCATACCAGTTTTTTTTTAAATGGTTGTGAAATGAAAAAGTTACGGAATAAACACTAACGGTATGTTTTTTGACCAACGGAGTGATGACACAAGAAAATTAGGAAATAAATAGAAAATCTCAATATTTAAAAAAAAAAATTACATATTTGGAATCTGCATAAAAAATTCTATATGTGCCTAAAATTTCATCAATAATAGTCAGGTATGTCATGCTGTAGAGAGCGGTGAAAATTAGGTATACTTAGAAAAATGTCAAAAATGTCAAATTAGCTATGGTCAAAAAATTCCCTAGCACGAGTTTGGTAAGTCCGAACTAGCCACATATGACAGTGGCTGACACGCGGAAGTGGGAGGAGTGGGTGAGTAGGCACTCAGGAACGCGCACGCATTATGTTTAAATTCAAATAACACGTGCGTGTTGTATTTAAATTCAAATTTTAGTGTTTTGGTGCTCAATGTTATAAGCAACGCGCTAGCGTTATGTGGATACATAACGCACTATCATTATTTCTATGCAAAAATATTAGTAAAATGCTTTTATACTCCCGCGTTCTGCATTTTCTCCTCCCGTCTTCCCTATTTTTATGTTTACCAGATATTTTAAACAAACAAAATGATAAAGCAAACAAATTAATAGGAACAGTCTTCGAAATGGCTTGATGAATCGTTTCAGTGGACACATATTATTTAAATATCATAGCCATAGACAACAACTAATTCAAACAGTCAATTCGCTACAACTAAGATCAAACTTTAGATAATATAGTTTCTATAGTGGTAAGCGGCGCTATTGCAATCTAGGTAAATATCATACAAATATTTCAAACAAATTTATGGGCATAAGCATTCCAGAAAAGATGGCAAAGTTTCAAAACGGTCGGCTATACCAATAAAACTAAGGGCACCAAAGTAAGGATCAAACTGTGTTTATGGACACTTACCGATCGAAGGATGTCTGAGTGTAAATGCAAATGCAGCAGCCCCTCCGGGAAGGCTTCTTCTTCACCGACCTTCTCTTGGACTCAAGTGGCCTCAATTCCCAACCACTGAACAGTTGCACGAGTTGTAGTTAAGAAACAATGGTCGAAATAGAGCAAATATAAATGATTTGATCAGCAAACAAAGTCACCATCCTCTTCTTTATCATCATCATCATCGCCATCCTCTTCTTTATCATCACCGTCATCATCCTCATCACCATCTTCATCATGACTGGGTATTGATCATCATCATCATCATCGTCGTCAACATCATCATCGTCATCATCATCATCATCCTCTTCTTTATCATCGCCATCATCGTTGTCATCATCATCATCATCATCATCATCATCGTCGTCGTCGTCTTCATCACCATCATCTTCATCATCATCATCGTCATATTCATCATCATCTTCATCATCACCATCCTCTTCTTTATCATCACCATCACCATCATCATCATCGTCATCATCATCACCATCATCATCATCATCTTCATCGCCATCATCTTCATCATCCTCATCGTCATATTCATCATCATCTTCATCATCACCATCCTCTTCTTTATCATCACCATCATCATCATCATCATCATCGTCGTCGTCGTCGTCATCTCCATCATCATCATCCTCACCACCATCTTCACCATGATTGATGATTGATCATCATCATCATCCTCTTCTTTATTATCACCATCACCATCATCATCCTGGTCATCATATTCATCATCGTCTTCATCATCATCCTCATCACCATCTTCATCTTCATCATGCTTGATGATTGATCATCATCATCATCATCATCATCGTCATCTTCTTCTTTATCATCACCATCAACATCCTCATCACCATCTTCATCATGATTGGGTATTGATCATCATCATCATCGTCGTCATCATCATCATCCTCTTCTTTATCATCACCATCATCATCGTCATCATCATCATCGTCGTCATCATCATCATCATCATCATCTTCATAATCATCCTCACCACCATCTTCATCATGATTGATGATTGATTATCATCATCATCATCATCGACATCCTCTTCTTTATCCTCACCATCATCATCCTCATCACCATCTTCACCATGATTGGGTATTGATCATCATCATCATCATCATCCTCTTATTTATCATCACCATCATCATCATCACCATCATCATCATCTACAACATCATCATCATCATCATCATCATCATCATCATCATCTTCATCATCACCATCCTCTTCTTTATCATCACCATTATCATCATCGTCATCGTCATCATCATCGTCGTCGTCATCATCATCATCGTCGTCGTCGTCATCTCCATCATCATCATCATCCTCACCACCGTCTTCATCATGATTGATGATTGATCATCATCATCATCATCCTCTTCTTTATGATCACCACCATCACCATCACCACTGTTATCACCATCATCATCATCATCATCATCATCATCCTCATCACCATCTTCATCTTCATCTTCGTCATGATTGATGATTGATCATCATCATCCTCATTGTCATATTCATCATCATCTTCATCATCGCCATCCTCTTCTTTATCATCACCATCATCATCGTCGTCATCATCATCATCATCATCATCGTCATCATTGTCATCATCATCGTCGTCGTCATCTCCATCATCATCATCATCCTCACCACCATATTCATCATGATTGATGATTGACCATCATCATCATCATCATCATCCTCTTCTTTATGATCACCATCATCACCATCACCGCTGTCATCATCATCATCATCATCACCATCCTCATCACCATCTTCATCATGATTGATGATTGATCATCATCATCAATAGCAATAACAACATCATCATCCTCTTCTTCATCATCACCACCACCACCACCACCATCATCATCATCATCATCATCATCATCCTCCTCCTCGTCATATTCATCATCATCTTCATCATCATCATCATCATCATCATCATCATCCTCATCATCTTCATCATGATTGATGATTGATCATCATCATCATCGTCGTCGTCATCATCATCACCGTCATCGTCGTCGTTGTCATCTCCATCATCATCATCATCCTCACCACCATCATCATCATCATCATCATCCTCTTCTTTATGATCACCATCATCACCATCATCACCGTCATCACCATCATCATCCTCATCACCAAATCCATATTTAACTTCATAACCCATAGAAATTGTTGAATAAGGTTTTTTTATTATTTCAATAACGCTAGCGCGTTTATGAATATAGAAACACGCGCGCATTTTGTGCAACTAGATGTTATTTAGCCGTGCACCAAACGTATTAAATACCTATGATTTTTTTTAATATTCAAGAAACGCGCGTGCGTTTTGTGTGTGAATAAATATTAGCAAAATGCTTTTATCCTCTCGCGTTCTACGTTTTCTCCTCCCGCCTTCCCATCTCCCATACAGCACGACACTTCAAAAGACGTCCTGAATCCAACGGAGTCAACGGTTTGTCGATCCGAGCCACGGTCGTCATTCTATGGCTTGTTCCGTCTCGCATCCAAAAGGCCTTCAGGGACACCTTTCGGGCCAAACGTAGTTATTTGCAAATGAATAGTGCAAAAAATATGCAGTGGTGATAACATGTTTACTGTTTGTTGAGTTTGATACTACATCTAAGAGCTGCTCAGCAAACTTTGAGATAAAAAGCTCTGTAATTTTAGGATACTGACTCAACCACTCAACAAAGGAGCGTTTTGCAGGTGACTTGGAAATCCCTTCCAATTTTCAGCAATAAAACAAAGAAGTTCAATGTACATATTTTCAGGAAAGCTTGTCAACCAATAAGACAACCAAATACAAGGAGATAACCACCCCCAAAAACTTCAAGCTATTATAAAACTCTTGTTTATTAAGATAAGGATGGACTATGTGTACATTACGAGAATATAGATGAATGAAGTTGCTTTGATGAACTTGTCCTCTTGCTTTCTCCATAATGCGTTTAAAAGCAGGGAGTATTGTCCAAGCTTCTGTTGGTTTACATAAACATTTCAATGATAGAGGTGAATTACCACTTATCAGAGCACGAAATGTTGAAAAAAAGGCTAATGGAACACAACGAAGGATTCCCTGGTTCCATTTGTTATTGAAAATGATACTTTCTCTTGACGAAACCAGTAAAAAATCTTCCTGTGTTATAAATGGAAATCTTGTTACAATTTCCGTTGGAAGAAAAGCATAGATACCTACAACCGCCATATTTCCTTCTGTAAGTCGCTCGCCCATCGGAAAAGATAATGTAATAGCCCATTTCCCAACACCTTTCCTCTGCTCAACCCTACACTCGTTTTCCACGGGAAATCGCTGCCTCCACATGTAATAACTACATTGTTTTGTCGAAAATTGATCTTCTTCTGCTAACAAATGCAAAATGAAGGATTCATTGTCATTGCTATGAGAAGTTCTAAGGTCAGTTTCTCGTAAAATAGAGATTGTATAAATCCTGTTAAGATCGATATGTTCCAGCTCATAAACTGAGAGTTTCTTTATCTTAGACATAAATAAAAGAGCTTCAGGATGAATACTAGAAAGTTGTTGCTTTACAGCTTCAACCTTCTCAGGACGTAGGGGTATAAAACGAGCCATAGAATGACAACTATGGCTCGGATCGACCAATTAAAATTCAATTAGACCTATTAAAATTCAATTGGACGTGACATGAATGATTAAAATTAAACTCTAGATGCATACACAAGCCACTTGGATGATGGATGAACCCATAAAATTAAATTTTCTCCATAATGTTAAAACCCAAGGATCAGTACCTTACAAACTCTTGTTCAAACCAACATTACTATATAAGAATATGAGAATGAAGCTACATTAATAGTGATGCGATGTAAGCACGTTATCAAATAATGAGAACAATCTGCCAATGTCAAACCATGTTTCTAGCAAAGTCACCAGAGGAACATGAGTGTCCTATCATTGGGTAGGAAAGTTGTAGTGATAGTGGACTGTATGCATTATGATGGAAACTTGCAAGAGATTTCCAACTAGGTAAAGAAGGTGAGAATAAGGAAGATCAATCAAGCTTTATTGAAAATAAGTGAAATCCTATTTTTTTCCTTTTACCTACTGAATTATTCTATAAAGTGGATTCCAAAATGTCATTTTAGCAGCAATCACTTAGAATATCCAGCTAGTGACATCATACTACTATGGAAGTTCTTCAAAAATATGATTAGTGTAGTGTAATAAATGGGAATATCAATTCTCAAGTTCTTAAAGAATTTCAATTTCCCACTGATTGAAGTTGCAACTATGGTTGGATGCACTGAATTTTTTTCTTTTCAAATTGTATGCCTAGACTACCTAATTTCTTGGCACCTCCAAATGCAAGAATAGTTTTTCCAAGATAAAAATATGCTCTTTCAAGGCCTTCATATGCAATTTGAATTGCAAGAGGAAGACTTTCCGCCTGAGTAAAATCTATGTTCTTTTTGGTGCAGTGTGGTTAGCCACTGCATTAATTGAGGCTTCTCTTTTTTCTCTTGTTCTATGACACATGTTATGTGTAAGATCACACATTAATTAGCCATATCGGTCTAAACATTGCACCAATATTGGCTTTGTTGGCTCCATTGGAAGCTTATTTTTCCATAATTTGAAAGGGAATTATGTTTTTTATCAAGTGAACAGAAGAATGGATTTTACCAAAACCTAGTCTCTCAAGGCCTTCATATGTGGTTTTAATTACAAGAGGAAGACTTGCTGTCTGGGTTAAATCTAATTGTTTTTGGGTCTATTGCTGCTACTGAATGGCGCCATTACACAGAGCAAGGCTCTCGTACGTTCCTCTACATTCCTCATGTTCTATTACTTATGTTATGTCTAACCTTGGACAAATATTTTCCATATTGTCTCTATGTGAAGCGTATTTTTCTATATTTTGTAAGGGAATTATGGTATCTACAACACCCTCCTACAATTTCAGGATGTGTCGACTTTATCTTTTCCTTTCTCTCAAGCCCATGTAAGATTCAAAGCACTTCTTTGAGAATCTATGTGAACAAGAGATAGGATTTCTAGTTGCGTGGGGTGGAAATCTCCCACATCAGTGTTCCCTCACAAAACCCAAAGTCCTTCTAAAGGAAATGTGACCAAACTAGTTATTCTATACTTGGAAGATTGAAGTTAGAGAGACAAGTGTGCATTTAGTGTAGTATTTCCACAGTTGAGAGGAGTGAATTGATAAGGAGGGTCATCATGAAAAGATTTGATCATCATCCCCTTTGTGTGATTTACAATTTCTTCCATTCTCTTCACATCGACTATTCTTCTTTCACCTAAACAAAAAATTATTTTGAGTTTGGAGGTTTTCTCTGCACTATAATCTATTGTACTTAATGAATGGTGTTTTGTACTTTAACTATATCTATTTTTGGTGCTCTTTAAAAGAACAGAGAAACGTAGAAATGGTCGCCAATTCCATCTCCATTGCAATGTTTTATTTCTATTGCTTTGAATTGATATGTTTCCTTGGGATTTCAAATGGTTCAAACTAGCTTTTTGATCCAACCAAATTTCCTAGAAGATTATTCCATATTGAATTCTAGTCCAATGGGTGTTATGACCTATACATACTCCCATAATTTACATTTTAATTTTGTATTATTGATCATCTTACTCATGATGTCATTGTTTACCACTCGCATGAGTTCCTTAAATTGGATTCCCCCATTTGGCTAACCACCATTCTTCTATCTTTAACCACCAAGATTTGAGGGATTCTATGAACCCGATAACGAACATATTGATTGGTTGTTTCATATATTTTGTTGTCACTCGTTTCAAACATCTAAATGTTTACAACCATTATTATACTTGTAATAACAATTGCATCCATCTTTTCTCCTACAATCTCCACTGTATGTGAAATATTCAAGGTTTGTGTGTATCCAGCCATCATGGCAGTGCGAGAGATCACATCATCAAACATCTTGCATGCAAAGTATGATGACCACATTTTGTATATCCATCATAGCATTCCACAACAATACATTTCATTAGGAATTTATTAAAATGCATTGCATGCATCCCTGATCCAATGCTACATTTGTAAAACTCAAAAGGCCAACTTTTCTTGACTATAGAAATCACTTTCTGGCATTAATAATTTGAATTCAGAGAGGACACCATGCTCTCCTTAGAATTTTATGAAAGATTCGCTAATACTTACAAGGTTTTAAACTTTTATAATTCAATGAAAGATTCACTAATATTTTACTAAATTTTATAATTTTATGTAAGATTCGCCAATATTTTACAAGGTTTGATAATTCAATGAAAGATTCACCAAGATTTTATTTTTTATGAAATACTCGCCAATATTTTACAGGATTACATAATTTTATGAAAAAAATCACCAAAAAATTATATATACATATTATATTCTTGATAAAATAGCCCGCAACTTTTTCTATGTATCATGGGGATTCGCCCAATTTTTATACATATAAATCTAGGGGGGCTTCTTAAAATCATCCTTGGTACTAGAAAAGGATGAACTTTTCATTTTTATGAAAACTCATTTTCATGAACAAATGATTATGATCACTTGAATATTTGTCTCTAAGGCATGTAGAATAAGTCAAGTGATGTGACATAGATCGTAGAAACGTTTCTCCTAATAAAAATTCAAATGTATGAGAGACTTGAAAAGTCAGGGTGGAAGACTAAGAGTCATCTAGAAATCCAGAGGCCATTGGAAAATAGAGTCATTCTTATTCTCTATAAAATGTACTCTTGGAGTCAGTTAAATGAGGGAGGATATTTTTTCTCTAATGGAGGTTTTGCTTGTAAATTTTCTATAAAAATCTTATTTCAAAGCTCTAATAAGAAGAATCCATTGTTAGCTTAGCTATTTTGGAGATGAATTTTCACTCTAGGATCTCAGTGTGTGGGACCTTTTTTTGCTAACTAGTTGCATTCCAGAATTGTTTTAAGAATGAATTTCTATAGTGTAGACTATTATGTTATAGAAGTAGCATTTCTTTCTCTAATCTATCTCTATAATTCTTACACTATAGTCATGGCTATAGTACCATAATCCGTTGTTCATTTCTCAAGATTGTTTTGGTGTGCATCTAGTTATTTATGTTTCTATTCTTTCTCATGCATTAATTGTTTATTAAAAATTAAGACATTGACATATTTGTTCCTATGTTCACATTTATGTTTCTTTTAGCTTTCTCATGCATCATTATGCCTCTACATTTTAGATTAGTTGCATTTCATATATTTCATTTCAGAAAAATATAAACATTGGATTGTGTTGTGGCCGGTAAAACATCAAAACTAAAATGGTTGTATGGACATACTAAAAAAGGGTTCCCTATTCCAAATGGTGTTGGGTCTAATTGTGACCTTTCACCAGGGGCAACCCTTGATGTTCGCATAGGGATAATTATGCCATGCCAATATTTTTGGTGCTAGGAGGAGGGTAAATGGCAGGCCACCCTGTGTAGCGATGCAGTCTCTTTCTGTAATAATTGTTTATGGCGCTACCTCAAATCCTTGTGTGGGGGGGAAACACTACATTAGACGTTCAAGGACCTCTACATGAAATTCCAAGAAAGGTAGTTGATCTCTTGCTCAAATTTGATAGTAAAGGAAACACAATATCATTTGAACATATTAGGAAGTATGACGCATAAACATACAACAATAATTTACTAACATGTAAATCAATAGCAAGAATCTACTAGTATAGTACACCACATATACATGGTAAAATCCCAAATGGGGAAACATCCATGGGAAGGTATGATATTCTTACACTTGAGATTCACCACATATGCTTAGCATAGCTTTACAATAATGTTCACAATATCTCTCAACATCATATTCCAAAAGGGTCTCCTTCAACTCTATTATATAGATAAAGGTATGCAGGAAGAATTGCATCCCATACTACATGTCGGATAAACGATTTTATACCTCCTTATATAATGAATGATAATAGGATAATATTACCACATATTGCATATTGGATAATTATTTTTACATAATATATACAGAATTATGCCTTCCTTTGCTATACAAGACACCATAATATTTTACAACATCACACTAGACATAATTACCCTTGCAATATTAACATTACACATTCCAACATGAATGTACTTAATTTAAATTTTCTTAATATCATTGTGAGGATATTGTTGACATATTGATTCCTTTCACTTTCAAAGGTAAAGCTTTGAGTTGGTATGATGTCTTACCTAGTGGCACAATTCAAAACTGGTATGATTTTAAGAAAGGGTTTCAAAATGCTTATTATGAAGATTACAATGTGCGTGGAATGCATCAAGAAATTTTTGAAATCAAAATGGAAGACAAAGAATCCATACGAGACTTCAACATGAGATTTCATCAATCCTATTGTTTCCTTCATGACAACCAAACACATCCATCTGCAATCACATGTGAATGATATGTAAAAGATATCCCTAGGACAATAGATATATTTATTTTATGAAAAGGGATAAAGGATTTTAACTAAGCTTGTGAGGGACCTCAAGTCCTTTCTAGATATTTGAAACAACATCCTTTCACTTTGTTTTACTACTTTGATGGGATTTGCACAAAGAGTGATGAAGTCAAATTAATTGAATCAAAATTGATTAAATAAAGAAACTAGGTTGTAAGAGATTATTATAGTTTTGTGTGTTCACAATGAATAATTGGCGAAAGAAATGGTACAATGTCAGGAAAAATATTATGTCTTTCATGTAAGTTACAAACTATTTTGAAATCTAAAAGAGAGGGCATATAACAAACTTGGTAACTAAAGCTTATCATAATTCTTATTTTCCAAAGAACCCTCTAGCGGTTGAATTCCTTATATCAAGTCTCAAACATCCTCATTTTGATATCTTAGTTATGGGAGATGGTGATGAATTAGATTTGCATGAATTATAAAGTGTTCAGGTACACAGGGTACTACCGAAGGACCGAACACCAAGAGAAACCACTTCACACAAACAGATCACAGATCAACACACCGATGTTTTGACGTGGTTTAAACCCTCTTGAGGGAAACACTCTACGGCCCTGGCCAAATAGCTTCTACAGGACAATTTATTATGCAAAGAAAGAAAGTTACAAATGAGCTTCTCATAATCGATAAACTAACCAATGATACTCCATGCTCTTTAAATAGAGATCATGGACCAATCGGGTGTTAAGCCACGGATCAAGGTTAGGTATGATCTAAGAGAAGTTGAGCCGTTAGATCACTCTATGTCGAGAACATATCGTGACCGTCGGATTAAGTATTTACAAATGCATACTAATGCATACTAAAGAAACACACTATCCCTAACAGATATATTACACAAGTTGATCTTAACTAACTCCTAAGTGTCTAAATATCCTAACATCCCCCCTTAAGAACAACTTGGGATAGGATTGAAGGATTTACAAAAGTGACACTATTAGGAGAAGGAAGGAGGCATTAGAGCCTATCCCCCCTTAATGACAAGTTCCTGAACTCCTAACATAGATCGAAGTTTAGAAAACTTCGATTTTGTAAGAGACTTGGTGAAGATGTCTGCAACTTGATCATCTGTAGGGAAAAAGAGCACTTCAAGAACACGATCATGAACAAGATTTCTGATGAAGTGCATATGTAGCTCAATGTGTTTGCTGCGTTGATGTAGAACTGGATATTTGGCAAGCTTGATGGCACTTTGATTGTTGCACCAAAGTGGAGTAGGCTGTTGCTGCTCGAATCCAAACTTTGAAAGGATCTGTCGAAGCCATAAAGCTTCCTGACTGGCATTAACTGCGGCTCAATATTCTGTTTCTGCTGAAGAAAGAGCAAGATCTTGTTGTTTCTTACAAGCCCAAGTGATAGGTCCAGATCCCAGACTGAAAACATAACCTGCAGTAGACTTTCGATTGTCAGGATTGTCAACCCAATCTGAATCAGTGAAACCAACCAACAAAGGTTTCCCCCTTGTACTGTAATGAATCACAAACTGAACTGTACCTCGAATATATCGAAGTATTCTTTTAGCTGCTTTCCAGTGACTTTCATGAGGTGTTTGCATATAACGGGAAACACGTCCAACGGCAAAGGAAAGGTCAAGACGGGAATGAGTCAAGTATAAGAGACTACCAACAAGCTTACGATATAAGGTGGCATCGACTTCAGGTGAAGTACAAGTGGCAGAAAGTTTGACTCCAGACTGGAAGGGAGAAGGGGTTGGTGTACAATCTTCCATGTGAAAGCGATGAAGAAGGTCACAAGCATACTTAGACTGAGAAAGAAAGATTCCTTCTTTGGTTTGCTGGACTTGGAGACCAAGAAAATAATGCAAGTGTCCTAAGTCTGACATTTCAAAATTTTGTTTAAGACTGGATTTCACATGGGTTATAAGCTTAGGGTCACTACCAGTAAGAATAAGGTCATAAACATATAGAACAAGTATGATGAGATGGTTTCCTACTTTCTTGATATAGACATTGGGGTCAGAATGGCATCTAGAAAAACCAGTGTCAAGGAGAAAGTTATCCATTTTGGCATACCAAGCTCTAGGAGCTTACTTAAGGCCATATAAGGATTTTTTAAGGTGGCATACAAGGCTAGAGTTATTCTGAACATATCCAGGAGGTTGTTCCATGTAAATTTCCTCATGTAAATCACCATGTAAGAAGGAATACTTGGCATCCATTTGATGGACTTCCCAGTTATGTAAGGCTGCAAGGGAAAGAACAAGGCTGATGGATTTCTTTTTTGCGACGAGAGCAAAGGTTTCATTGTAGTCAATCCCTTCAACTTGGGAAAAACCTTTGGCAACTAACCTTGCCTTAAGTCTTTCAACACTTCCATCTGATGCATACTTAGTTCTGTAGACCCATTTACATCTGACAAGTTTTCTTCCTTTTGGAAGAGGTACAAAATCTCAAATGCCGTTCGCCATTAAGGAACGATATTCTTCATCCATGGCTGCATCCCAATCTGGATTCCTTGAAGCTTTTGCAAATGTTTCTAGATCATGATTCTCGGAAACTTAAGCCAAAAGAGAAGAGGCTCGCTGAAACTGAGAACGTGTTCGACGTTGATCTCTAGGATCACCGGCAAGATCACCAACTGCTTCACATGTTGAACGGACCCATCGAGGAAGCACTTGTGCTGGTGCAACTGGAGTAACATGAGCAAGCAGAGGTGGATTTTCATCCTCACTGTCATCATCAGAAATTGGAGTTGGAAACCTGTCAAGGAAGTTGGAAGAAGAAGAAGAAGGCATAAGCGTCGAATCAGGCTCGCAGGCCAAAGATGGCACAATCACCGAGTTAGGCTCGCAGGCCAAGAGATTTTCATCAAATTTAACATCTCTTCTAATGATTATATCATGAGAATGTGGTTGAAGAAGTCTATAACCTTTTACATCTTCAGAATATCCAACAAATATGCACTTTTCACTTTTAGGCTGCAATGCTTTCCGTTTTTCATCCGGAATGTGAGCCCATGCTTCACTACCAAACACACAGAAGTGACTCACATCCGGTTTAGTTTTACTCCATGCTACTTCCAGTGTTATACCTTGTAATGCTTTAGTGGGGGTGCGATTAACTATGTAATTTGCACAATTTATGGATTCAACCCAAAATTGAAGACTTAGTCCCTTAGATTGGATCATACAATTAGCCATTTCTTTTAAGGTGCGGTTCTTCCACTCAGCTACACCATTTTGTTGTGGTGTATATGGAACAATGTGTTGTTGTTGGATGCCTTGTTTAGTGCAGAAAGTAGTGAACTTTTTGTTAACATATTCTCCTCCATTGTCAGATCTTAACTTAATAATTTGATGACCAGATTGTTTTTCAACAAGGGCCTTGTAGGCCAAGAACATGTTAAATACTTCGCTCTTAAGTTTTAGGAAATAAGCCCAAGTGCGTCTGGTGTAATCATCAATGAAAGTTAAGAAATATTTGAAACCAGAAAAGAAAGCAGATGGAAGAGGACCACACAAGTCACTATGCACAAGCTCCAAGGGAACCGAGGCATGCCAAAAGGCACGTTTGTCAAAACTGTCCAGATGATGTTTTTCGAGTACACAACCGGAACAAACACCATCCTTGCAAGATACCATTAGAAGACCTGTCACCATATTTTCTTTACATTGTTGTCTCAATGAGCGATAATTTAAGTGACCAAATCGCTCATGCCAAAGTTTGCTCAAGTTATCACTATGAGCAACAAAAACTGAAGGAAAAGGTGATGAACCAAAGTTGTTAAAATTGTACAACCCGGTAATATCATCAACAATTCCAGTAGCTAGGACCTGTTGAGGATCTTTAAAATCCTTGATTACAACTTGGTGAGGTGTAAAGGTGACAGTTTTACCTTCACCAGAATGAGTGATCTGATAGACTGATAACAAATTGCAGGAAATTCTTGGAACACATAGTACATCACTAAAATAACCATTATCTACTGGAACTGTTCCAGCTCCTACAACAATTAGAGATCTATCATCACCAACTAATATTTGTTTGGTGTTACATTCATGCATAGTAGAAAATATGGCTTGATCCTTAACCATATGATAAGATGCTCTAGAATCAATGAGACATTCATTTGAAGTAGAAGAAGAAGATGCATTATAAGAATAACCAGAAGCACAAAGTGCATGTCCATGAGAGGCAGATTCTGAAGGCGAATCTAGGCTGATGTGGTGCTTCTTCATTGCTGCTTCCAAGGCTGCCATCTTCTTGAAACACTTAGATTCATCATGATTATCTTTCCCGCAATAGTTGCAATGACACTCAGTCTTCTTGCCTTTTGGCTTGGATACTTTGTCATTTTTTAAAGAAGGAGCTGACTGAGAGGGTTTGAGACCCTTGTTTGATTTATTATTGCAAAAATTTTGTTTCTTGGGAGGCTTGGACTTTTCTTTCTGTTGGGACAATAAGGCTTTCTCAGATGTATCTGCATTGTTGATTATTCCAAGATGAATGAGTTTATCTTACTCTCTAATCAACGAATCACAAAAGAATTCAAGACTAGGCTCTTGATAGCTAGCTGCATTCAAGGATTCTTTCATGGAATAAAATGTAGATACAAAAATAGAATATGCAGGTCCAAGTTTGGAAAGAATATGATAAATGCATTGTTTGTCTTCCCTCTTAATCTTACATTCTGCACATAAGAGTTTAAGAGTTTTGTACTTAGATAAATAATCTTGAATGCATGAAAAGTCACTTGGATTTAAAGAAATCAACTCATTTTCGAGTTGGTGACCTCGAATTTCATTGTGTTTACCAAATACAGATTCCAACTTGTCCCAAGCAGCATCAGGTTCATCAATTCCATATATGTGGAATCGCAAATCAATAGAGATTAACATCCCAATCAATCCACGAGCTTCGTTACATCTATTTGCCCATTTTATTTTCTTATCATCATCAGTGGGTTTTGTTTCTTTCCCTAAGGTAATTCTGAAAATTCCCCTACTTCGTAGAACATCCTCCATACGAGATTTCCATGAGAAATAGTTGGAACTGTTAAGTAGAATATCACAAGGGGCGGCCATATTTGTAAATTAATGGTTGTAAAAGCAGAAACCAATAGTCTAGATGTGAAGAGATCGAAAAAATAGGCGGTTTAAAAAAAACGGCACTGAAAACTGACTCTGTATGATGAAGTTATGCTTGAACAAAGAAACTGTTGAAGATGTCCCCAATAGTGATGTGGCAGCTAAAGAATGTCCAACAAAAAAAAGAACCCCCATCTTCCCAAGATGAACCTTTTGACAATCACTTTACAAGAAAATTGCTTTAAGTGAACCACTTTTGTAAAATAAGTGATTTCATTTTTACAATGATATTACTTTTAAATAGTGCAACAATAAAAAAGAACTTAAGTGACTCACTTGTATTTGTATTTTTTATTATTTAAATGAGATGCACTTTTACAATAAAGTAACTTGAAAACAGAAATTGTATGCACTTTTTCTCTTAAAAGTAACTTCCTAAGACTTGAATTCAAGACCTAATAATGAATAAAGCAACTTTGAACCAAGTGAGCTAGATTAAAAGGTATGTAAAATATGGGAATGAGGAAGGGGGCTTTTTTTTTTACTCTTCTTGTTCGGTTTGCGTGCTTGCCCTTTTTCTTGCAAAACACACCACAAATCGAAACAAAAAAAAAAATTTCACACTTCTGGAGTTAGATCTCATTTGCTTGCCCGGAAAGTCTACGTTTTCTCTCTGTATCTGATTTGTTGAGATCGTGCAAGGTGCACGGCAAAGAGCATACGCAGCCGAGAAAAACCCTTTCCCTTTCTGTTTCTGATTTGTCGAGATCGCTCAAGGTGCACGGCAAAGAGCATACGTAGACGGGAAAGCAACAATCCAAATCCAAAAAAATCTAATAGTAAAAAATGATAAAATATGAGATTTTTTTCTTTTAAAAACAGAAAATAAAAAAATGCGTCACTGTAACATTGTACCTTCAGATCTGATGAAATACGCGTTTCTGGAGCAACCCGGAACCGTTTTCGATCAAACGAAAACTATTTTCCAATGAAAATGACTCTCCGGACACAATGGAACACCTCCCATAGCCCAAAAATGTACAGAAATACCAGAACCAGAAACCCTTTCGAGTTTCGGCAACAACAATTCAAGATCTAGATCATAACCGGAAGCGACTCTTCATAAAAGCTCTGATACCATGTTCGGGTACACAGGGTACTACCAAAGGACCAAACACCAAGAGAAACCACTTCACACAAACAAATCACAGATCAACACACCGATGTTTTGATGTGGTTTAAACCCTCTTGAGGGAAACACTCCACGGCCCCGACCAAATAGCTTCTACGGGACAATTTATTATGCAAAGAAAGAAAGTTACAAATGAGCTTCTCCTAATCGATCAACTAAACAATGACCCTCCATGCTCTTTAAATAGAGATCATGGACCAATCGGGTGTTAAGCCACGGATCAAGGTTAGGTATGATCTAAGAGAAGTTGAGCCATCGGATCACTCTATGTCGGGAACACATCATGACCGTCGGATTAAGTATTTACAAATGCATACTAATTCATACTAAAGAAGCACACTATCCCTAACAGATATATTACACAAGTTGATCTTAACTAACTCCTAAGTGTCTAAATATCCTAACATAAAGTGGAGAGGAAGTACCATTGATATTTAATAGTCCTCCTTTTGCAAGGTCTGAATTGTTATCAGATTCATATACTTCATCCTATTCCAATTTTGAGAACAATCAACTTGATCCTAATTACAATTTATTGAGATTAGTAGTAATAAACGATGAGATAGAATCAATACATACCCATTTCCAAGAAAATATTGAACACTTAAATCCTATAATCCATCACATCTTAATGTCATGTCATTTTGAAAACGATATGCTGAGAAAATAGATAGAAGACCAATCCCTAGTCTCTCCACCTTGTCATATTCATGCAAACAGCACACTTGATGAAATAAAATCTCTAAATTTGGAATTGAAGGAGGTTGGGGTTCGCCCTAATGATATTTACCAAAGATACAGGGTTGTGCAGGAACAAATTAACTTGGAAAATGTTGCATAACGACAACACGAGAATTTGAGGCTATGAAAACACCAACCCTCATCCAACCTAAGAAATAGAGAGGAGGCTAATAGATGTTTGATAAAATCTAATGATGATGATACACTCCTGTCAAAAAAATACATGTGAAATAAATATTATCCCTCTTTTGAAATAGTAAAAGATCGATGAAATTTTGCAATTAAGGCACAAGAGAAATAAAATGAGTTAATTGTGGCTATTACACATTCTGTGCCCCCGTATGGGCATCCAAATCCAACAAGAAATTAATGTATCCAAATAATGGATAAGCACGACCAAAACATAAATGAACCCAATTATGAATCATTCATTCATTTCGAGTGCTATAATAACAAGATAGATAAGTTGGTCATCAATCATTGAGTTACAATCTTGATGCTAAATCATGCAATAATCAGTTTCATGATTTTTAGGAATCATGGATGGAATCCTCATGGGGTTTCAAATCCTTTATACCACCTTGTATTCTTCACCAAGAAAAATATGCTTTCTACCACGATACTTGCAAGAATACATCTCTCTCTTTACCAAGTTTTCATGCCTACATTTCACCCTGACATCCTTATAGTTGTAGCCATATTCTTGATATGTCTACAATGGATTTATGATTTTATATGAGGATTAATATCTAGTGTAGGTTAGGATAGGAGAAGGATCAATAAATTTATTTTCTCCTTTCATGTTTTATTTATTAAATTTAGTTTTATACTCACTAGTGTAGTTAACTAGCCCTCTTAGTCATCAACTTGTACAATTGTGTTTTCATTTAGTTCACATTTGTTTTCAGCATAAGTAGTTACTCTTGATTTATTTTAGTTAAGTAAATTAGTTATATATAGTTTGAAGTTTTTTTTCTTTTTCTGTTTCTAAACATCTTTTGATACTTCAAGATTGTCTCGATAGTAGTTTAACATTAATTCTTGACCATTATTTTTTTCCCTAACATGAAAATTACTATTCAATACTCTTGTTGAAACTCATCATCAGGTCTAGTTGTTTGCACAATTCCATAGACCACCCAAGTTTCTTTCAAATCACAACCTATGATTATACAACACCATGTATGCAAAATCTATCAATGTTTCATTTCACCAAGTATGTAAAAAGTATCAATGTTTCATTTCACCAAGTAGGTAAAATGTATCAATTTTTCATCAAAATGATTTCATGCTAAATTTATGTAAGGATTTTTGACACAAATTCCTAAGAAGGATTGATAAAATTCCCCAAGGAATGATCCTAGCAGATGGACACGTCAAATTGACTCTTCCCTAGAAAGTGGACTTTGTTACTTTTAAGATTATGTGAATTAAAATATTGTGTGCTATTGATGCAAACATGAACAAAAGCATATTTTCAAAAGCTATAGTCAAAGCTTCTATAAATTATTTGAAAACAATGAGTCTCCCATGCGCACAAATTTTAATATTTATAGCTGTAAACAAATAAACTCTAAGTCTTTTTATGAATGTTAAGTAATACTTGATATTATAATGAAGTCTCTCATGGGTAGCAGATGAGGGAATTTATTATAACATCTCTTCAATACAATAGATGCAGTTTCTAAAAATACATGCATGGGTATGATTATTGACTATATCGCAAGACAAGTTCTCAGGGACCTAGATCCACTAAATGACATGATAGATGAAAAAGCAAGACGATGGGTTTATGCTTCAAAATTTACTCAAAACTGGAATAGTAGAGATTTTTGCTTTGCCCATTGTGACACCATTTTTTTTAGCCCTTAATAACTCCCCAGGTTATCTAACTTAGGGTTCCACTTTCAATTTTTGGATTTAGGATTAATGTGTTGGGCATGGTAAATTTTGGGTAGTATTTTTTGTAAGATATTTTGGTGTGGACAAAACCAAGGAAAAGTGGTTTGGCGAAGTGGTCAACTCCGACAAAACAACCGAGAAACTAGGAAGATGGTCATTTTTTATTATGTCAAAGGGAGAGGTTGAGTCAATTAGTTATATTTTGTCCACTTACATTAATAAGTTGAGTAGTTGGTTAGTGGGGAAGGTTATGTGTGCCCTATAAATATGTAATAAGTCAGAAATTTTGGGGTTGTTAGCAAAATAACAAGTTGTTCGAAATTTCTAGTTTGTGTCTGGTGAACTGCCATGTTTTGGTATGTCGAAATTGATATGAGGAGCCAAGTCATGTGATCTGCAGGCTGTGTGCGCAAATATATTGTAATTGAGAAAAGTCAGTAAGTTTGTAAAACATGAAGTGCTTATCTATTGGCTATGACTCATAATTAAAGAAGCACTTCCATGGTTTTTCCCATCTCGGGTTTCCACGTTAAAATCATTGTATCATTTGTGGTGTGATGTGTTATTTATTTTTCTTTTGATTTGCATATATTGATGAATAATTATGCCTAGATGAAGAAATGTATAGATGCAAAATTATAAGACATGTCATATAATTTGATTAACTCATGAGTTATGTCAAAGTGAATGGTCTGTCAAAGTCAATGATCT
Organism: Larix kaempferi; assembly: GCA_027924585.1. Lineage (NCBI taxonomy): Eukaryota > Viridiplantae > Streptophyta > Pinopsida > Pinales > Pinaceae > Larix > Larix kaempferi. The sequence continues at coordinate 958,028 of BSBM01001241.1, forward strand.
ATCAGAGCTATGGGTTGTTTGCTGAATGATTCATCTGTTGAGTTATTCCCCTTCTGCACTACAGAAACTTGGTCCCTACAGTCTCCATAGGTACTTCGAGTGAGACCTCATTTGCTTCACAGTTATTGCTGAAAGGGATAAAACCATTTCGGGAAGTACCTGTGGTGTTTGTTGGTGTTTTGTTGCATGTTTGGACCCTGCTTGAAGTAGAAGTGCACCAACACAATGACTGAAATGTGAGTCTCTGCTTAGCTACGTGTCTCTAAATTCAACATGATCCTGGCACACAAATGGATAGTATGTTTTTATTGAGTAGTTCCATGAGTAGTCATTGTATCATTAATTAGATGTGTACAGATTCTATGATTTTATCATTCTCCACCTGATATATCTGATCATGTTGCATGCGTTGAGTGACTGAGAATACCCCTATGCATGTGATGCTCTTGCTAGTTGAACTAGTTGCAAATATTTCAGTCTTTGTGAGTCTAGGGACTTAGATGAAGGAGATGGATTTAACCTCCCATGTTGTTGTTTTTTCCTTAGGTTTCATCATTTACATTTAGATCTCATCCATTTTGAAAAATATTTGAATTAGACTTGAAATAAAGTGCAAAAACTCTTAAAGGAAGTTTCCAAAAAAGAAATCGCTCCCTAGAAAGATTTTTATTTGCAACTTTTACATGCCCAAAATACTTTTGCTTATTAAAAAGAGAAAAGGCTTTGTGAAAAGTGACAAATAAAGAATTGACACACTCAAATATAAATTTTAATCCAAAATGTTGAAGTAAAATGCCATTTTTGGGATGAAATGTTGGCCATAAATTATGGTTTTGGGTTGAAATGTCAGCCAAAAATGATGATTTTACTTTGGCATGTCGGCCAAAAATGGGTATTTTGGCCAAAAGTTTAGCAAAAAATGGGTATTTAGGCCAAAATTTCAGCCAAACATGTGTATTTTGGTTTGACATGGCAGCTGGAAATGTCAATTTTGGGTTAACATTCTGAAAGGTGACCTCACAAGTTTGGTCATAAATTTTGATTCCGACCTCCATTTTGGGCATTCCTTATACCATTGGAAAGGTATTGGATATCTATACAAATTTTATGTTATACTTTAACTCATATGACCTAATAAAAGGTTTTGAAATTTTGAAGAAAAAGAGCGATACATAATCAATGGCCAAAAGGGACCATGTTGAGTTATGGGATGGTCTAGAGACTTGGTAACACAAATAAAAGAAATAAATTTCATTAGACTTAGGGAAGTAAACTTTAAAACCTTATTAAGTCGTCAATCAACTTCCATAGGTGGAATGCAAATTGCTAAAGTAGGATTAAAATTTGATATATTTGTAACTTATGTATCTTGTTGTGATGTTATGCAAGTATTGGTTATGAGATGGATTGCTAGGCATCGAAGGGAAAATAGTAGAGATACAGATGCTAGGCACCATGGAAAAATGGATCCCCACTAATATATAGTTAAATGACAAAGCCTAAAGGCTTGCAACAATACAAGAAAAGGATAATATTTTCCTTATCATAAAAACTCGTTTTCATAGAAAAATGATTGTGACCACTTGAATATATCCCTTAAAGGCATGTTGAATAAGTCAAGTGAGGAATAAAACAAATCCTATACAATTTTTTCCTAGTAAAAAGATAATGTATGAGAGACTTGAAAAGTCTAGGAGGAAGAGCAAGAGTGACCTAGAAGGCCAAAGGCCATTGGAAAATGAAGAGCCATTCTTATTCTCCATAAAATTTATTCTTGAACTCAATTGAGGAGGGATGAGATTTTTTCTTTGATGGAGATTCTGCTTGTAAAATTTTTGTAAAACTCTTTTTCCAAAGTTCTAATTATAAGAATCCTTTGTTGGTGTAGCTATTTTGGAGATAAATTTGAACTATGGGAACTCAATGTGTGGACCTTTTTTTCCTAAGTGGTGCTCTAGAATTGCAATAAGATTGATACTATAGATTGATATTTTATAGGAGTAGCATTTATTTCTCTAATTTGTCTCTAAAATGCTTATGGTATCACCATGAGTGTATTACTATAATCACCTATTCATTTATCAAGATTGTTCTGGTGTGTATTTGGTTATTTATGTTTATGTTCTTCCTCATGCAACAAGTGCTTATTGAAGATAAGACAATGACATATTTGGTGCTATGTTAACATTTTTTTTTTTTATTTTGTTAGTTAGCTTGAGAATCATTCTACATTTTGCATCTTATATTAGATACAATTCATATATTTCATTTAAGAAAAACTAAACATTGTATTCGACAGTAATCAATAAAACCTCAAAACCACAATGGTTGTTTGTCCATAATCCAAATGGGTCCCCTATTCCAAGTGGTGTTAATTCTAATTGGGACCTTTCACTAGGGGTAAACCCTATTGTTTGAACATAGAGAATTCCGCACTATCAACAGATTGAAGGTTGTTGTGTGGAAAGCATACTCAACATGTGGTGGTCACCACAATTGATATGGCTCTATTGATATAACCATCTATACTTGCCTTTATATTCCTGGATTTCGATGAATAGGTGTTGAGTCTAATTGGGGCCTTTCACTATGGGTAAACCTTGTTGTTTGCATAGGGAGAATTTCACCCTATCAACACATTGAAGGTTGTTGTGTGGAAAGCATACTCAGCATGGGGTGGTCACCACAATTGATATGGCTCTACTGGCATAATAATCTATACTTGTCTTTATCTTCCTGGATTCCGATGAAGAATTTAAGACTTTTAAGAATACATGAAGGAAAATTTTAGGGGCAAAATTTACCCCGTGGGCTAATTTTTGAACTTTTTTTTGAAAAAATGATTAACCAATTTCCATTTTTTTCCCAATTGATTCACCCAAATTCCACGGGATAACAATTTTTTACTCAAAATATTGTCAAAATTTTCTAGACACTATATAAAATACTTAGAAATTTGAATCTTTTTAGAAAAATATTGTTAAACATTTTACTCTTAAAAATTTAAGAATTAGTAAGATTCTCTAAGTTTTTACACTTTACAAAAATTATGGATCCTTTAAATTTCTCTTGAAATACATAAGGATGAATTGAAAAGAAGTTGAATGAAAATATAGCCTAATTCCAACTAGATGTTTTGTTTCCTGTATTGTTTTGAAGAAGGATTGCATAATTGCAACTTAAATAACAAATTGATCACATTGCAATTTTTTGGTTTTTGGATGTACTTAATCAAATCTTCTCCTCGATGTTAGAAGAAAATGATAGAGTGTAGTTTTAAAGAGGAAAAATTAAATTGAACATAAATAATAAAAAACATTTTTACAATAATGATGTTACTTTTAAATTAATAAAATAGTTTTTTGATGGAAGTCATTTTTTGAAAAGTTGTCTAAGTGTGTTAGTTACAATCAACATACAAGGGGAGGATTAACGGATTTTTGAATTAAAAACCAGCATAGATTCATCTTAAATCTGTATCTATCAAGCACCGAGAGGGATCCAATTTCTTGAGGTGTATATCCTTTTTTAAATTTAAACTCAAGAAATTTGAACTATCTTGATTGATAGATCCGGGTTTAAGTTTTAAATTTTTATTTTATAAACGAACATCGATTTTTTAATTACTTTTCATAATATTTTATTTTATGAGCCAACATGGATTTTTTTAAAATAGTTTCCACAATTTTTTATTTTATGAGCAGACGTGAATTTTTTAAATTATTTTGTTAGGAACAAATGTTACAACATCTCCCCCATATTGGGTTGTAGAGCACCTCGCTTCTCTCGGTGCAATCAATATCATATATATATTGAAGATTAATAGATTTTTAATTAAATATCAATATTAGTTCAAATGGTGGAACCTCATGCGAGAGGTAGAACATAGAAACAATATTTAAAAAAAGAACAATTAATCTCTATCTTCTTTGGTCTCAAATATGTTAAAGACCATCATCATCATCAATAATATTAAAATAATTTTTATATTTGATTATGTTGGATTATAGTTAATGATGATGATTATGTTTGATCATGTGTGAATGATTTTTTATGGTTGGCTATGTTTTGACTACTATAGACCATAGTTGATAAGGCTTGACCATGATTCACAATTTGTTTACCATGTTGGCTATGCTGGGCCATAGTTGATCTTAAGACGCTATAGATAATTTTGATAAACTATAAATAATATATTTGATTGTATTCATATATATTTCATTGTGGTTGACTATAATTAACTATGATTAGAAGTAAGTTACTATAATTGACTTTAATTAACCATTATTGATTATAGTTGACATATACTAACCATACTTTATAAACTAGACCAAATTAAAAGTACTACCCAAAATGCAATGATAAAATAAGACAGACTCTAAAATATTATAAACTCACCACTTTCCATTATAGCATGCAATGCTAGCTAACCATTTGATTAGGATATTATAAATGGTTTGAAGCTGCTATTAAAAATCACATTAGGTTGATCAAAATCACGAGTTATTTTTTTCAACGTCAATGGATGATGAAATTAATATTTGCACTAATTTTCGATTTGTCCGATGGAGCGAGCAGATCGCGAGTTGTCTTTTTTTTTTTTTTCATTTGAAAGTTCCTTTGCAAACCTGCCAGATCATTTGAATTGTATCAACGTCCAAACCGATTAATATGACTACGATGCATCTTTTATGCATGGGATCGATGTCTTTACCTGAGTAATGCATCCCTGTTCGTTTCTGTGTTTGGCACCTCCTCAGACACGCGGGTCTCTCTATTCAGTCTGGAAACAGGTTTGTCCAAATGTCTTTTGGCTGTGTTTACAAGGTCTTGGAGATTCTTGGGTGTTGAGCGATCAATTGATCTTGTATCTCTAGATAATTGGACCTGATCCAGATTATACCATATGCAATTGTTTATATCTCTTTAATATGGACGGCAGATTGCAAACAGGAGTATATAAACAACTTGGCTACAAGGAAGAAGGAAAACACCTGGAATCTTAGATAGTTATGCTCTGAATTATGGTGTCGAAGCCGGTAATATACGTGACGATCCACCGAATCTTGACTCGCATTCCAAATTATGTCTAACATGGGCATTCTCCCACCCTTGTATACCCAATTTAGCGCGCCCCATTTTTTAGTGTCAGTAGCCTCGTAACTAGTTTTTTCCTGTCCGGTTCCAAGGGAAAGCACCAGAAACTGGCTTGTACCCTGTTTAAAACACATAAACCCATAAGTATTTCAGAGGCCAATATTTATTATTAATGAATACCGGCTGCATGAATCCACTTGTAAACAATATATCGGTTTATTATTTACCTGACTTGTCGATGGTGACCGTAAGTTAAAATCTGTATTGCCTCGGAGAGCTTCTGTAACCTCGTCTATGGCTAGTAACGTCTGCAACACAGGACATCAAATTACATAACGTCTTGGGACGACACTGTTACGCACTGGCATTCAAACTTTTGAATTTTTTATCTATTCAAAAGTTTATTCATTTGTCCAAGCACTATACTTTGGCAAGGAAGAGAGAGTTAGATTTTTAGAGTTATGGCCTCAAAATTGTGATCTCTGGTCGTGTGTTGGTAATATTTTTTTATCATTTTCTGTGAAAAAAAATATTTTTTTATCATTGAATGTAGACTTTTGCTGGTATGTGGGTTTTGAAAGTGTATTATCATTACTAAAACAAATTCTCACATTAACAATTGATTTATATTTTGTGATGTTAAATATTATAACGTAAAATGAAATATAATTCAAAATTCACATTTAATGCACATGACTATGGTGAAAATCAAAGTGACCGGAAGCCTGGTGGGCCCATAACCCACATGTCCTAGGATCAAAACTTTCATACTGATTGGTTTAGTGATGCACTTTTTTATTCATACTAAATAACAAAAGTACATTAATTTTTTGGCTCAAAATATTAAAATGTAAATAAAAAAATGTTTTTTAAAAATAGAATTTTACATATACATTAAAATAAAACAAAATAAATCTTTAAACATGTAAATGTGGAAATATTTTAACATAAAATAGTACAAAACAAAAATGTTCTTGTGATAATGGATTAAAGTGAAAATAATATAGAGATGAATATAAGCTTTACTAAAATTTTATAAATAAAAATATTTCAAAAAAATATATTAATTAAAAGAGATATAATGATATTTTGCAGTTAGAATATAAGAACTTTATAATATGAAATTAATTAGTCTTAGGATGTGTAAATTACTTCGTTATAAGATATATATTTAAAGTAATATTAGTTTAAAAAGATATATATTTAAAGTAATATTAGTTTAAATAGTTTTAAGATGATATTTTAGTTTGTCTTATCTTGGTAATATTAGTTTTCTTCTTTGAACTAGTTAAGATAGAGAAATAGTTTTAATTTTCTAGAGTATGGTTATGACCTTATAGTATCTCAATTTTCTTTTAGCCTATAAACCTTTCTCACATCACATTTTCTCTTTAAGATTATATGTAATAATATTCTTAATGTTATTGATATTTTGCATAGTTATTGATATTCTTTATGCCATGTTGTTTATCTTATGTGTGTACATCAGGTACCTAGTCATATCCATGCTCTCTATGGGGGAGAGTCCCACTTCTATGAGGAGAATAGGGTAGGTCCTATTGCTTTTATTTTTAAGGTTATAAGTCATAAAACGCTTATGGATTTGCTCAATTTTTCTCTAAGATTCTCCAGAGATGCTACAACCCCAAACTTCATAGTCGTGCAAGATAATGGGAGCGACGAGCATAATTTCAAAGAGGAAATTCTTTTTATCCTACATCACAAGGTTTGTTGATTTACAATTGTTTTCAAGACCAAACTAAGCTTTCTACCCTCCATTAATCCTTTTCTCAATGCTATAGTTCCAATTGAGCTTGTGATGGTTATCAATTCCAAGATATTTGTAAGAAGTCACTTCCTCATGGTTTCTCTTGTCATATACAAAATTAGCATAAGTGACCTTCTTGGATCTGATAATCATAACTTTTTTTTTGTCAGTGTTAACACTCATGCCCATATTAGAGCTTAAATCCTTAAGAATTATTAATTACTTATCAAGATCAAATAGATACCTTACCATAAGAACAATATCATCAACATAAAGAAGAAGAATGATGAGTATTCGTGCTAAGGTCGTGCCAGCGCAAACTTGCTTCATATAAACAACTTTTGAACTTATCAATGTAAATCTTGAAAATGGTAGGGGAGATGGGGAAACCTTGCTTAAATTCAATATTACATTTAATATCTTTCGACCACTACTTAGTGTTCTTGAAATTGGAAATGACACTTTCATATAACCTTATCGTAGTGAATGAATGGTTTAATTATGATTTGGGAGGATCTAAAAAGAGAAAATTTTCAAAGTCTCCACATCTCAGAAAAAATGGTATCATCACGAAGAGATCATCGGGATTAACCCAACGATGCAAAGGGAACCTGAAACGGACTTCGTACATGCAAAAGATATCGCGTTCTAAAGTTTCGACAATATAGATATTTCATGTGCAGAAAGTAGCAAGAAGGGCCGCCATGTGGCACCACTGCAAGGGTGCCACATGGCCTGTACGGTGCCTACGTGGCATCCCATGGTGATGACATGTGGCAGGCGGATTGATGATGTGGTAGTACGGCTGGGACTTGATTGGGCATGACAACATAGACTAGTTGTTGTTTGACACATGGCAGTTGACGTGGCATCTTCTTGTGGTGACATGTGGCAAAGGACGTGGACCTATCCAAAGCCACCACATGGCATCCCATGGATGGCTCGGTATTTGAAACTGTTTACCAAAAATATCAATTTGGAGCCAATGGAAGTCGAACCCACGATTCTCCTACGCAACACACCAACACTCTAACCAACTTACCCGACCGATGTTGCGATTGGGGTGAATGGGCTTAGCTCATTTTGAATAGAGGCAACCGGAAAATTCGGGGAAAAGGGGTGGTAGGATAGTGCCGAAATCCGGCGACCGGACCGGCCAACCCTCACGTGTTTGATGGCGGGAAGATTGTGGGTCACGTGATTTTAAACAGGCTACGGTTACCACAAAAATGGGCATCCACGGCTTTTGAACCCGGGATCCCTGCAACATACAGTGCCTTCATTCAAGCCATTTAACCAACTGAGCCACGTGCTTCACGTTACCAAGCAGCCAGAACTATAAAAGAAGGCCACCTATCTTGAGTTCAGGAAGGAGGTCTAGATAGAGTCCGAGAGCCAAAGTTCTATCTGCACACAGTTCGAGGAGGGAACGACTCTCGAGGTCCGTACGGACAGGTGATGTGACAGTGGGGGTCATTGGGTCTTTTTGAAGGTCGATTTTGCCACTTCTCGGAAGTATGCAATGTTTTATGTCAATCTTCATCGTTCGAGGCTTTTGAATCCAATGGTGTAGTTTGTTTCCTCATTCGAGGTTCTGATTTCCTGATCATCTCTAGCAGTGAGGTACACTTGTATTTTGTCATGTAATTTGCCATTATTGCTAAGATTATAAATTGACCTCTCCATTTGAGAAGCGAGTCCGGAGACGTAGTCCTTTTGGACGAACTTCGTTATTCGTTATGTGTACATGAGCTTTGATTTGCACTCGTTACATGCAATTCACTTTTAAGTCATAGAATAGAAAGATATTATATCATGTGGTATCAGAGCAGGGTTCTTTGACATGGATTGTGAGTGTGAATGCTTACTAGAGCCAAGATTACGACAGGTGAAGGTGAATTGGTGCCATACATCCTTGAGATTGGACGTGCACAAAGAAGAAGAAAAATGGGAAATGATGATGCTCACACAGAGTTGGAGAAGAACTTCCACAAGATCTTCTACCAGATGGCAAAAAAGGTACACAAACTGTTTGCAGATTATGAGACAAGGATGGAAAATGAGAGGGGGCCAAAAGAGGAGGATAATTCTTCGGTGAATCAAGGAGGAGGAATAAATCCCCCTAGTCCTCCATCATCACCATCATCTTCAAGCTCAAGTTTTAGCTCCTCATATTCCTCTCATTCTCATCATCCAAAGGCTCCTCAAAAAGAGTCTCCTAAAATACCATTGTTGAAGCTTGATGTGAAGTTCGACTTGCCCATGTTCAATGGAGAATCAAATGCAAACAAATTGAACAATTGGATAAGGCAAATCGAAGTATATTGCTGAGTTCAGCAAATTGAATAAGAAGAGGTGAAGATCCAGTTGGAATCTCTTCGATTGGAAGGCACAACCCTCACATGGTGGGAAAGCAAGGTTTTGAAAGGAAGCAAACAGATGGGTAATATCCTTTCTTCATGGTCTAAATTTACTTCTACATTACGTAAGCAATTCTATACATTGGGCTATGTTCAAAAAGCTATGATGGATTCACAAAGTCTTAGACAAGGAGAGGGTCAGAGTGTTCAAAGATTTACAAAAGAATTTAGAAAGAAATCTCTTGAGTTAAACATTGCTTTAGATTCTCCTTACATTCTTTTGAAGTATATTGGTTCTCTTCACAATTGTCTTCGCCATACTTTGTTGGTGTTAAATCCTACTGGTTTGGATGAAGTAAGTGTGCAAGCGACTCACCTTGAAACTAGGGGAAAGTATGTACAAGAAGAAGAACCATCCAAGCATGATTTTGAAGACCATTTCAAAGGCAAAGGAAAGGATAAGAGGACAACCGCAACAAAGAAGAAAGAGAAGAAAGCTCTCCATTGCACTCATTGTGAGGCAAATGGGCATGATGAAGAGCATTGTTGGAAGCTGCATCCAGAGTTAAGGACTAATAAGTTTGGTGGAAAAAGGAAGTAGAAAACCGTTTCTACAATGCAATAGGACTTGGGATCGGATTCAGGTGATGAAGAGTTGATCACAATAGTTGGCCTACAAGGTACAATTTCCTTTCATGCTAGTTCGAGCTCCACACATGCATCTCATGATTATGAAAGAAGAAGAAGTGAATTGTTTCATATCTGAGTTGTTTCCAAGCATACCAAGATTGAGACATTATTTTATCTAGGCTCACAACTCAATTTGATTTCTGAAAATTTTGTAAAGAAATTGGGACTAACAACAGTGCCTCATCCTAAACCTTACCCTATAGGTTGGGTGCATGACAATGCAAAACTTCAAGTCACAAAGCAGTGTAGAGTGAGGTTTTCTATTGGTTCTAAACTGATTGATGAGGTTGATTGGAATTGTACTTGGGAGTCCTTATATTTATGATAGAAAATATTTATTATTTTCATAGGAGAAAAAATACCCTCTCACAAAGGATGGGGTGGAATATATTGTGAGAGTTCATGGCATGAAGGATAACCCATCAGTTGTTATTGCAGGTTCGATGAAAAGAGTTGTGAACGTTAATAAGAACCTTGTTCTCACAGCCGTAAAAGCAAAATATCGTGAGAAGTATCATTAATTACTTGAGATGGGACAAGCATCTCAATTGGGAGGAAAGAAACCACAAAATTTCTATGCATGGGAAGTAAATATTGGTACAACACCAACATTTGCATTTCCAGTCTTTCAGCCGTCATTCAAAATTGATACCTTGGGCAATAATATGATTTCTAGTCCTTCTATTTTTTCATCAACATTGTTAAAGAATGATTCCTTTGAAGAAATTTCTAATGATGAAGTGTTCAAGGATGTATGTCATGGTATGCAAGAGAAGACACTTTGTTTGCAGGACAAACCATTCTACCATTTGGGGACACTTTGTATTCCTACCACTGAAAACCTGAGGCAAACTTGCACTCCTCTTGTACTTGGGCATGTTGGGAAGATTGTAGTGTTTTTGTTTTTGCTTTGGATGAATGCAATTGTGACCATGAATGTAAAGGGGTGTGTGTTGTGTATTTTTTAGCCCACTAATGGAAAATTGGGACTGCACTCACCACTTCCTATTTCTTCTCCTCCCTGGGAAATTTTCTCCATGGATTATGTAAAAGGGATGTCTATGTCAAAAAGGGGTCATGTAGTGGATATGTGTTGTTTTATGTCATGTAACAAGCAATTCATTGTTGAGAAAATTGCTCATCACTTCTTTCAACATGTAAGGGTCCACTTTAGATTTCCCACAAGCTTGTGGAGAAAGTTGGACACCAAATTAAAGAAGGGGAGTACTATTGTCCATCCACAAACCAACAACCAAGTAGAGATGGTTCATTTGCTTCAATATTATTGCAACAATAAAAAAAATGAAGGAAAATCCCTCGTGTTCATTCATAGGATTTAGCAGGTACACCATGTTAGGATAATTAATACTCCATCCTTGTCCTACCTTACATTATTTACCATTTGCCAGTACTTAGTGATGTTATTTCCCCCTTAGTGGTGTGAAGATGTCATATAGGACCCATTAGCCACCTAATGTGGCCTGCATGCATAATTTTAGGATTCTCAAAGGTAGTTCCCTATATTTTAGGAGCCCACTCAATTCAGTCTAACTAAGTTACACATAAGTTGGTGACTCTAATTGGGAGTTTGAGCTCCGATCACCACTGATTGTGGATTCATGTTCCCTTTTTTTATTTATTTTCATGTCAAACTCATGGATAAGCCCTCCTTGGTCAGTTAAATCAATATATCATTAGTTCACTAGGGTTTGGTTGAGTTTAACTGAGTTTGAGACTTCTGGAGCACTGATTGAGGTGACAATTACTATGCTAGACAGACTATGTCTAGAATTCTCCTAGGTGATTCAAATTCTCTTTGTTGTATCATCATTGTTCATTATACTAATTATTTGATCATGTGACATTATTTTGTTCCTATATGAGTTCTCGTGCATGATTAATTGTCTGATCTTTTTTACTGCAATCTTCACTGCAATTCATCTTTTCTGCTAATTCTTTCTATGTAAGGTATACTTAGCTCCATGATCTGTTGTGATTTAGAATTTCACATGGTATCAGAGCCAATGAGCCTAGGTTGAGAAGCTGCTTTCAGTAGTGCACTAGAAGCCTCTGGATTTCCACAACAAATCCTGGTGCCATTGCATTGAATCCATTGAAGAAATCCTTTAAGGTCCATTCAAGTGTGAAGGATCCATAAAATGTGACTATTTTCCTAAAGTAGTGTTCAGTAGTATTCTATCTCCAAAATTGAGATATTTTTGCAGTATTTTGAAATTTTTTCAGTGCAACAGTAGCAACAGTACCACATTGTATTCACTCCAGCAGTTCTAATGGAGAATTCAAATGCTCCTCTCTCTCCCAGGATATTGACACCCTTTAATTATCTTGATTGGAGGGTTGATATGCAAATGGTCTTGTGCAACAAGTCACTATACATGGTAACAATGGGAAAGGAGGTCGAACCTCAAGCATCTATTGAGAAGGCCAAGTATCTGAATAGATTGGATGAATCATTTGGTTTCATGTGTATTCATATTTCCATAGATCTACTCTTCCAACTCGATGGATTGAAGACTCTAAGAGAGGTTTTGTTGAAGTTGGAGACCCTCTTTGGAAAACAAGATGAGCTAAGGGGCCATATTCTAGAGAATGAGTTGATTTCTCTTCAACTCAGCAGTTTCGAAACCATCCAACAATTATTTTCCAAATTCAAATATTTGGTCATGTAATGCAACTAGTGTGGCATTGAGAAGAAGGATGAGCAGTTGGTGCTATCTATTCTGAGCAAGTTAGGTCCTGATTTCTCCATCTTTGTTTCTACCTTCCATTTAGGGAGATTGTCAATCCTTGGTTGGAAAATTCCATCCTTAGATGTTTTCACTGAATCTCTCATCCAAGAACAAGAAAAATTGATTCAGATGGGCTCTTTGCAAGCCTCCAAAAATTAGTCTCTTATGGCTGGGGAGTCAAAAATCATGAATGCCAAAGGGAAGAACAAGGGTAAAGAGAAGAAGCAATTTGAGACCAAGCAGAATCAAAATTTTAATCAATCAGAAGGAGCCTCCAGCTCCAAGAAGGATAAGCATAATGGATTTGAGAAATCCAAGTGTTCCTATTGCAAGAGAGGAAACCATCCAGATATTTCATGCATGAAGAAGAAGATATATTAGATGACCAAAATCACAACATTTCCCTCCCAGAAGGCGCAAGAGAGACTGATTCTGGAAGTGAGTCTGATGGTCATGAGAGATGCCATGCACTTAAGAATGGATTTTCACAATCACAAGCCTTCCTCATAGATTTAGGATCCTCCAACCACATGGTTTCCTCCAAATAATCATTTTCTTCTCTAGATCTCAATGATGGTATGATTATTCACATGGGAGATAATTATCAGATCTATGCTGAAGGGAAGGGAACAATACATATGGAGCATGGAAAGTCCAAAAATGTTCTATTTGTGCATTATTTGTGAGCAAATTTGTTGTTTGTCTACCAGATGACTCACACAGGTTCACCAAATAAAGCTGTCTTTGGTCTTGACACAGTTGAGATTGTAGAGATCTCTTCTAGGAAGATTATATCAAAAGGGTTTTCAAACCATGCCTCGAAGGCATATGAATTCTATCACTTTTTTCCATACTCTATGCCTACTCCATTGGCATCTGATGAAGATCAGAGTGATATCTCTTCTAATGAAGATGAGGATCAAGATCTTGATGTTGAGAATAAAGTTCAAGCAGATCCATATCCATATCCAACACCTGCTCCCAATCCATGGCCAAGGCCAATATGAGCTCACAAATACCTTGTAGCTGCTGGGAACATAGTTGGGGATCCATCTGACCATAGAACAACCATATATCAATATCATGCAAAACTTGCACTATGTCTTGCAGATCTACTTCTCTAAGAGAGGTGATACGTGATGGTGGGGTTTTATCCATAATCCCTTGAAGAGACTTGCCATGGGGGATCTACAACCAAGTAAAAATCTTGGTTGGTTGAAAAAGGGTACTCAAAGGTTCATGATTTGGACTACAATGAGGCATTCACTTTAGTAGCAATAAGGGTTACAGGAAGACTTGTTTTGGAAAATACAACTTTGACATAGTGGGAGGTAGTACATCAGAGGAGAAACTCCAGATCCATATCTAGATCCAACACCTGCATTTCTATCCTACATAGGAGCATATTGTTGGAGCATTTTCCAACCACAAATCATTTATTTTGGATTCACAGCCTCATTTTCCACTTATCCTAAGTATTTTGACTCAATAATGTACTTAAATCATCAGTAGATCATCAGTTTCAGTGAACTGGGCCTCCTCCCACATTCGGGGAGTCAACTGGGCCATCAATATAAGTTAACTGGGCCTCCTCCATCATTCAGGGAGTGATTTGCATTACTAAAACGCCCTACTAAGTCCAACTGACAACATTTATTATTATATTCATCTAATTGGAGTTAGAAAGGATCCCTTCTACTCAATTTGACTTACTATGGTGTTATTTCACCTAATATTCAGTTAATTGAAGTCATAAAGGAGCCCTCCCCTAATTTTGGGAATTTAGTTGAGTTTTGGATTCAGTTAGATTCCGTTTGACATTTTTAGAGTCCGTTAGAGTCAATTACATGGTAGTTAAGTGGTTAAATGATGTGTGGAGTGGTGTAAACTTCCAAGTAATCCACTCTCATGCATTCAATTTGAATGACCTCTCTAGGATTCGAATTGCTGGGCTATTATTGCCATTGTTACACGTTGTAATTTATATTCTGAGTTAATGATAATGCATGAACTGTTGCAAGCCTTTTGCACCAGTGTTTTGACACACAATTTTCCACATGCATATCTAGTAATTGTTGTGCTTGTTTCATAGATCTGTTGTGCTTGAATTTTACATGGTATCAGAGCCATGGCAGGACAAGGAAACTCTTCTACAAACTTTTTTTATGAAGATTGAGCAAGTTTGCTAAAAAATATTCCAACACTACACTAGAAGCATAAAATTTTCCACATAAATCCTGGATAATGTGCATCCGACTTATCAAGCTTGCTTGATAGGCTATGCCGGGTGTGATGCAACTTGAAAATTCTAGGTCGTCAACCTAAATATTGTTTGTTTGTTTTTTTGTTGTAGGTTTCTCACAACCTCCTATTGCATTCGCTATAGCTAAGATGGACTCTTCTTCAAATGATATCCTTACTCCTTTCGACTATCATCAGTGGAAGGATGATATAGAGATAGTATTGTGCTCCAAGGGAATCTAAAGAATTACTATGGGCACAGAACCAGAGCCTAATGCAACTATAGAGAAGTCCAAATTCTTCAATATATTTTAGGAGCCCACTTAGTTCAGTCTAACTAAGTTACACATGAGTTGGTGACTCTAATTGGGAGTTTGAGCTCCGATCACCGTTGATTGTGGCCTCATGCACCCTTTTCTGATTGATTTGCATGTCAAACTCATGGATGCACCCTCCTTCACTAACTGTATCATTAGTTCATTGAGATTTGGTTGAGTTTAACTAAGTTTGGGACTTCCGGAGCACTGACTGAGGTGACAATTACTATGATAGACAGATTGTGACTCAAATTCTCCTAGGTGATTCGAATTCTCTCCATTGTAACATCATTGTTCATTATATTGATTATTGTATCATGTGACATTATTCTATTCCTATCTTAGTTCTCATGCATGATTAATTGTCTGCTCATTTTTAGTGCAATTTTCACTGTAATTCATCTTTTCTGCTCATTCTTTCTCTGCGAAGTATACTCAGCTCCATGATCTACTATGCTTTAGAATTTCACACACCAAGCAGTCCAAGAATATTACGGAGCTAGGTGGATCTATAAGGGAGTATTGAGGGAGCAATTACCTCACATATTTGTTGACTGTTAAGGATTTTGGAGGCCCAAAAGCTTTTAAATGGGGAGGAATGGTCCAGGAGGATCTCAATAGACCAAACTTTCAAAGTCCCCATATCTCATCATAAATTTTATCATCATGAAGAGATCATCTAGATAAACCCAATGATGCAAATGACACCTCAAACAAACTCCGTATGCAAAATCTATTGCATTATGAAGTTTCAATAATAAATTGATTTCATGTGCAGAAAGTGGCAAAAAGGGAAGCCACATGGCCTGTATGGTGCCTACATGGAAACCCATGATGATGACATGTGGTAGGGGTATTGATGACCGACACTTGACTGGGCATGACATAGACCAATTGTTGTTTGACATATGGCAGTTGATGTTGCATCGTCTTGTGGTGACATGTGGAATTTATGTGGAAAAGGATGTGGAACTATCCGAGGCCACCACGTGGCAGCCACGGATGGCCTGGTGGTTGAAACTATTTACCAAAAATATCAATTTGGAGTAAACAGAAATCGAACCCACGACCTCCTGCGCAATAGACCAACGCTCTAACCAACTCGCCCGACCAGTGTTGCGTGTGGGGTGAATGGGATTACCAAATTTTGAATAGAGGCCACCAGAAAATTGGGGGAAAAAGGGTGGCCGGCCGATGCCAAAATTCGATGACTGGACCGGCCGACCCCTCATGTGTTTGATGGCAGGAAGAGAATTTGCCATGTGATTTTAAATGAACCGACGGTTTAAACCAAAAAGGCTGCGGTTACCACCAAAATGGGAATCCATGTGTTTTAAACCTGAGATATCTCCAACACACAACGCCTTCATCAAGCCATTTAACCAACTGAGCCACCACTATTCACGTGACCAGTCCGCCATACCGCCTAGGAAATAAGGCCACCCAACTCCAGGTTAGGAGGGAGGAGGCCTGCACAGAGTCCAAGAGATGAATTTCTGTCTGCACGCAATTCAAGGAGGGAGTGATTCGCGTGGTCCATACAGACCGCACGGTCGTATGGACAAGTGACGTGGTAGTGGGGATCATTGGGCCTTTTTGGAGGTTGATTTTGACACTTCTCAGAAGTATGCAGTGTTTTATGTCAATGTTCATTGTCTGAGGCTTCTGAATTCAATGTTGTAGTCTATTTACTCATTCGAGCTTATGTTTTATTACTCATCTCCATAAGTGAGGTATACTTATGTATTTTGTCATGTAATTTCCCATTATTGCTGAGATTATAGATTGACCTCTCCATTTGAGAAGCAAGTCCGGGGATGTAGTCCTTTTGGATGAACTTCGTTATCATATGGTGTCTCATTTATGTGTGTTTGTGTTCCATATGTGATGTTTTATTCATTATATTTACATGAGATTTTATTTACACTTGTTACATGCAATTCACTTTTAAGTCATAGAATAGAAATATCTTCGATCAAATTCACTTTTATTGTGAACCCACCAAACAACATATATCAAGTGAAAAGGAATGGATTTGTACTCTGTGGATGAAGAATCCATGAGGAAATCCAAAACTTAATCTACTTTTAAAGGCTTGGACCAAATAGTCTTTGGTTTGAATTTTCCAAAAACCAAACACCATACTCCCTTAAAATATTCATAGGAAACAAAGAGTTGATTGATAGTTTTTTCTTCAAACTTGCATAAAGAACACCTACTAGGGCCATTCCAAACTTTCTCATTGTCATCATCCCATGTAAGAAGTTTTTTCTTTAATTTCTTTTTATAGTTATTGGGTTATGACGTTTCTAGACTTATTCCCACCAACAAACCTTGTCACCTTTGAATTGAGAATCCATTTGCACAACATATCCCAGCTTTACTGTGAAACGACCACTGATAGGTTTATTTGACCAGGCTAAAGAATTGGAAACATCGAAATCAACCCTAATAAAATTTGAGCATAACAGTTTGATAAACCCTTTCCATTCCTAATCCAAACCATCATGGAACCTCTAATGTCCCCAAATTTGGCCATGGACCACAATTGCCTAAGTCACCTAGAATTGTTCATGTTTATTCACCTAGGTGGTGATTTGGGTTGATTATTTTCTAATACTAAGTTCCAAATTTATGAATAATTCCTCATTAAACTATATTGGACATGGAAAGAATGCATAATGTGTCATATCCCTCGAAAGAAAAGTGCTTGGGTTCACCTTATTTTGACTATAGGGATGTAGTTTACAACTGGTTCCAAACACCTACAAATGGTTTCTAAGTTTTGGAGGAAGGTCTTGATGGGGCATATGACACATTAACACATCTATCAGACACCCAAACAACTGATATACCCATCCATGGTATGTAATTTTCAAGGAGAGAAGTTCCAGGACAAGACTAGTCAATATGAGTAGTGGAAATCCCCCCTAAGTCTACCACTAATTTCCCTTCCAAACACTGTACGGAATTCACAAATTATTGATATGATACTCGTCTCTGTTAGAGGACATCAATGAAAATATATGTACAGCAATATATATGGTTTTAGGGATGAATAGGTATCCCAATGAACAACGGCTTCTAGAGTCTAGAATATGGGGTGAAAATGGTGGACACAGAGTCTCGAATTTGGTCATAAACTATAGTGAAACTTTAGGGGTTGTTGATGTATATGTAACTTCAGAATGTATTTCACATATATGTATATTGTATTCCTATAGAGATGTTATTATTCCTCTATACGGAAGTGTCGTCATTTATATTGTAAGTGTCGTAACTTATACTTGATGGGTTATTAGACCACCTTGTTGGGGTCGGCCCTGTATAAGTCATGTGGGTCGAAGGGTTATTAGACCACCCTATTGGGGGTCGGCCATGTGGGTCAAAGGGTTATTAGACCACCCTATTGGGGGTCGGCCCAGTCAGCATTATGTTATGTGGTTAAGTTCGAGCCTACATGAGTTAGGTAAAAAGGCAAGTCAAGTCAAGTATAAATAGAGTGCGGGAGGCACTCTATTTACTCACTCACTTCTCACACATGCTCTCAAGGAGGAGAGGCGCACTTATGGAGGAGGAGGATTGCTGCTAGGTTATGGCTATCTCTCTTGGTTGGTTGTATCATTGCTCTATCTATCTCTGAGGAAGTCATTGGGGTTTTTTCACCTTTATGGTTTTCCCCAAGTAAATCTTTGTGTCTCTTGTGTGCTTGCATTATTGTCTCCATGATTGATATGCTGTAGATATGCTGTACATGTTGTTCTCTCAGCAAAGATCCTATAGTATTGTGATTTAATACTGAAAATTTAACATGGAGTCAGAGCTAGCCTGAAAGAAGGCATGATATGGCATGTATGACACTTGTTGCACTTACGATGTTAGGGCTTGATATAGTAAAAACCAGTCGTCGTAGCACTTTCGCTATAAATTCGTTTTGGCGAAGGTTTCGGATCTGAAATTGTTACAGGTAGAAGCTAAAATCTCCAGGTACCTTGTGTCCAAAGGACAACCTCTAATTCGTTGTACTTTGTGATTTATGATCTGTACAATATAGGGTTTCTACCTCTTCCAGATCTGAGTCAAAATCAGGTGACCTTGGGAAAAAGGTCATAACTTGGGCTAGGAAGCTCCAAATGAAATTTCGTGAAAAGTGACAGGTAGTGCACAGGCCGAGATATCTCAGAAAACTTTTTCAGAGGCCGAAGGTCAAACAGTGACACGTGGAACGCCGTACAAGTTCGCTCGCCTGTATTATCCCATAAACAGGTCACGTTGCGACACTTGGCATATCTCTCTCTCAGAGAATCCAATTGAGGTCATACCTATCAGGATGGAAAGATAACAGGCCGAGCTATCTCAGAAAACTTTTTCAGAGGCCGAAGGTCAAACAGTGACACGTGGCACGCCGTACAAGTTCGCTCTCCTGTATTTTCCCAAAACAGGTCACGTTGCGACATTTGGCATAACTCTCTCTCAGAACATCCAATTGAGGTCAGACCTGTCAGGATGGAAAGCTAACAGGTCAGGATTTCTGATAAAACGTTTTCAGACCCTGTGGATCAAAAATTTTAGAGTTACACTAGAAACAATCAGGTACATATTTCTGTCAAAACAGAATTATTTTTTGGTACCTTCATTCATGGCTTCCGGAATTTAGGGCTTTGAAGAAAGTTGGAATTTTTGTAATCGGAGACCACGGCTGGATGCTACTCATCAAAATAGAAATTTAGAGACCAAGATCAGAATTTTTGGCTGGGTAGAAGGACGGGTTTGATCAGACCCTAGTTCGGGACTTTGATCAGAAAAATGGAAAATTAGGGCTTCTGTAAAAATGGGAATATTTGAAATCTGTGACCACGGCTGGAAGCTCCTCAGAAAAATAGAAGCTTAGAGCTTTGGATCAAACATTTTGATTGGGTAGAAGAGTGGGCTTCATCAAACCCCAAGTCAGGGTCACGTCCAGTGAATCTGGAAGTTTCAAAGGCAAAATTGAGGAGTGAAACTTTGCAGTCTTCAAATTCTGAATATACCAGTTCATCAAGGCGCATTTTCCTATCCTTTCGGAAGTTTGAAATTCAAAGTTTGAATTTTTTGGGGTTTCTCTTACAAACCCATATCCAGCTCCAGGTCCAGTTCTTGCAAATCAAGTGGATTGGGTTAATCCTAGAAGAAGATGGATTGGTCTCTTGCATAAGTGAAGAAGTTTCTGTTTCAGAGGGAGATGAAGCTAAGGCCTTACATAAGAAGATCTCGACAGGTATGACTCATTGAGGTATGTTTCGAGATTTGTTCATGATTAAGTTTATGGTATGTTTGTCTTCATGTTATCACGGTTAGTACAATCTTGATTTTAGACTTGTCATATCACCTTAATAAAATTATGAATGCATGATAGAAGTCATTCATTAGGAGTATGAAACTTATGTTTGTACTAACACATTGTGATGTTGTATGAGTTTTATGTTGTCTACTAACATGAAAGGTACACCAAGAAGACAAATCATGTTCTGGTTCAAGAACATATGATCATGATGACATGAGGACAAAGATTCATCCATTGCCATGGATCTCATAGAAGATCCATTCTCGAGGTATGTATAACTTGGTTTTATAATGGTTAACTTATGAGACATGCAGGTTACTAGCACAAGTCACTAAAGAGAACCAGAAGACATTATGCGGGTATGTTAGACATAAATAGCTAGCATGCTAATCCAGGTATGTTTTTCCTATATCAAGATAGAATCCTACCTTGGGATAGAATCTTATACTATTGTTGATAATGATTATTCATGAAGTCATAGGTTTGAATAATCATGGTGGTATGCATATTATGTTTCGTACCATAATTGATGATATGACTAACCAGAAGAATCATGAAGGTATAGGTTCGAAGAATCACAGGTTTCATGCATATTATATCTCTTATCTTGAGTGATGATTCAACTAAACAGTCATAGGTTTGAGTAATTATAGGTTTAGACATGTTATGCTAACCATAAGATTCCTATATAAACCTTGAATGCTAATGCTTATTATTTCTGTTTGAAATGATCATGACTATACATGCTTGAGATTATTGTGTACTAATAGTATACTAATGAATGTATGCTTTTATATGAGATCACAAGGATATCACAATCATGATACTAATAAGCATGCATAGGGACCAAGGATGAATGTAAGTTCAAGGACAGGTAATCCAGGAAGCAAAGATTAAGAGGGAGCACACTCCAGTTGTTCCTGCAAAGAAAGCAAAGGAGCACACTTCAGTAGCTTCTGCAAGGATGCAGATATTCAGAGGGAGTTGAACTTATTCCTACATTCCACAACAGAAAGGTGTAGAAGAAGCTACTTCATATTATGACTCCAGTATCTCCCACAAAGAAGCAAAGACTCAGAGGGAGTCCACCCAACGAACAAACAAAGATAAGTATTTTAATTATCATTTCATGCATATTTGTTTGTTTAAATAAAACTGTTCAAATGATGTATATGCTCATGTTCCTAGACTTAGGATATGTATTGTGCATATTAGAATAGTTGCATTGATGAATAGTATACTACTAATATACATGGGTAAGTGGCCTATGGCACTGTACAACATTCCATTGCTACTTATCTAGAATGAAACCTCTTTGCTGACATGTTGGGAGTTGTGCACACTCTTAACAATGTTCTGGTAGAGATTGGAAGGCATCTAGAAAGTTACGGAATATGGATAAATGTTGTATTGAAGCATTGGCTAAAACAATTGCATGATTGTATGACATATTTATTTATGTGTAAGAATTTGTTCTGAAAACTATGAGATGTTTTCTAATCATGCAATTTAACTTGTTGTGTAGGAAAGATCATATGCCATCTCCTACAAAAGAAGAACTACAACATTTGTTCCAGCAACAATGATATCTATTGAAGATGTTGAGGTTCCCAGGATTTGGGATGGAATGCCATGATCCGTCGATCATGAAGAAGGATGTTTGGGATGCGATCCCAAGAGCTAAAGGGAAGTCTGTTGTGACTTCCAAATAGAACTATCAGATCAAGCATGTTGCAGATGGCAGCATTGAGAAATACAAAAGTGATGAAATAGAAGATGCACAAGATGGATTTCAAGACAGCATGGTGTAGTCATATATGTGTGCAGAACTTGATATGGTAGGATAGACAGCTTTCTATCCAGTTTGGGCTTTACCAAGAGTAAAGCGGATTCCAACCCTTACTACAAGGTTGAGTAAGGAAATCTAGTGATACTACTTTTGTATGCAGATAACCTGGTTGTTACAGGTGAAAATAGATTGATTGCCGACACATAGCGGAAGCTTACTACTGAGTTCGAGATGAAGAACTTGGGGATGATGCACTATTTGTTTTTGACATGGAAGTGTGGCAGAGTGCAGATGGAATCTTCCTTGGACAAGGGAAGTATGCAGTACGGATCCCGAAGAGGTTCGGGATGATGGATTGCAAGGCCATGGCCACACCTATGGCATTGAATCTGAAGCTTCTATGTGATGCTTCATCTGAGCAGGTTGATGTCTCTTTGTATCGTCAGATGATTGGGTCCTTGATGTACCTGACGAACACGAGACCAGACATTTGCTTTGCTGTGAACACATTGAGCCAGTTCCTGACGGATCCGAGGAGTGTTCACTTGGTTGCTGTAAAGCATGTTCTGAGGTACCTGAAGGGTACAGTGGATTATGGGCTCAAGTATGAAGCGAATCAAAAGTTTAAACCTGTAGGGTTATGTTGATTCAGAGTGGGCTGGCAGTGCTGCAGACAGGAAGAGCACATCTGGGTGTTGCTTCAGTATGGGATCAGGTGTGATCTCTTGGTTTAGCAGGAAGCAGTCCTGCGTAGAACTGAGTATAGCTGAGGCAGAGTATGTTGCAGCTTGTTCAGCTAGTTGTGAGGCAGTATGGCTACGGAAGCTACTGTCTGAGTTATTTGATCTCCCGTTGGAGGCTACTGGTATCTTCTGTGATAACCAGAGTTGTGTGAAGCTGTTCGAGAACCCAGTGTTTCATGATAGGTCGAAACACATAGAGATAAAATATCACTATATCAGGGATATGGTGCAGAGAGGAGCTGTGAAGCTCCTATATGTTGCGACGGACGAGCAGATTGCAGATGTGCTGACGAAGCCACTAGCCAGGGTGAAGTTCGAGTACTTCAGAGAGAGGCTTGGCGTTCTTCAGATCGAGTACACTTCGAGGAAGAAGTGATGGACACATTTGCTGAATCCATTCCAAGCATGTTGGAAGGAGGATCCTTCACATGGCTGTGGATGGATGATGTTCTGGTTTCTGCTTGGATATGATCAGTTGGATCATTTTTATGTATGTATGTACGCATCATGTTGGATGCTGGATATGATCAGTTGGATCATTTTTATGTATGTATGTACGCATCATGTTGATGCTGGATATGATCAGTTGGATCATTTTTATGTATGTATGTACGCATCATGTTGATGCTGGATATGATCAGTTGGATCATGTGTATGTATTTTGTATATGCATCATGTTGAATGCTTGGACCATGTATCTGTATATGTATCAGGTGGATACATTATATGTATCAGGTGGATACATTGTATGATCAGGTGGATCATGTATGGTGATATGTATCATGTATTTGTATTTGTATCAGGTGGATACATTGTATGATCAGGAGGATCATGTATGATGATATGTATCAGGTAGATACTTGGTGTGCATCAGGTAGATGCATTGATGATCAGGTGGATCATGTATGATGACATGCAGCAGGATGTTGCAGTGATGATCAGGATGATCATGGATGACGAGCTTCAGGATGTTGCTCCAGATGACATGCAGCAGGATGTTGCATTGATGATCAGGATGATCATAGATGACGAGCTTCAGGATGTTGCTCCAGATGACATGCAGCAGGATGTTGCATTGATGATCAGGATGATCATAGATGATGAGCTTCAGGATGTTGCTCCAGATGACATGCAGCAGGACGTTGCAGTGATGATGATCAGGACGATCATGAGTACATCAGGATGATGTATGGTGAGTGTCAGGTTGATACTCTGTGGCCGTGGATCAGGTTGTGCAGATGAGCATGTCTGGGAGATCCTATAGGTCGGAGTTGTGTACCCGTAACAGCCTGGGATGCTCTTTCGAGACATTGCTCTGGGAGGACATGTAATTTGTGCCCTGGGAGATCTCAGGTCGGAGTTGTGTACCCGTAACATCCTGAGATGCTCTTGCGAGGTTTTGTCCTATGGCATGTAATTTGGGCCCTGGGAGATTTCAGGTCGGAGTTGTGTACCCGTAACATCCTGAGATGCTCTTGCGAGGTTTTGCCATGACCACATGTAATTTGTGCCCTGGGAGATTTCAGGTCGGAGTTGTGTACCCGTAACATCCTGAGATGCTCTTGCTAGGTTTTGTGGTGGACCACATGTAATTTGTGCCCTGGGAGATTTCAGGTCGGAGTTGTGTACCCGTAACATCCTGAGATGCTCTTTCGAGGTTTTGTGGTGGGGTCACATGTAATAGCGCCCTGGGAGATCCTACAGGTTGGAGTTGTGTACCCGTAATATCCTGGGATGCTCTTTCGAGGTTTTGTGACGCACATAATAAGTCCTGAGGATTCCACAGTATGGCCAGTGATGACGAAGACCTGCAGGTGGTGGGCCTACATCCAGTATGAAAAAGGACTGGCTCTGTAGAACTTCCTATGACGAGTAGATTCAGAGATTGATTGAGATAGCAGCAGCAGTGACGATGATGATGACTCGATGACGATTATCCAGTGACGATGATCCAGAGGAGATGACTTGTGCTAGAAGAACTGTGCTGAGAAATACCTTCCTAGTTAAGAGGGAGTGTTGATGTATATGTAACTTCGGAATGTATTTCACATATATGTATATTGTATTCCTATAGAGATGTTATTATTCCTCTATACGGAAGTGTCGTCATTTATATTGTAAGTGTCGTAACTTATACTTGATGGGTTATTAGACCACCTTGTTGGGGTCGGCCCTGTATAAGTCATGTGGGTCGAAGGGTTATTAGACCACCCTATTGGGGGTCGGCCATGTGGGTCAAAGGGTTATTAGACCACCCTATTGGGGGTCGGCCCAGTCAGCATTATGTTATGTGGTTAAGTTCGAGCCTACATGAGTTAGGTAAAAAGGCAAGTCAAGTCAAGTATAAATAGAGTGCGGGAGGCACTCTATTTACTCACTCACTTCTCACACATGCTCTCAAGGAGGAGAGGCGCACTTATGGAGGAGGAGGATTGCTGCTAGGTTATGGCTATCTCTCTTGGTTGGTTGTATCATTGCTCTATCTATCTCTGAGGAAGTTATTGGGGTTTTTTCACCTTTATGGTTTTCCCCAAGTAAATCTTTGTGTCTCTTGTGTGCTTGCATTATTGTCTCCATGATTGATATGCTGTAGATATGTTGTACATGTTGTTCTCTCAGCAAAGATCCTATAGTATTGTGATTTAATACTGAAAATTTAACAGGGGTATGAAAAAATAATTTGGGCCATCAAATTAAATTCATATACAACTCATAAAATTAACAAATATCTCACAAAAATATGATATAAAACATGTACAACATCATCCCAAAATCACTATGAAAATGCTATGAGGAAAATGGATCGAATCTCAGTTTTGATTGGAAATATCATTTGAAGTACATGGTATTTCGAGCTGTGGCTCTCATGACATGTGTATTATAGATTTATGCAAAAAATAATATGTCCATAAATTCGAAATAGCAATCCTCCACTAACTATATGCAACAAGAAGTGCGCCCTTGCGCATTTACATGACATTGAGAGAAATATAGTAGAATAAGAATAGAGAAGAATGAGAGAAGATGAAATAGAACTCAGTTGGGGTTTGAACCTGTATAAAAACATATCCATGAATCTCTTATGAGAGGTCTGAATGGCCTCTCCATCAACCAAATTGGGTGGGAATCTTGCGCCCTCGAAATTGGTTCTAAGGCAGGGAGGATGAACATCCATCGTGCAAGGACAAGCTAATCTCTCCAAATGTTCCAAATGAGAAATGATAAAAATCCAGTCTCCTTATTTATTCTTGTATTTTATTAATCTCCCAAGGCCTCCATGGCTCGAATTCCATCCAAAATCCATATCCCAACCCGAATTAAGGAGAGATTCCCATGAATGCCACTTGTCCAACACTTTCTAGCCTTCTCTTCCATCAATTCGAATGGGGGGAATATTGGCTGCCATAAATCACCTTGTGCGCCCTCTTGGAGGCTATTTTTAGCCCTGAGATGTCATATATGTCATATTTCAGAAATAAGGTCTGAACTTTTTAATAAGTGTCATAGAATCTTCATCATTGTTGTCATAGAAGTTAGGGAATCTAGCTTCAAGTGTCACAATTCTTCTATGATTCCTCTTCCTCTTCCATGGAAGTTACTCTTCCACTCTAATTCAACCCTCCTAGATTCATGCCATGAATAATTCCTCTCCAAATCCCCCAATAACGTTAGACTCCACCTTGGATTCGAATGGGTGAGAATAGGATGCCATGTGGCATGGAGAATCTTGCCTTGTGTGGGTCCCACACCACCTATGCGCCCTCATGATAAAATGCCACCTTATTCTCTTATTATAATTATTTGTTTAGCCCCTTTAATATATAGTTTTCAATATAATGTCCATTTGCGGTCTTATAGATCCCTTATTCCAAGTCTAAATGTTTCCACCCCAACCTAGGGAACTAGTAGATTGGTGGAAATTTACCTTCATGAGATTTATTTGGATGGGGACATTACAGTCCTACCCACCCAATATTTCTTGTCCCCAAGCAATTACAAATTGTGATTTTGAAAAATTTGTTCCTCTTCCCATGTGGCATCTTCACTTGGAAAATATTTCCATTGTACCAAATATTCTCTTATGGTTCAACTCCTCAATTTCCTTTCTCTTTTTTTCAAAACATTTTTATGGAATGAGAATGAGTTTTCCTTCATCATCTGATGGAGGAAGTGTTTCTGAAATAGTTTTTTTTTACCAATAGCCTTCTTAAGTCCTTAAACATGAAACACATTGTGGATTTTACTACCTTCTAGAATTTTTGTCTCATAAGCTACCTCCCCAACCTTTTGAATTATCTTATATGGGCCATAAAACCTTGGTTTAATATTTTCTGATCATTTTCCTATTAAGGTGGTTTGCTTATATGGTTGCAGCCTGAAATAAACCAAATCATTCACTTGAAAGGTTATTTACTTCCTATGTTGATCCACATACTTTTTTTGTTGATTTTGGGAAACCTGCAACTTGTCTTTTAAGAGCTTCAAAATATCTTGACTTTCCTCAATCAAATATTTAGCTTGTGGGGCTCTACTATCACAAAAAATGTGATAAAAAAGGTGAGTGCTTCATAACCATAGAGGGATTTGAAAGGAGAAATTCCAATGGACATATGAGTAGTATTATTGTAGCAAAAATCACCCAAATGTAGCCATTTAACTCCATTGGTTCACCATTTTTGTTTGGATATCAGTTTGAGGATGATATCTTGTGCTAGGAGTCAATTGAGATCCCACCAATTTGAATAGTTCTTTCCAAAAATCACTCATAAATATGTTATCCCTGTCACTCACAATATTTTTCTGAAGTCCAAGCTACCTGAAAACATATCTAAAGAATAGCTTAGCTACTTGTGCATCAGTACAAGATGATGTACTAGAAAATAAATGAGAAAATTTGGTGAGTCTATCAACCACAACATAAATACAATCCTTACCAAAATCCTTGGGCAAACCTATGATGAAATCCATGGAGATGCTTTCCCACTTTTGTTCTGGAATAGGAAATGGTTGTAAGAGACCAACAGGATGGGTTGTTCAACTTTGTTTTGCTGACATATCTTGCATTCATTCACATACTTTAAAACATCTTCCTTCAACACTTTCCAAGAGAATCTTTGTCTTAGCTGCCTATACGTTTTAAAGAAACCAAGATGACTTGCTTAAGGAGAATCATGAGCTTTCTTCAATATTTTTTGCTTTAAGTTTGAACCATGAACTAAGTATATTCGGTCTTTATAGTAGATTAGGCCATTCAATATATTGTACCTATCATTTCTCTTGACCCCATATAACAATTCTCAAGCAAATCTATCTTTGGCATACTCTACTATTAGCACATCTTTCCAATCTTTTGAAATGTCGATAAGGGAAAATGAGGGTCTCCTAGACCATGCATCTTCTACAATATTATTCTTCCATTTTACATTTTCAATGTCAAAATCAAAATCTTGAACCTTACTCACCCATACATTTTTCCTTTCATTGAGATCTTTTTGTGTAAGGAAATGCTTTAAACTGTTATGATCAGTTTTGACCACAAACTTGTTCCCCACTAGATATTGTCTAAACTTGGCCAAGGCATGCATTATGGCTAACATTTTCTTGTCATATATGGAGTGGAGCCTCTCATGTGGCTGAAATTTTCTGCTCTCAAAAGCTATGGAGTGTTTATTTTTCTTTAGACTACCCCTATGCCTTCCCTTGATGCATCACATTCCAAAACAAATGGTTTAGAAAAATATGGTAATGCAAGTACTGGACAACTACTCATTATCTCTTTCATTCTTTGGAAATCCTTTTCAGCCTCTTCATCACATTGGAAAGCATCCTTCTTGGTGAAATCAGTAAGGGGAGAAGTCAGTTTGAAAAACCCCTTCACAAACTTCCTATAGTAAGTGAAAATCCCAATAAATCCCCTCAATTCAGTGATGTTCTTGGGTGATGTCCATTCAAGAATATCCTTTATTTTCTCCAAGTGCACTTTTACCCCATCTTTCCCAATGATTTTCCCAATATATAAAATTTCTATCAACCCAAACTCACACTTGGGCAATTTAGCAAACAAAGACGGTCCATGTAATATTTTCAATACAACTTCTAAATGATGTAAATGTTCCTCTCATGTCCTACTATAAATAAAAATGTCATCAAGGAAAACCAAAACAAACTTACGGAGCTACTTGAAAAATATTTTTTTCATGCATGATTGGAAGGTTGTTGGAGCATTGGTCAAACAAAAAGGCATGCCAAGAAATTCGAAATGGCCATAGTGACATCTAAAAGCAGTTTTCTACACATCCTGCTCCTTCATCCCAATTTGATGGTAACCATATCTAAGATAAATTATGGAAAAGAATTTTTCTCCAAATATCTCATCCATGAGCTCATCTATCTGAGGGGTGGGATATATATTCTTTATTGTCTTTTTTTTAAGGCCCTAAAATCAATGCACATCCTTAAGGTTCCATCCTTTTTCTTCACCAAGACAACTAAAGAAGCATAGGGACTTGAGCTTGGTCTGATGAGCCCCAATTCCAATAGTTCTTGAATAGCTTTCTCAATCTCATATCTGAACCTTTTTGGGTGTCTATATGGGGGTATTTGGATAGGTGAAGTAACTACTTACAAAACAATGGTATGTTCAACTCCTCTGTCAGGTGGCCTTCCAGGGGGAAGGACTCCAAAAACCCTCTCATACTTGTGTAGTAGCTTCTTTATCGCCCTTAGATGTTCTGCAACCTTTATGATTGGTTTGGGGGAAGTGATTAAACATTCTGCATACCATTCAATGTCCCCATGTCTCAATATGGACCTCATACCGTGGGAAGACACCACTTGGTTAGGATAGGTGTGCATTCCTCTCACTAATATTTGTTTTCCTTCCGAATCTTTGAACTTCATTTCAGGTATTTGGTATTTCACTGTATGTTATCCTATAGAGTACAACCATTGTACTCCAAAAACCACATTTGTATTAGCAACATTCACCACATTGAAGCTATCATAAAATGTGTAATTTCCTATGGTAAGTTGTAGCTTTGGAATCCATGTGTTGCATTCCATAGAATTGTTACTTGGAATGATGACTGTGAACCCTTTGAATGCTTTAGTAGGTAAATTTCTCCTCTCCACCAAGGCTACATCAATTAAGTTATGAGTTTCTCCTCCATCTACCAATACTGAAACCTTCTTCCCTTGTACCACTCCCTTGCATTGGATGGTGTGAAAATGAGGCACTCCTAAGAGCACTGCCATCCTCCCTTTTTCAGGTGATGGATGATCTTCTTCTTCTGTGTCATATCCCTCTTCTTGGGCTGAAAGTTTTTCTTCTTCCTCCATGCCCCCTTCATCATCAAAAAATACTTCAATGAAGTGTGCTTTCCCCTTAGCACATTTATGCCCTGGTACCCATGGTTGATGACACGTGAAGCATAGTTTCTTTCTTCTTATTTCTTCCTTGCTTGGTCCCTCTTTCTTGTCCTTCCCAAATGAATCTTTTTTCCATGGTCTCTTGTCATATCTAAACTTGGGAGTAAAATTGCGCTTGGGAGGATACTTTGTCTTGGGTAGCACATTTTGTAGATCTCTTGCCAAATTCATGGCATATTTTAATGAAGTAGGTTTGTGAGATTTAAATAATCCTTTCAAGGTTCATCAAATCCTTCAGCAAAGAGAAATACCAATCGAACCATAGATACATCAGCCACCATAACTGACAGCTTTTGGAATTCCAACATATACTCCTCAGGGGTTCCAGTTTTCTTTAACTGTGCTAGTTCCTTGAAAGGAATTTCAGGGTCTTTTTGATCAAATATATCCACTAACTTGTTAACAAACTATTCATACGATTTGTTCTAATCATGTCCCAAGGTTTTAAGTCCATGGAACCACCAATAATTTGCTTCTCCCTCAAGATGCAGAATAACCATTTTTAAAGCATCATCTTCAACCATTGGATTCAGCTGAAAATATACATCTAAATTTTGTACCCAAGTATTTGCAGAAATTTAGATAAGCCATCAAAGGTGGGAAGGGAAATTTTACTTATGGCATAATTCAATTCTTTATTTTTAAAATGGGTTTTGTTACCTCCTGTCATTTTGAGCTTGTTTGAGACAGTAAAGAATTGATCAAACGGTAAGGTCCTCCTACAATCTTCTCTTAACTGCTACCATTCTGCTAGAACTTCATGAATTCCATATTGGGTGTTAGGATCCTCTTTGGGCTCAAGAAAATTGGGTGTGGTTGCTCTTGTTGAGATCTATAATTCATTGGGTCGGTTGTGAGGCCCTGTCTTTGAGAAAATGTTTTCACCAACTGCCTTCTTTTCCTTGAAATGAGAACTACTATTGCCTCCTATTGCCAATTTGCTTCCAATTTGAATTTCCATCAATTCGAACACTTTCATTATCTTCCTTTTCATGTCCTCAAAAAATGGTTTCATGAATTCCCAAAAATTCTCTTGATCCTCCATCTCTGAGGTTTCTTTTTCATCCTTATCCATGGTTCCAACAGACTGCACCTCTTCTCCTGCTTCGTCCTCTTCACCAAAGGTAATTTCAGTTTCGGTTTATAAGCATGGGGGATGGCTTATTTACCTCATAAATGGTCACCCAAATCAGTTTCAAGGACCATTCTTTGATACCATTTTAATATCCCTCCAAAGAAAAGTGCTTGGGTTCACCTTATTTCCACTCTAGGGATGTAGTTTACAACTGGTTCCAAACACCTCCAAATGCTTTCTAATTTGGGTAGGAAGGTATTTATTGGGAATAGGACACATTAAAACATCTATCATACAACCAAACAATTTATATACCCATCCATAGTCTGCAATTTGAAAGGAGAGAAGTTTCGAGACAAGACTAATCAATTTGAGTAGTGGAAATACCCCCTAGGTCTACCACTAATTTCCCTTCCAAAAACTGTATGGACTTCAATAATTGTTGATATGAGACTTGTATCTATTAGAGGAAATCAATTAAAATATATGTGCATGATTATATCTGGTTTTAGGGTCGAATAGGTATCCCAATGAACAACAACTTCCAGAGTCTAGAATTTGGGGTGAAAATGGTTGACAAGGAATCTCAAATTTGGTCATAAACTATAGTGAAAATTTAGGTGTCCGAAAACATAATTTGGGACATAAAATTAACTTCATATACAACTCATAACATGAACAAATATTTCAAAAAACTCTGATATAAAATAGGTATAACATCATCCCAAAATCACTATGAAAATGCTATGAGGAAAATGGCTTCAATCTCAGTTTTGATTGGAAATATCACTTGAAGTAAATGGTATTTCGAGATTTGAAACTCATGATATGTATATTACAGATTTATTCAGCAACTAACATGTCCATAAATTTGAAATATCAATCCTCCACTAACTATATGCAACAAGAAGTGCGATCTTGCACATTTACATGACATTGAGAGAAAGATAGTAGAATAAGAATAGAGAAGAATGAGAGAAGATGAACTCGAACTTAGTTGGGGTTTGAACCTACATAAAAACATATACATGAAGCTCTGTTGATAGGTATGAATGGCCTCTCCATCAAACAACTTGGATGGGAATCTTTCACCATCCAAATTGGTTCTAAGGCAAGGAGGATGAACATCCATTGTGTAAGGACAAGCTAATCTCTCCAAATGTGCCAAATGAGAAATGATCAAAAGCTGGTATCCTTCTTTCTTCTTGTATTTTATTAACCTCCCATGGCCTCTATGGCTCGAATTCCTTCCAAGAGCCTCATCCCAACTCGAATTAGGGAGAGATTCCCATGAATGCCACTTTTCCAACACTTTATAGCCTTCCTCTTCCATCAATTCGAATGGGGGGAATATTGGCTGCCATAAATCCCCTTGTGCACCCTCTTGGAGGATAGTTTTAGCCCTGACATGTCATATATGTCATATTTCATCAATCAGGTCTGAAATTTTTCATGAGTGTCATAGAATCTTCATCATTGTTGTCATATAAGTTAGGGAATCTAGCTCCAAGTGTCACAATTCTTCTATGATGCCTCTTCCTCTTCCGCTCTAATTCGACCCTCCTAGATTCATGCCATGCATAATTCCTCTCCAAATCCTCCAAGAACGTTAGAATCCACCTTGGATTTGAATGGGAGAGAATAGGATGCAACATGGCATGGAGAATATTTCCTTGTGTGGGTCCCACACCACCTATGCCCTCATGATCAAATGCCACCTTATTCTTTTATTATAATAATTTATTTAGACCCTTTAATATATATTTGTCAATATAATGTCCATTCGGGGTCTTATATCTCCCTTATTCCAAGTCTAAATGTTTCCACCCCTACCTAGGGAACTAGTAGATTGGTGGAAATTTCCTTTCATGATATTTATTTGGATGGGGACATTAGAGGGATGAAGGACCTTAATTGACTCATAAAATAAGCCAAGTCTCCATGTGGTCAAAAATATTGGAGATATCCTAAGTTGGCAATCCTAAGGTTGGAAATATATTGAAGAAGAAAAGTCCAAGGAAGGAAACTCCTAATCAGTGTGAAAATGGATATTCTTGTTGTAGATTCATCAATTGGTCGAGTAAGGGGAAAAGGGCCACATAAATAAATATATGCCCCATAATTAATTTTTAAGCACATCCAATTTGAAATAGTTGGAAATCCAAGTAATTTTGGGTTAAAGCACTAAGGAAAGTCAATTAATATGCCCAAGGATCCACTCTCTCATAAAATAATGAATTATTATTATTTTATTTAATATCATGAGAGAATATTGACTAAATTGGGTGCCCAGGGAGTTATTTGGAAAGGATCATTGAGCTAGTGTGCCTATTCCTTTTGCAATTTTTGGCTTAGGTACACTACAGTGGTATCATATCATTTTCCTCTATCCCTGTGTGGTAGCCATATATTATTCAAAATAGAATACCTCCCCCCAAGAGGGACAATTAGAGGAAACCAACTCTAGAGAAGTTGGTAGATAAAGATTCCGTAGAAGCAGATATCCAAGGAGAAGAAGAGACAACAAGTATGGCCGAGGATTAGAATTAAATTAGATCTGGTTTACAATCCATGTCTAAGAATATTGATAATCTTGATAGGATTGACAAGCTTGATAAACTTGATGAGCTTGATAGGCTTGAGGAAATGTCACAGAAGTTTGACAAGCTTGCACTAACATTGGTATAGTGCATGATGAACAAGAATGGTGAAGGAAGGAGTAATATCCCCCAACATGAGGGGAAAATACCATATGGCGAGATCATCTTCTCAAGGGAAAGGCCTCACAATCGACCCTATGAATATAAGGAAGGATTCGTATCTCAACTTGATGATCCTTTCAATGGTGCTTACCATGATCTGGTTGTTGAGGATAGAAGTGATTACAGAAGTAAAAATCAGCCATCAAAGGTGAAGGGAAACAAACTAATTTGTTGCACCTCTCAGGGTAAAAGAGAAGAAAGGAGGACCAAATGTGAATCTTCATCATAATTTAGAGATACCAACAAGGAAGTAGAAGCACATGTGCATAGGAAGTTGTGCATGCACATGAGGAAGCATGTTGTGCTAGCTTGCACAAGGAGGACAAGGATGAGCATCCCAAATCCATCCTCAATCACTGAAGAGGATCATCCAGAGACACATTTCAATTCGGACATGGATCAGAGAACATCTACTGATGGATGATCAATATTTCATGAGGAACCTACTGATGGGTGTCCATGTCATTATGAGGTACCTATTGATGGGTGCCTAGGTTCCAGTGGATCATCTATTGATGGATGCTCAATCCTCTATGTGGATGACATAGAGATCACTTTGAAAGAAGTTGCTATAGACCAAAACTCCCATGAGCTTGAAGACCTTGTAGTAGCTGAAGAAGACCAAGGATAAATTTCACCTTTACCACATGAGCATCATGAAGTTGATCCAATAGAGGAAGAAGAGGAGGAGGTTCGTTCTCATGAACCATCCTTCATTGAAGGGTCTTTGAGGACGAGCGAATGGAATATCAAAGAGTCCCTACACATTCTACATGAAACTACTGCATTGGTGTCAAATTCTTGTTGGAGAGATGCATTAATGGAGGATCCATATTCCATTGGAGACTTGGAGAAATTTTGGAAGGAAATGCAATCTACATGAAAGGTAATTTTTTGCATTTGATTTCTGATAGATATCATTTGTTTGAGCATGTGGAGTTGTTTCATGTTGCATCCTTAAAGGATGAAGAAGATATTGGCAAGCTCGCTTTTGAGTTGAAACTCACCTGGGATTCTTTGAAGAGTACTCAATATGCACTTCAAGAATTCGGGCATCAGATTGAGCATCTTCATGAGAAGTTTCAAGGATCATATTCACCCTCCTACATTTTTGACGATCACTCTCACATGGTTGATTGCATTCTTGATTACATGGAGCAACCTCATGAGATGGCAGATCATGAGGTATGTTCTATTTCACATGTGCTTGAGGAGACTATGTATGAGCTTGATGATATCCAAGAACATCCCATAGATAAAATGAGCTACTTCTTGGAGTGATTCCTTCCTCCACTAGAACAATAGAAGAGATCCCTTATGTTGTACCATATCCTGATGAGTTTGATGCATCCATTGGTTTGATGGATGAGAGTAGTAGTAAATTAATGTTGGTTCATCCTTCATAATAATACTCATTTGATGATGATAATTGGGTGAAGGGATTTTTTTTTATGGTTCCCGAGGAGGAGCAGGAGGCCCCCACATTCGCTCCAGATGACATGTTGTGTGCACCATCCTGTTCCCAGTATCAACGGAGGCATTCCATGCCTTTTTTTGATGCCTCCATATATAGAGGTGCATTTGGTTTACACTTAAATTCATTGAGTGGATCACATGATGGATGCTTTCACCCTTTGACCAGTGGCAAAGAGTTGAGCCATTGGATGTTTTCACATGGGGAAGCACTTTTCTTTCCAGTTGGTTCGGTTGGATGGAGTGTCTTTACATTCCCTTCTTGGATGAAAAGGATCATGATTGAAATCACTGCTTGCATTCATGGATATTTCTATGATACATATTACACCTCTTGTGAGTAGCATGGGCATTCTTTTCTCTTTGAGAATGCCCACCATTTTTGTGGTTGGACATGGGACTTTCACCCTCATCACTTGATCTTCATTGATGTGACCTTTGATTCTTGTGTGCAGTGGACACATAAGAACCTTCTTGTTGACTTGGAGAGACTTGCTTGGGTTCAACCCTACATCGAGGACACATATTTCATGATGGATGGTATCTATATGATTCGGCCTAGCATTGAGGATGACACACTTTCAGTATGGTTGCATGATCTTGTCATTCCGCATGATGGTTCTTTCATCCTTCCTAGTACACTTCATGGTGCCAACTTCTACATGGTGTTGATGATGTTTGGGAGGATGCACACCAAACAGTGGGGGGACCCTGACATTCCTTGGGATGCCAATTTTCCTCATATGACACTGCCACATGGATATTTGTAGTTGAGCAAGTGGGATCTAGGAATTGATTTTCTTGATGGATTTTGTTGGATGGCATTTTCATTGATGGGAGTGAAATACAAGCAATGAGATCTTGGAATTACTTGTCTTTGGAGAAGTTGTTTGCATGTTGGATTTATGGATCAATTCAACCTTCTCTATCATGAGTTCATCTATGTTGCACTTGGTTTCAGTTTCCTACATGGGGAAATTTTGTTTGGATGGACTTATGGTTTTCATGCATGGTGCATTGGAGGATGCACCATACATCTTGCATTTCTCAGGATCATTTGGGACCTTGGGATAATTTTGGGACTTAGTTATTTTAGCTGGGTTAGTGGTAGGATAGTTGGTTGGATGGATTTATTCATGTGGGATATGGTTATGATCACCATGGCATATCGACAACATGATGGATCTTTTTAGCTTAGCTTGGAATTGAGAATTACACTGCTAGAAAGTTCATCAACATATTTTGATGGTGAGAAATCATTGGTTGGCTTCACGTTTTCTATGGAGTTGATGTCATTGCTTGAGGACAATAAATATTGGGAGGGGAGGACTTGTAATGTCGCCAAATTTGGCCATGGACCACAATTTCCTAAGTCACCTAGACTTGTTCATGTTTATTCACCTAGGTTGTGATTTGTGTTGCTTATTTGCTAATCCTAATGTCCAAAGTTAGGAATAGTGCCACATTAAACTATATTGGAATTGGGTAGAATGAATAAGGGTATGATGGACCTTAATTGAGTCATAAAATAAGCCAAGTCTCTATGTGGTAAAAAATATTGGAGATATCCTAAGTTGGCAATCATAAGGTTGGAAATAATTATTGAAGAAGAAAACTCCAAGGAAGGAAACTCCTAAGTAGTGTGAAAATGGATATTCTTGTTGCAGGTTCATCAATGGTTCAAGTAAGGGGAAAAGGGCCACATAAATAAATATATGCCCCAAAATTAATGTTTAAGCACATTCAATTCAAAATACTTGGCAATCCAAGTAATTTTGGGCCAAAGCACTAAGGAAAGACAATTAATATCCCCAAGGACCCACTCTCTCATAAAATAATGAATTATTATTATTTTATTTAATATTATGAGAGAATATTAACTAAATGGGGTGCCAAAGGAGTTAGTTGGAAAGGATAAGAAACTTGACAAACTTGGTTCCAATTAAGGAAAGTTGGTTAGCATATGGAAAAACCATGAAGGAAGTGGACAAACCTAGCCAATGCTCCTCAAAAAGGGGAAGAAGTGTGTGAAATTCAAATCATAGTAGGATAAAATAGCTAAAGATATCCTCACAATTAATAATTTTATTAAGTATACAAGAAAAACAGTGTAAACAAGGCACCATGAACACACAAATGATCAAATAGCAGGTTATTCTATTACTTTCCAACCCATAAATGAATTGTGAACACCCTTATATTACATTTTGGAAAAATAGTGAGCCTTTGGAGGCATCAAGATGAGCTACAAGTGGCTAGCTTACATTGGACCTAAATCCCCCCTAGCTTGACCAATAGTCTCCCAACTCACCTCAAACAGTCACGAATTCCTAATCTGAACATTGGGATGGCTTGGGAGGTCATTAATGATGATGGAAAATGAGTGGGTGAGGATTTGGTGGAGTATAGGTGGCCAAGGATAGGCCAAAATTGCCAAGGGGGGGGGGGGGGGATGGCCACATTCAATGCATGGGCGCCTCAGGTCAAAGCCAGATCCAAAAAATAGTCGATAAGGGTAGGCCTCACTCAGGTAGTGGTAATAAATGAGGGAGGTGGCCATAAATGAGGGTGCCTAACTGTCGGTTTGACCAAAATTGGGCCCTTAAGTGGTGGAATGTGCCATTAATGCCTAACAACCTTGGATTATCATCATTAACCAATGTTTGGACCAATTAATCATCAAAATATATTATGAGACTATGGTCCTAGGTGTAATAATTTTCTAACACCCCCCCTTAAGCTAGAATTGTGTAGCCAAGAAAAAAACGAGGCCTTGGAAACTAAGGCTCAAGTCACCTCTTATAATGTTTATTAGTCCATGTAACCAAGGTCAGGAAGAAAACCACATGGGAAATAAAACCTCCCCTCTAAAATGGACATGAAACAAAATCTAGAAAATATACCAATATTCACCATGCATCACCCACCCCAAGGAGTGATCTAAGGTAGGTGAAGGTCTTCTTAGTGAAACTCTTGGTGAAGATATCAACATTTTGCTCAGTAGATGGGAAATACTGCAAGGAAATAATCCGGTCATGCACCAAGCCTATGATGTAGTGCATGTGTATCTTTATGTGCTTGGTCCTTTGTCTCTGTATTGGATCAGTGGAGATCTTGATTTCACTTTGATTATCACACCAAATGACTGTGGGTGAATCAAATGCAAATCCAAACTCTCCAAGAATACCTTGCAACCACACACATTGTGTAGATGCATTCACTTTTCCCATGTATTCAAACTCAGTCGATGATAAGGAAATAGTGTGTTGTTTCTTGCTAAACCAACAAATGGGACCATGTGAACTTATAAAGACATAACCAAAAGTGGACATCTGGTCAGTGCTATCTATAGCCCAATTTGAATTAGTAAAACCAACTAGTTAAATTGATGAACCAGCTGCATAGTGTAGCCTGAACTGCTTGGTTCCTTGCACATAATGAAAGATCCTTTTGGAATATTTCCAATGGCTCTCATCAGAATCTTTCATTATCTTGCAACAACACCTACTGCATAAGCCAAATCTGTTCGAGAGTGAGTGAGATATAGGAAACTCCCAACTAGTTGTCTATACAGTGAACTGTCCACCAATGGTGAGGAACCCCAATCATGAAGCTTTACCCCTGAAAGGAAGGGAAACTTGGAATCCTTACATTCAGCCATTTTTAACTTTTGTACCAGATCTGAAGCATACTTTGACTGTGAAATTGTGATCCCTTCATCAAATTGATCAATCTCCAAGCCAAGAAATTGTTTCAACAATCCTAGATCTAACATGGAGAATGCACTATGTAATGCAGCTTTAACTGAGCCTATTTATTCAATGAAACTACCAATGATAAAAATATCATCAACATATAGTTCAATAAGAAAAATAGAGTCACTAACATGCTGCATGCAAACATTTGTATTAGATTTGCATCTCTCAAAACCTTCTGATAGCAGAAAATTGTTCATCTTGGCATACCAAGCTCTAGGAGCTTGCTTGAGACCATAGAGGGACTTATTCAACCTGAAAACAAGTGAGGGATCATCAATGAAACCTTTAGGCTAATGCATATATATCTCCTCATGAATATCACCATGAAGAAAATCACTCTTCACATTCATGTGATGAACCTCCCATCGCTTGGAAGCTACAATGGCCAAAACTAGCCTGATTGAGTCCATCTTTTCCATAGGTGTGAATTTATTTGTGTAGTCCACTCCATGTACTTGAGAGGAGCCTTTATCTACCAATATGGCCTTATACTTCATATCAGAACCATCAACAGCCATCTTGGTCCTATACAACCACTTGCATTGCACTAGCTTCCTCTTGGAAAGAAGAGGGACAACCTCCCAAGTTTCATTGTCACAGAGAGACTTCATCTCTTCTTGCATGGTTGCTTTCCATATTGGATCATGTGATGCTTATTCATATGAATATGGATTAGACCCAACCATGAGAAAACAACTCCCATGAATATTTGAATCACAAGTAGACAATGCATTGCTAAATTGTGATCTAGTCTTCCTAGGTTCTTGTGGATCACCTGCAAGTTCACCAGCTTCTTGTATGGTTTCTCAGCCCACTTGGGCCTTGAAGGAGGTTCATGATATGAATTCACTTCATCGTCTTCATCCTCAACATAAGAATCAGAAATATCAAAATATTAAGTATCACTTACATCCGCTTTAGATAGGGGGTTTGAGCATTCCCCTTCTTCTTGGCTAGCTGCATGCATGGGCTCTTCTTCGAACAGAACACTCCTCTCAATGAAATTATTTTGAGATGAGGAGTCAAAGTGCTTGTATCCATTTTCATATTTTTCATATCCAACCACGATGGACTCCTTTCTTTGGGGCTGCAAGGTTTTTCTTTTCTCTGGAGGTATTCTAGCCCATGCTCTTGATCCAAACACCCTGAGGTGAGACACATTAGGCTTGTGTCCCATCCAAGCCTTGAATGGAGTCTTTCCTTACAATGATTTGTGTGGTACTCTTTTTATGAACATATGTAGCACATTTAATGGATTCAGCCCATATTTTAGGAGACAAGGACTTAGTATCAATCATACAGGTAGCCATCTCCTTCAATGCTCTATTATTGCGTTCTGCTACACCATTCTATCAGGGTGTGTAAGGCATATAATGTTGCATTTGAATGCCATTTTCTTCACATAGCTACTGCAGGTCCTTATTGAAATATTCCCTTCCATTATTAGTCCTCAAGACCTTTAAATTCCTCCCACTAAAGTTCTCCATAGAAGCTTTGAAAACTTTGAATGAATTTAACACTTTAGATTTAAGCTTGAGAAAGAATACCCAACAATACCTTGAAAAATAATCAATGAATGTTAGGACATATTTTGAGTTTCCATAGGAAGGTTTAGGAAGAGGTCCTATCACATATGAATGGACCAAACCAATAGGATGAGTAGCTCTTGTTTCCTTCCCCTTCTCATACTTTCGCTTTGCATGCTTCCCAACAATGCACCCCTTACAGGTACCTTTGGAAAATCTAATGTTTGGAAGTCCTTCAACCATGTTTTTTTTGCTCAAGGTCTGAATATATATGTAGTTGAGGTGTTGAAACCTCTCATGCAAAATTCTACTGACCTCATTAGCGTGTGATAGAAGAGCATTACGAGAGGAGTAAGAAATAGAGTGTGAGAACTTGTACATTCTTGACTCATGATCTGCAACACCAACTACTACCACTTTTCCTGTAAAAACTTCAGAAATTTCCACATATTCTTGAGTGAAAATCCCTCTCTTGGCCGAAATAGTGTGGGTCATTTGGTAAACAAAGAGGATATTTGTTGCAATATGAGGCACATACATCACATTACTGAAGTACCCATTTTCTAGACTGATCTTCCCAGTGCGTCTTGCTGAGATCTCTGAATCATCATCCATGAGAATGGGAGGACCACTGTAAGGTGAAAGAGTAGAGAAATTTTCTCTTGCAAAATCCATGTGCCTTGAGGCACATGAATCTATGATGAAAGAAGTGGATTCTGAGGTACTAGCCATCAATGCATGGAATCTCTCCTTGTCTTCAGAAACACCCTCCTTCTTCTTTGAACTTTCTGGAAGAGGAATGTTGTTTTTCCAAAGAAGATGAGTCATCATGTCAATGGTCTTCTTCATGCATGCACTTTAAGGGTGCCAAACCTTTTGAAATTAAGTGAATTTTGTCTCCTCCTTCTTCTTTCCTTTCTCCATGACAGGGTTCAAACCCCCTTCAGAATATCTGGGCTTCTCCTTGTCTTTCTTCTTCTCTTGCTGCTTTGAACCTTTGGGCTTTGGCTTCCCCTTTTCCTGCTTCAAATCACCAGCTACAAGAACTTGGTCCTTTTGCTTGATGGTAACCATTAGAACCAATTTATCTTGTTCTTGTGTAAGCATCTCCATGAAATATTCCAAAGATGGCATCTTCCATTTTCGAACAGTGAGCTTGGTGGAATGGAATGTTGAAACAAACATAGAGTAATCAGGACCCAACTTCGAAAGTATGGACAACACTAGTTGTTCGTCCTTCTTCTTAATGCCACATTGCTTGAGATGAAATACCAAGCATTTGAACTTCGTGAAGAAGTCTTGGATGATTTCGAAACTGCTTGGGATCACAGAGATCAACTCATTCTCAAGTTGGTGGCCCCTAATCTCATTAGTCTTTCCAAACAATGACTCAATCTTGATCCATACTTCATTTGGAGTAGTGAGATTGTCAATATGGAACAAGAGGTCTCTTAAAATCCTGAGACAAAGCATGCCAAAATATCCATCCATCATGTTGAAGAAATTCGACTTCTCTACTATAGAATTTGGCTTAGTTTTAGTTCCCATGGTAACTCTGAATAGACCCTTGCATCTCAGTTGGATTATCATTTCGGTCTTCCACTCAAAGTAGTTGAATGGAGTGAGCAAGATGACATGAGATTGCTCCATTTTGTAGATTGCACACTAGGTGACAAAGAATACTATAAACTTGCAATGCAAACACTCAATCACTCAGGATGGGATCCTAACTAGCTATTCGAACCCTATATTGACAGAAGACACATTCGGGAGCGCGTCACACCCTGGGTAGAATCCAAAGGATTGCTCCAATGGCTTCAAGGAAATGGCCCCCGGGGAATTCTGTGGTTGCTCCACTTATTCTGGTGCACTTCTGAAGTAGTATTGGTTCGACTAGAAGCTCCAATAGCTCTGATACCATATGAAATTAAAATCATAGTAGGATCAACTAGCTAAATATATCCTCACAATGAATAATTTGACTAAGTATACAAGAAAAACAGTGTAAAATAGGCTCAATGAACACACAAATGATCAAATAACAGGTTATTCTATTACTGTCCAACCCATAAATGAGTTGTGAACACCCTTATATTATATTTGGGAAAAATTGTGAGCCTTTGGAGGCATTAGAATGAGCTACAAGTGGTTATCTTACATTGGACCTCAATCCCCCCTAGTTTGACCAATAA
Source organism: Larix kaempferi (assembly GCA_027924585.1). NCBI lineage: Eukaryota > Viridiplantae > Streptophyta > Pinopsida > Pinales > Pinaceae > Larix > Larix kaempferi. Next base: position 1,001,320 of record BSBM01001241.1, read on the forward strand.
TCTCCCAAATCACCTCAAACAGTCACGAATTCCTAATATGAACATTGGGATGACATGGGATGTCATTAATGATGATGGCACATGAGTGGGTGAGGATTTGGTGGAGTGTAGGTGGCCAAGGATAGGCCAAAGAGGGGGAAAAATGGCCACATTAAATGCATGGGCGCCTCAGGTCAAATCCAGATCCACAAAACAGGGGATAAGGGTGCACCTCACTCAGGTAGTGGTAATAAATGAGGGAGGTGGCCATAAATGAGGTAGCCTAACTTCCACTTTGACCAAAATTGGTCCCTTAAGTGGTGGAATGTGTCATTAATTCCTAACAACCTCCTAACAACCTTGGATTATCATCATTAACAAATGTTTGGACCAACTAATCATCAAAATATCTTATGAGACTATGGTCCTAGGTGTAATAATGTTCTAACAAAGTGGTCAATTTAGTTAGAGGGCACATTCATGAGGTCAAATTGGTTGAGAGATGGTTGAGGATGTTAGAAGGGCACATTTATGAAGGCCAAGTTGGTTGGAGGGTGCACTCATGAAGGTGGTGGACCTATTATGGGCCACTAAATAACCAGTCCGTGGTTTTGGGATGTACGTGGTCCATGGTACTGGTTGCCTTTAAAAGCTTAAAAGGAGCATCAAGGCGCACTAGAAGAGGTTGGATATTGTGTTGAAGAAATTGTATTGGATTGCATTGGAAATTCTTGGCTTGGGTGATGCTCCCCATGCTTACCAAGAGGGTGATGGGCCACTCATTCCATTGAATCAAGGAGTGGAGTACTCAAATCCTTTGACATAATTTATTTCATTCTTTCTATAGGTTTTGGTAGTCATCAAGTAGCTTGGTGGAGAAGCATACTCGCCATTTTGGCTTACAACTACTCATATGGTGTTTTTGGTGTGTCCTTGGGTTTAGAGAGTTGGTCTATGGAATGAATTGGATCATATGGATGTAGCATGCCATACTTATTTAATTCAATCTCTTATGTTCTCTAATAATAATAAAAACCAACCCTGTACTGCAGATTTTTTTTTATATTTCGATGTTAATGAACCTATGCTCAATGTGTGTTAATTCTTACTAGTTTGCATAATTCGCCTTAAAAAGTACCTTCTTCTTATCTATTTGAAAATATGAATCCATATTTGGAAATTATATATAAAATTTTTCTAGACACCACTTTTATATCTGAAATTCAACCCCCTTTGGCCCGAGTTGAATCAATTTGAAAACAAGGCAATTGTGCAGTCCTGAATTGGGAAATCTCGCTTCCGGATATCCAATTGACCAAATCGACCTTTGCAGTTTTTTGCAGACATTTTTACTGCACGCCCTGCCATAATAGAGACTGGGGACCTATTCCATAACCCTTCCCTAAGTTCCAAGGCCTCCTACCTTCCCGGAAATCAATTTTTAGTGTCTTTCTTATCTCATTGAGCTAGTGTGCCTATTCCTTTTGCAATTTTTTGCTTAGGTACACTAAAGAACCCCAACTCATTATCCAGTGACCATCAAATATCTCTCACTGCCTAAGGAATATGAGACTTAACATTCGACAATGCAAACTTACCATGATCAAGTAGTGATAAGATTATATCAATAGAGAGGTGATATCCATCTCCAACACAAAGCTAAGGTTCCTCTCTGAATATTATATTTTTTCCATCTCTGATACTCCAAATCATCCATATTTCTATCAAAATAAAGGAGTCTGTGAAGGCTTTCCAAGTGAGAGAGATATTTATTGTTGGCTTTGAACGTTGACGAAACCAATCTAACATAGTTATTTTGTACCCTCAAAAATTTGGTTAAGACCATGCTTCCTTTGAGCTGGTTGCTGCACCAAAGCGTCGGCAACTACTTATCTATATGCCACTCTTACTATAAGATCCTATCAAAGGCATTTATGGACTCCTCCAAAAATGCCTTTGTAACGTTTTCTGAGCTAAGCTTTATTAGTGGTCGAGTTTCCATTGAACTAGTTTAATTGGGAGATTTGTTCTACCCCTCAAGCATTTAAGGTTTTATCTTTACCAGGCATGTAAGCTAAGTGGATCATTTAGACAATGGAAGGCAATGAGACTTTGGAAAATTTTTAAAACAATATATTTGTAAAATAGTTTTTAGATTTACAAGAATATATTTACAACCAGGCTAATAAAAGTTTTTGAACCCACAATGCGTCATGGCTTATAAAGGTGTTTGAACTCGGGTCATGGTTAATAAAGGAAACAAAACTATTGACTCGTTAATAATAAACTTGAATAAAACCTGTAATTCTAAACCAAAAAAATATAATTTCAAGTATTTAGATTTTCCAATTAATAAAGTTTAAAGAAAAAATACTCAACTGGATTGTTGGCTACAACCCCGCCGTCTATAAGGTTGAAAGCTCTTTTAGTATTGTCTGATGAATTTATTGTTTCGAAGTAGTGAGCAGGAAGATATATCGGAGCTGCCGAACTTGCAATGCAAACATCACACAATGACGCATCTTCTAACGGAGTATTTTTGGCCTGGAAAAGAGATGTAGATATATCACACTTTTATTCATTCATTAAAAGTCTGTATTACCTTCGAACGGAGAAATAAGTAGGTAATACAAACGATTTAAGTCTGGTGGTGAAGTATTACCTTAAAAGTCGAGAAGATTACAGGTTGACCTAATTTGATGTCGTATGTGGGAATCACGATGTTCGTAAGTGTCTCGTGTAATAGTACATTCGCCAGATACCCTTTAATTATTTCGTGCAAGTGACGCCCGGAATATTTGGGCCCAAAGAGAACATTTGCCGATCGCATGAAACCTCTGTAACAATATTCTACAAATGAATATTGTAAAAGATAAGACAGAATAATTTGTTTAAAATAGAAGAAAGAAACAGTTATACTAACCTTGGAAAAACAGAAGCACACTTGTCGAAATAGAATTTTGTAGCATCCTTCGCAGTAAACCGTGGACGTCCATTTTCATCTGGAACAACTAGCATTCCAGTGATCAATGCTCCAGTGCTCGTCCCCGCAATTACATCGAAATAATCAGCTATACGAGCGTGTGCCCCGTCAATTTTCTGTTATAACACCTCAACTTAGCACACATCCCCAGCAAGTGAAGAGGACACTAAAAACGCTCAAAAGATTAAATACAAGCGCATATATTAGATTCAATACCTGTAGCTCTTCTTCCAGGAATTCGAGGAAAGTTGCCGCAACAATCCCACGGACGCCTCCTCCGTCAATACTTAGAATTGTTATCATATCTCCAACCGTTGGTAGCTGGTTCCTGCAAGTTCGACTAAGAGTTACAGAGCTGCTATACTGATATATTCAATGAATGGATTATTCGTTATGCTGAAACATTGATATATGCAAACCGGGGGTTTATCCGAGGGAGAACCCGTAAAGATTCAATCCGAAACTTTTTTGCATTTTAGACTGCCATGCCCATGGGTAAAATGCAACGTAGGTGTCGTCTATTTAGATGTTAAGTTTTTTTAAAATCTAAATCTAAAAGAAAACTTGTTATTCAAGGGGAGAAGCAAACTCAGTATGCCAAAAGGATTCATTCAATTAAGGTTATAAAGAATCTTTCAGCAATAAAAAGTGACTATTTACCACTGCGTAAAACAATCCATCATATGATTAACCATCCAAATCCAAAAAATTCAAATGACCTACAGCTCCTATATCCATATATCTCCTACAAGCATCCCTAATAGATAGACTTTTACAATGCTAGAGTTTACTGTAATACCATCTCTAAACTCCTCATAGCTCAGACATCCTTCAGGCAGACCCAATGCCTGTTTGGATAAAATATCAGCTAGGGAATTGAAATCGCTGTAGATATGTTTAATAGTGAACACACTAGTCTTTCCACTAGGCTTTGAACTCTAGTCAACCAATGTTCTAGTTCTATCACCTGCAAAGAAGTATCACCTTTGGTCCAATCTACAATGATTTTGGAGTGGCTAAAAACCTGTATGGATCAAACTTGGTTTGACTCTACAAAGGTTAATAGTCCCCACAATGCCATCATCTCTACTCTTGTCTTTGTACCTACACAGCTGGTTAAGTATGGAGAGGCGAATATTAACCTAGGATAATCTTTGCAAGATAGGTCTAGAGGTTAAGTTGATTCAAAAGTTGCTATAGTGAATCACTTAATTAAGTTATTAAACCTATCATAAATGAATGTAAAAAATTAGTAGTTTTTGTTAAGCTCAATGTATACCATAATCTATGGGCGATGATTGTGGGCTATTACTATCAAATTGTAAAGTGGTTAGAGAAAGTAATCACTAAGTTCATAAAGGTTGCCAAAGGTTATGAAAGGTTGATTATAGTAATATAACAAGGAAATTCCATAGATTGATCCAAAAGGAAATTTTATAGATTCATTCAAGATAGGGATCCCCCTTCAAGATGTGGAATTTCATTATCAAATTCATAATATGTCTTTAGATGGGCAAACTTCTCAAGACGATCAAGTTGTCTCTCAATAGACTGGTCTTTTTTATTAGTTTCAAGAAAAATGACATCTCTAAGAACACAAACTTCTTGTTTACCTCATTATAAAGACAATATGCCTTGGAGGTTTTTGAGTACCCCAAGAAAATGCATCTTCGACTTCTAGCACCAACCTTGTTTCTTTCCTCCTTTGGTATCAAGGCATAGCAGGTGGAACCAAAAACCCTGAGATGCCTAATTGAAGGAAAGTGGACAAACCCTATTTCAAGTGGAGTCTTATCTTCAAGAGCATGAGATGAACTTCTATTTCTCAAATATGTTGCACATAGTACTGCGTCACCCAAAACATCAATTTCACGTTCTTGAAAAACATCATTGAACGTGTTGTATTCATTAAAGTTCTATTCATCCTTTCTGCTACACTATTTTGTTGAGGATTGTAGGGAACTGAAGTTTGATGTGTAATCTCATGTTTACAAAGATAGTCTTCAAATGCATTAGAAGTATATTATTTACCATTATCGGACCGAAATGTACCAATATGTGCTTGTGCTTGATTTTCTATCCATGCATGAAAGTTCTTGAAAGTTTGAAATGCTTTGGATTTTGTCTTCAACAAATATACCCAACACATTCTACTATAATCATCAACAAAGATCATGATGTACTTATTACTATTTGCAGAAGGAGTTGGTGTGGGGTCACATAAGTCAGCGTGAACCAACTCTAACTTTCTACATGCTCTCAATTTAGACTCTTGAAATGGTTGCTTACTATGTTTCCTAGTATGCATGCATCACATTTGTTCTTTCGCTTAGGATTGGTGGGAAAACCAAATACACCATTCTTTCTTAACAAACGAAGACTGTTATAATTCAAATGACCAAATCTACCATGCCATAGTAAACTAGATGACATATTACCTTCTTCATGTTGAGAGAGGTAGGAAAAGTTTTGAACTCTTGCAGAAGAGCCCCTCAAATTCAATAACTGTCCATCTTCATAACCGGTCATGATGACCTTGTTGTCAAAGGACTTTTTTATCTCTACAATTCAATCAAACATGTGAATTGAATGGCCTTGCTATCAAATCTACACTAAGGAAAAAATGATTCTCTGCAACTCTGGAAGATAGAGAACATTCTTTAACACAAAATCAGAGAATCCAGGAAGCGTAAGCCTGATTGAGCCAATTCCACGTGGTTTGAGTCTAGATTTGTCTATAAAGTATACCATGTCATCTAAAATTTCATTCAATTCTTCAAAACAATCTTTCCTAAAAGTCATATGAGATGTTGCACCAGTATCAAGCAACCAACAATCTTTGCGAGAAGAAAGAGAAGTTATTCCATTAATTCCAAGATTACAATATGCAACAATACAATGAGCAGAATCAGGGACTTTACCAGCCTCTTGGGATTTTATTCTTGTCTCATTTGTTCTAGTTATGTCTTCTTTTGATGGAGTGCCAAGAAGCCCAGCACTGATATTCTTCATGTCCAGTCCTCCCAAAATGCTTGCACTTCATATTTGATCTTTACTTGAGTTATTTTTTCTTCCTCTGCCTCTGAAATTTCTTCTTCCTCTTCCTCTTTTGTTGTTTTCTCCCTTGGAAGGGTATTTAGGCTTTCTCTTTTCTTTTTGAGAAAAGCAAAGAGATTCTCCAATATTCTCACTTGTCTTCTTTCCAAATTCTTTCTCTCTGTCTGTAATCTTTTATACCAAGGTTTCAAAGGTAAGGTCTTTGAACTTATCACTTGCTTGCAAAGACTCAAGATAGTTTGAGTGAGTAAGGTAAAGATATTTTACAAATGATGCAAGTGAAAGGTCTGGTTTCATACCAGAGGCTTGAATTTTGTGAATGATTTCTCTAGTCTTAGATGCAACCAGCATAGGATCATTATACTTTACTTCCAAACTGAATAACTTTAACATTAGTTGAATCACTTCCATTTCAGAGTGTGAGTCATACAAGTCTTTTAGTGTCTTTAAAGACTCAAAAAAACATTTTGTAGGAAATATATGTTGGCTCACCTCTTCACTAACAATAGCAGAGATCATGGAAAAGGATTTCTTTTCTTTGGTCTTCCAGATAGCAAGTTATTTCTCTGATGTTGGAGCTTTTGGATCAAAACTAATGATTGTGCCTTCATGAGTCATAATGATTTTTCCTTCACAGATGTTGTCCCACAGATCATTGTAGATGAATGTAGCTTTGATCTTCCTTGACCATTCTAGATAAGTGTCCTTGCCAGTGAGGACAACACCAACTATTGATGACATTGAATGCATCTTCTGCAATTTGATCTTGAACTGCAACTTTAGACAAAGTATCTAGGAAGAGAAAATATGAAGGTGTAGGTTTAAATTCCTACTCCCTTCTTTACAAAGTGCTTCTTATTACAATATAATTCTGTAGCGCTCCCCACAATGCTATTACATACGATTATGCAACACTATTTGATTATGTAGCCCTATTACATACAATTTCATTTGATGTGCAGCTTATAGATCATTACATTTACCTCTACTCTAGCTCAAATATTCACTAGGACAAGTTATTTTTTTAAAACAAATACAATAATATAGTACCATTTACATCTTTTACATTCAAATATGGATCAAGATATCATCAAGCAAGGGTGCATTTTCACACTAGAGAGAAGTAGTCTTCACAAAACTGATTTATCACTTCAGAATTGATTGAGATCAATGTGTTAAATTTTCAGAATTTACTTCAATCTGATCTAGGATCTTAACTGAGAGAACAACATGTACAACATATCTACAGCATATCAATCATGGAGACAATAATGCAAGCACACAAGAGACACAAAGATTTACTTGGGGAAAACCATAAAGGTGAAAAACCCCAATAACTTCCTCAGAGATAGATAGAGCAATGATACAACCAACCAATAGAGATAGCCATAACCTAGCAGCAATCCTCCTCCTCCATAAGTGCGCCTCTCCTCCTTGAGAGCATGTGTGAGAAGTGAGTGAGCAAATAGAGTGCCTCCCGCACTCTATTTATACTTGACTTGACTTGCCTTTTTACCTAACTCATGTCGGCTCTAACTTAACCACATGACATAATGCTGAGTGGGCCGACCCCCAATAGGGTGGTCTAATAACCCTTTGACCCACATGTCCGACCCCCAATAGGGTGGTCTAATAACCCTTTGACCCACATGACTTATACAGGGCCGACCCCAAACAAGGTGGTCTAATAACCCATCAAGTATAAGTTACGACACTTACAATATAAATGACGACACTTCCTTATAGAGGAATAATACCATCTCTATAAGAATACAATATACATATATGTGAAATACATTCTGAAGTTACATATACATCAACACTCCCTCTTAACTAGGAAGGTATTTCTCAGCACAGTTCTTCTAGCACAAGTCATATTCTCTGGATCATCGTCACTAGATAATCGTCATCGAGTCATCATCATCGTCACTGCTGCTACTATCTCAATCAATCTCTGAATCTACTCGTCATAGGAAGTTCTACAGAGCCAGTCCTTTTTCATACTGGATGTAGGCCCACCACCTGCAGGTCTTCATCATCACTGGCCATACTGTGGAATCCTCAGGACTTTTACGTGCGTCACAAAACCTCGAAAGAGCATCCCAGGATGTTACGAGCACACAGCTCTACCTATAGGATCTCCCAGGGCACCGAATTACATGTGACCTCACCACAAAACCTCGCAAGAGCATCCCAGGCTGTTACGAGCACACAGCTCTACCTATAGGATCTCCCAGGGCAACGAATTACATGTGGTCATGGCAAAACCTCGCAAGAGCATCTGCCAGATATCCCAGGGAACCGAATTACATGCCATAGGCAAAACCTCGAAAGACTATCTGCAGATCTCCCAGGGCACCGAATTACATGCCATAGGACAAAACCTCGAAAGAGCATCTGCCAGATATCCCAGGGAACCGAATTACATGCCATAGGCAAAACCTCGAAAGACTATCTGCAGATCTCCCAGGGCACCGAATTACATGTCCTCCCAGAGCAAAACCTCGAAAGAGCATTTGCCAGATGTCCCAGGGCACCGAATTACATGCCATAGGAAAAACCTCGAAAGACCATCTGCAAATCTCCCAGGGCACCGAATTACATGCTCATCTGCACAACCTGATCCACAGCCACAGAGTATCAACCTGATACTCACCATACATCATCCTGATGTATCCATGATCATCCTGATCATTATCACTGCAACGTCCTGCTGCATGTCATCTGGAGCAACATCCTGAAGCTCGTCATCTATGATCATCCTGATCATCACTGCAACATCCTGCTGCATGTCATCCGGAGCAACATCCTGAAGCTCGTCATATATGATCATCCTGATCATCACTGCAACATCCTGCTGCATATCATCTGGAGCAACATCCTGAAGCTCGTCATCCATGATCATCCTGATCATCACTGCAACATCCTGCTGCATGTCATCCGGAGCAACATCCTGAAGCTCGTCATCCATGATCATCCTGATCATCAATGCATCTACCTGATGCATATCATCCGGAGCAACATCCTGATGCTCGTCATCCATGATCATCCTGATCATCAATGCATCTACCTGATGCATACCAAGTATCTACCTGATACATATCATCATACATGATCCTCCTGATCATACAATGTATCCACCTGATACAAATACATGATACATATCATCATACATGATCCTCCTGATCATTAATGCATCTACCTGATGCATACCAAGTATCTACCTGATACATATCATCATACATGATCCTCCTGATCATCAATGTATCCACCTGATACAAATACAAATACATGATACATATCACCATACATGATCCACCTGATCATACAATGTATCCACCTGATACATATACATATACATGGTCCAAGCATCCAACATGATGCATATACAAAATACGTACACATGATCCAACTGATCATATCCAGCATCAACATGATGCGTACATACATACAAAATGATCCAACTGATCATATCCAGCATCCAACATGATGCGTACATATATACATAAAAATGATCCAACTGATCATATCCAAGCAGAAACCAGAACATCATCCTGATGCTCATCATCCAGCGCTTACATCCACAGCCATGTGAATGATCCTCCTTCCAACATGCTTGGAATGGCTTCAGCAAATGTGTCCATCACTTCTTCCTTGAAGTGTCCTCGATCTGAAGAACGCCAAGCCTCTCTCTCTGAAATACTCGAACTTCACCCTGGCTAGTGGCTTCGACAGCACATCTGCAATCTGCTCGTCTGTCGCAACATATAGGAGCTTCACGGCTCCTCTCTGCACCATATCCCTGATATAGTGATATTTGATCTCTATGTGTTTCGACCTGTCATGAAACACTGGATTCTCGGACAGCTTCACACAACTCTGGTTATCACAGAAGATATCAGTAGCTTCCAATGGGAGATCAAATAGCTCAGACAGTAGCTTCCGTAGCCATACTGTCTCACAACTAGCTGAACAGGCTGCAACATACTCTGCCTCAGCTGTACTCAGTGCTACGCAGGACTGCTTCCTGCTAAACCAAGAGATCACACCTGATCCCATACTGAAGCAACACCCAGATGTGCTCTTCCTATCTGCAGCACTGCCAGCCCAATCTGAATCAACATAACCCTACAGGTTAAACTTTTGATTCGCCTCATATCTGAGCCCATAATCCACTGTACCCTTCAGGTACCTCAGAAAATGATTTACAGCAACCAGGTGAACACTCCTCGGATCCGTCAGGAACTGGCTCAATGTGTTCACAGCAAAGCAAATATCTGGTCTCGTGTTCGTCAGGTACATCAAGGACCCAATAATCTGACGATACATAGAAACATCAACTGGCTCAGATGAAGCATCAAAGAAGCTTCAGATTCGATGCCATAGGTGTGGCCATGGCTTTGCAATCCATCATCCCAAATCTCTTCAGGATATCTACTGTGTACTTCCCTTGACCAAGGAAGATCCCACCTGCATTCTGCCACACCTCCATGCCAAAAACAAATAGTGCATCATCCCCAAGTTCTTCATCTCGAACTTGGAAGAAAGCTTCTGCTGCGTGTCGGCAATCAATCTATCTTTACCTGTAACAAACAGGTTATCTGCATATAAAAGTAGTATCACTGGATTGCCTTCCTCAACCTTGTAGTAAAGGTTGGAATCCGCTTTACTCTTGGTAAAGCCCAAACTGGATAGAAAGCTGTCTATCCTACCATACCAAGTTCTTCACACATATATGACTACACCATGCTGTCTTGAAATCCATCTGGTGTATCTTCTATTTTATCACTTTTATATTTCTCAATGCTGCCATCTGCAACATGCTTGATCTGATAGTTCCATTTGGAAGTCATAACAAACTTCCCTTCACATCTTGGGACTACATCCCAAACATCATTCTTCATGATCGATGGATCATGGCATTCCATTTCTTCATCCCAAATCCTGGGAACTTCAATATCTTCAATAAATAAATTTGTTGCTGAACAAATGTTGTAGTTCTTCTTTTGTAGGAGATGGCATACGATCTTTCCTACACAACAGGTTAAATTGCATGATTAGAAAACATCTCATAGTTTTTAGAACAAATTCTTACACATAAATAAATATGTCATACAGTCATGCAATTATCTTAGCCAATGCTTCAATACAACATTTATCCATATCCCGTAACTTTCTAGATGCCTTCCAATCTCTACCAGAACATTGTTAAGAGTGTGCACAACTCCCAACATGTCAGCAAAGAGGTTTCATTCTAGATAAGTAGCAATGGAATGTTGTACAGTGCCATAGGCTACTTACCCATGCATATTAGTAGTATACTGTTCATTAATGTAATTATTCTAATATGCACAATACATATTCTAAGTCTAAGACCATGAGCATATACATCATTGAACAATTTTATTTAAACAAACAAATATGTAAGAAATGATGATTAAAAATACTTATCTTTCTTTGTTCGTTGGGTGGACTCCCTCTGAGTCTTTGCTTCCTTGCAGGAGCTATTGGAGTCCTAATCTGAAGTAGCTTCTTCTACACTTCTCTGTTGTGGAATGTAGAAAGATGGTCAACTCCCTCTGAATATCTGCATCCTTACAGAAACTACTGAAGTGTGCTCTTTTTCTTTCTTGCAGGAACAACTGGAGTGTGCTCCTTTGCTTTCTTGCAGGAACAACTGGAGTGTGCTCCTTTGCTTTCTTGCAGGAGCAACTGGAGTGTGCTCCCTCTTGATCTTTGCTTCCTGAATTACCTGTTCTTGAACTCATATTCATCCTTGGTCCCTATGCATGCTTATTAGTATCATGATTGTGTTATCCTTGTGATTTCATATAAAATCATACATTCATTAGTATACTATTAAAACACAATAATTTCAAGCATGTATACTCATGATCATTTCAAACAGAAATAATAAGCATTAGCATTCAAGGTTTATGTAGTATTCTTATGGTTAATCAAATCATAAGGAACATAACATGTCTAAACTGATAATTACTCAAACCTATGACACTTCAGGTTAGTTGAATCATCAATCAGGATAAGAGATATAATATGCATAAAACCATGACTATTCAAACCTATGATTTCATGATTCTTCTTGGTTAGTCAAATCATCAAACAAAGTAAAAAGCATAATATGCCTAAACCCATGATTACATAATCAATCATGCCAAGTATACTTATATAAAGGATCTTATCACAAGATGAGATTGTAACTTGATATAGGAAAAACATACCTGGATTAGCATGCTAGCTATTTATGTCTAACATACTCACATGATGTCTTCTTTTTCTTCTTCAATGACTTGTGCTAGTAACCTGTATATCTCATAGGTTAACTATTACAAAACCAAGTTATACATACCTCGTAAATGGATCTTCTATGAGATCCATGACAATGGATGAATCTTTGTTCTTGAACAAAAACATGATTTGTCTTCTTGGTGTACTTTTCATGTTAGTAGACAACATAAAACCCATACAACATCACAATGTGTTAGTACAAACATAAGTTTCATACTCCTAATAAATGAATGACTTCTATCATGCATTCATAATTTTATTAAGGTGATATGATAAGTCTAAAATCAAGATTGTACTAACCGTGATAACATGAAGACAAACATACCATAAACTTAATTATGAACAAATCTCAAAGCATACCTCGATGAGTCATACCTGTCGAGATCACTTGTAATCTTCTTATGTAAGGCCTTAGCCTCATCTCCCTCTGAAACAGGAACTTCTTCACTTATGCAAGTGACCAATCCATCTTCTTCTAGGATCAACCCAATCCACTTGATTTGCAAGAACTGGACCTGGAGTTGGATATGGGTTTGTCAGAGAGACCCCAAAAATTCAAACTTTGAATTTCAAACTTCCGAAAGGATAGGAATATGCGCCTTGATGAACTGATCAAACTGGTATATTCAGAATTTGAAGACTGCAAAGTTTCACTCCTCAATTTTTCCTTTGAAACTTCCAGATTCACTGGACGTGACTCTGAACTGGGGTTTGATGAAGCCCACTCTTCTACCCAATCAAAATGTTTGATCCAAATCTCTAAGCTTCTATTTTTCTGAGGAGCTTCCAGCCGTGGTCACAGATTTCAAAAATTCCCATTTTTACAGAAGCCCTAATTTTCCATTTTTCTGATCAAAGTCCCGAACTAGGGTCTGATCAAACCCGGCCTTCTACCCAGCCAAAAATTCTGATCTTGGTCTCTAAATTTCTATTTTGATGAGTAGCATCCAGCCGTGGTCTCCGATTACAAAAATTCCAACTTTCTTCAAAGCCCTAAATTCCGGAAGCCATGAATGAAGGTACCAAAAAATAATTCTGTTTTGACAGAAATATGTACCTGATTGTTTCTGGTGTAACTCCGAAATTTTTGATCCACAGGGTCTGAAAAAGTTTTCTGACATAGCCTGACCTGTTAGCTTTCCATCCTGACAGGTCTGACCTCAATTGGATGTTCTGAGAGAGAGTTATGCCAAATGTCGCAACGTGACCTGTTTTGGGAAAATACAGGAGAGCAAACTTGTACGGTGTGCCACGTGTCACTGTTTGACCTTCGGCCTCTGAAAAAGTTTTCTGAGATAGCTCGGCCTGTCTACTACCTGTCCCTTTTCACGAAATTTCATTTGGAGCTTCCTAGCCCAAGTTATGACCTTTTTCCCAAGGTCACCTGATTTTGACTCAGATCTGGAAGAGGCAGAAACCCTATATTGTACAGATCATAAATCACAAAGTACAACGAATTAGAGGTTGTCCTTTGGACACAAGATACCTGGAGATCTTAGCTTCGGCCTGTAACAATTTCAGATCCGAAAACTTCGCCAAAACGGATTTATAGCGAAAGTGCTACGATGACTGGTTTTTGCTATATCAAGCCCTAGCATTGTAAGTGCAACAAGTGTCATACATGCCATATCATGCCTTCTTTCAGGCTAGCTCTGATACCATGTTAAATTTTCAGAATTTACTTCAATCTGATCTAGGATCTTAACTGAGAGAACAACATGTACAACATATCTACAACATATCAATCATGGAGACAATAATGCAAGCACACAAGAGACACAAAGATTTACTTGGGGAAAACCATAAAGGTGAAAAACCCCAATAACTTCCTCAGAGATAGATAGAGCAATGATACAACCAACCAATAGAGATAGCCATAACCTAGCAGCAATCCTCCTCCTCCATAAGTGCGCCTCTCCTCCTTGAGAGCATGTGTGAGAAGTGAGTGAGCAAATAGAGTGCCTCCCGCACTCTATTTATACTTGACTTGACTTGCCTTTTTACCTAACTCATGTCGGCTCTAACTTAACCACATGACATAATGCTGAGTGGGCCGACCCCCAATAGGGTGGTCTAATAACCCTTTGACCCACATGTCCGACCCCTAATAGGGTGGTCTAATAACCCTTTGACCCACATGACTTATACAGGGCCGACCCTAAACAAGGTGGTCTAATAACCCATCAAGTATAAGTTACGACACTTACAATATAAATGACGACACTTCCTTATAGAGGAATAATACCATCTCTATAGGAATACAATATACATATATGTGAAATACATTCCGAAGTTACATATACATCAACACAATGCACTAAAAAAAAGGCACAACATATGGAGGTTGAGCCTCCCCGCTACCGATTCACAGCACATAAGCGCAATAGATTTCTCATGTAAGAGGAATGATGTTCCCCGAGGTTGTAGTTCACAAGATTGGGATTAAAATTTTCACAAGATATGTGCAGTCAATTTGGTTTACCTCCATGAGTTGTTGCATTCATCCAATGGATTCTTCACAACTTCTCAAAATGTGGCTACAAAAATCAGACACATGCAACCTCTCAGGATCACCTTAATCGCAACAACAATGCTGTTTGTAGCTCTGTTGGGCATGGCCCAAGTTGGAACAATTTTGATGAAGTGAAGTTCAGAAATGCGCAGTTAGAGAAGCGAAGTCCAAAGAAGCAGCACAGTTCTGCTGATGCGCAGTTCCAACACAATAGCTATTTTTGGCAAAGAATATAAGTAAAGTAAGGTCCAGTAGCGACCTATTTTGGGTAAGCGACTCCATTATTCCCCAGAGTTGTGTAAGGAGTAGCATGGAAGCAGATGAAAGCGACCTGTCAACCAGAGTGGCGGAAACCGTTAGAGGAAAAACGGTGGGGCGATAGCAACAGAAATGCCAGAGTGGTCGAAAGGGACATGCCACTATGCAGTTAGAGCCGTTCTGTGAGAACTGAGGCTGTCAAAAGGGTGTCAAAGCTAGGAGTGGCACAGAAAGGTGGCCAGAGGCGAGTGGAGTAGTTGTCGACTACGACAGGCCGAGTTAGCGGGGTAACAACACCATTTTTGGCAACTCTAGGGTTTTGGCCCATATTCATTGTAAAGACGTGACTTGCAGGAACGATCTATAAAATGAGCAATTTTGTAAGGAAAGGGTGGATTTTTGTTGATCTCTCATAGTCTTGTTTTGATCTTTTGGAAAGACTAAGTATTGTAAAGAGGCTCTGCAGCTGTGTGCGTAGAGACCCATTGAAGAGAGGAAGAGGCTCTGCAGCTATGTGTGCAGAGACCTATTGTAGAGAGAAGAGTCTGCAGATGAGTGTGTAGACTGGAACTGTTGAAACCTTCCATTAATATAAAAAAACAGTTCCTGTGGACATAACTCCCATCTGGGGGGTGAACCACGTAAATAAGTGTGTTATGTTCTTGAATATGTGTGATTGTGTATACTTACACTTATGTTTACATTCACATTTATACTTCTGAATGTTCCTGCTTTTATATGTATTTTCACATATATGATCAATGAGAATAATATGCTAAGTATGAAACATGTATGAATGAATTCACAAGTATTTCTGGATATGTTGAATGCATAAGTAGTAGAAATAACACTAAGTCAGCGAAGCCTGAAAATTGTGTGATTGTTAAGAAGTAGCGCAATCTGGAGTTGCGATGTCCTATTGTTTAAGTGGTCATCCAAAGTGCACAATCCTAGTATGCACTATGATATAATAGGTAGACGCGAAGTAGGTGTGACTTCGCATTATTCCCCAGTTTGTTAACCGCGCATCACCTAATTACAGAAACCTGCTTCTGTAATCCCCCATAACTTCGCCTCGGGTGAGGCCTTAGCTTGTTCGCAAACTGTTGCCGAAAGGGCTGGTGAAGAAGGGTTTTGTTGGACCACAACTGTGCAGAACCTAGGTCAATACAAGAAAGTTAAAGAACAAGGTTCATACACAACAAATGGTTCCGTTTCCATACAGAACTGGGTGGATAATACAGAAAAAAGGAGTTTTCAAGAAAGGAGAACAAACATCTGCGTTTCTCTGACGAAGAATGGTTGCAGAGATACCTATGGTCTAACATTTATGAAATTTTCTTCGTATCCTTCAACAACGATCTATATGAGTGGCTATCAATATTAGCAGAACGAAAGAACTGCTATCAAGGTGGAGAACCTACAGAGTGGACTCCAGAACTAATTCAAAGACTCAAAGAAGTGGATATCCCAATCACAAGAGCAGTAGTATTCTGGATAGATAGTATACTAGAAGGCTACGTGACATAATTTGTTGTGGACACTCTGAAGTCTTATAGCGCAGCCAAGGCCGAGTTCTTCAAAGGATTCAGAGGTAAGTACCTGAACAATCTCAATCTGTACATTAACATGTTGTTAGCAGAGAAAGGTGTCTTAAGAATGCAACGAGATCCCTAGAAAATTGTATCTGTAATGTTCAGTAACACATACAACGACATTGAGGAAGATACCTATACATTAAGAAGTGGTAAAATATATAAGTATAATACCAAAAAGAGGCCTAATGAACATGAAATTTGCATCTCTCTAGAAACAGACTTACAGGTTGAGACTGATAGCGAAGCAGAACCTAGAGTAACTCTCTATCAGCCTATTATTCCGTAGAATCCTCTAGTGGACAACCGAAATACTACTAACCCACAGAACAATAGTAGTAGTAACACCGCAAGAGCAAGTACTCAAAAAATTCCAAGTAGTAGTATCCCTAACACAGCGCAGAATACTACACCACCTATAAGGAGAATGACAGACAACATCAAGCTGCTGATATTCAAATGAACGGATCTAGAAGACCCTGAGCAACATTGGTTTCTTTGTGAAGCCATGTGGAACGTTAAGCAAGTCCATGATGATGTTGTTAAGCAAGCACAATTAGTTACAACATTTAGGGACAGAGCCTTGAATTGGTTTATGAAGTATTATGTTGGACAGAATAGGACCCTAGTGGATATCAAGGCTGCGCTCCTAAGAGAATTTAAAAAACCTAAGTCTGAGTCACAGTGTATCACAAAGCTCAAAGAAATTAAGTAAAAACCCAGTGAGACAGTATGGGAATTTGTTCAAAAGTTTAAAGCACTGCTAGACCAAGTTAGTTTTGACATAGCACCACAACAACACCAGAAGTGGTTCATAGCTGCGTTGTTTCCACACATCAGGTTTCCATTGATGCAACCAAAAAGTTACTTCACAAACGGAGGCCCTAGATATTGCGATGAAACTAGAGGCTTCACCCATCTGAGAAACTAGCGCAGGTATGGTTCAGATACAAACCCAGCTAGAAAACCTGACACTACAACTATAAGACATGAAGAAAAAAAAAGAAACCAAGGAAGAGGTCCAGTGTACAAAGTGTAAACGCAAAGGACACCCTAAGGAACGTTTCCTGGTGTTGAAATATTACCTCGCTAGTGGAGCTCCATACCCACTCAATCAACAACAAGCCGGACCATGGTGTGAGATTTTTCGATGTAGAGGACATCGCCCAAAATATTGTTATTTAATTCAGAAGTATGTGCGGACACCCAAGAACTTATACTGCACATTCTGTAAATCAGTTGGCCATGATGATAGAAACTCTAGAGCCTATGAACTAATGATGGAAAGAAAACATGATGTTTAACGAGTACAAGAAGAAACGCCGCATAATAATGAAACTGCGCAGTATGACCAAGGCACGTATAGAGGACGTGGCAGATTCATAGGAAGAGGACGAAATGCTGGGCAAGGTCAAGGAAGAGGCAGAGGTCAGATAGTATGCTATAACTGCGCTCAACCTGGACATTTATCCATAGATTTCACAAATGCTTGTACTACCTGCAAATATTGTAAATCTTTTGACCATGTCATTGAGGCATGCCCTGTTTTGCAAGCAAAAATGCAAGAAAGAAGGTAAGAGGCACAAAAAAAAAACGTACAGATGATCACAACAGAAAAGAGGAATACAGATTACGACATTCATGTTGTGATGCGAAGTGGAGCTATGACCGGTGCAGATCAAAGAGCGGAAGCTTCAACATCTGACAATCAACAAGATAAACGGAAGCCCACTGAAGGGACTTGGATAAGAAAAGCGATTAGCATAACACCATATTACAATCTAAACAAAGAAAAAGAAATCTTCATGGAATCTAGAGAAACCTTCAAAGAGCCAAAACCTGTAACTCCAAGAATCCAGTTGCGAAGTGAGACCACACCTGTGAAGGATATGCCAGCCTCATATGATGAATTGCGCACTACAACAAACCTGGTGAGTCTTGTTGCGCATATTTTTTAGAGCTGTATCAAGCTGTTGAAGCAGGAAAATGCTTTAGCAGAACTACAGAACCTATTGAGTCATTATGAGCAGCACAATGTGGTGAATGAAGCACATGGAGTGGTTCATCATATTAAGAACCATAAAAGAACTGAAAAAGGAAATGAGATTGAATGTGTAGATCGGAGATTTTGAAATGGATGAGATCATGCTTGAATTAGGCTTAGAAGCAAAATGTCTTAAACAAGCAGACATGGGAACAAATGGGGAAGCCGAATTTATCATGGTCACCAATACAATTGAGATTAGCGAATCAAGAGAAGGTTAGCAAGCGTCCTTGTTGACATTGATGGAGTGCGAAGTAGAGAAGACTTCGAAGTGATTGAGATCGTAGATGGTAGCCAACCTTATCTTGCACTATTGGGGATAGATTGGCCAATGAATAACCTCGCAATTATAAATTTGAAAAAGAAGCAGATGATATTTGAAGGAGCAGATATCAAGGTTATTGCACCCTTGGATCCTTCACAAGGTCCTTGATACACTGAACCAATCAGAGAAGAATGCAGAGCTCAATATCTAGATTGTATCTACAAGATGACAGCGAATAAGGTAGATTACGTCAACCCAATGGATGATGGAACATTGAGTTGGCGATGTGACAGTTCTTGCATATCTAACTCAGATGCAGGACTGGAGAACTGGTAGAGTAGAATGCACGAAGTATCAGCCAGGAGGTGTGCGCATCTCACTAGATCACTACGCTAGATTGGAACAGAGGTAAGTCCAATCCCTACTTATGATGGCTTGACTAATATTCATACATTTTTTCAAGAATATTATATATCAGTTTCAGATGAACATAAGATAGCAGCATTGGATACAACACTACGCACTACACCTACCAGATGGTGGGTTTCACATAAGTATAATTTGACCACGTGGGAGCAATGCAAGCACATGATGGAAATCAGATTTCTAGAACAAACTGAGCTTGTACAAGTAAAATATAATGGACAAACTGATCCTAGAGATCACGTAGACCACTGTATGAAAGCATGGACACATGTACCGCAAACAGAATGGGCTCATCTATTTGTACACACGCTAGAACAGATTCCAAAGAACTGGTACACAGATATGGAACTTCACAGACAAACAGTGGAATGGTCTGTCATGAGTAAGAATTTTAACACAACTTTCAGCTTTTAAGATGAATGTCCCAGTATAAATGAGGCATTACAGATCGTCAAAAAGAAGGTATTCAATGAGACATTAGAACCTGTGTATCAATAACCAGAATGGGAAAGACAGCTAGAATATGCCCTAGAATGTTATAACTTCGCTTTAGATGAAGACGAGGAGGAAAGCGATGATGATGACCCATGCAATATAAACATACCTGAGTCACAAGGAAAACACGAGGTAGAAGGACAACAATTGGAGATCCCAGATTTGAGTAATCCTATAAAAAATAAAAAAAAGTGAACATTGGAACTACTGAAGAACCAAAGTTCGCTTCTATAGGCGATTACTGGGATGAGGAAATGGTTCCGCAGATAGCAGATTTACTACACAAATACGAAGACTTATTTCCTACAAATTTTTCTGAAATGAAGGGTATTTTGGGCAACTTAGGGGTTATGAAAATACCTCTCAAGCTGGATGCGAAGCCCATTAAGCAGAGACCTTACCAACTAAATCCAATATATAAAGAAAGAGTAAAGGAAGAACTTGATAAGATGCTCTATGCAGGAATCATCGAATCCGTAGAAGAGTAAGAATGGATAAGTCCCATGGTTATCCAAGAAAAGAAGACTAAAGGTGAAATTAGGATCTGCGTAGACCTAAGAAAGCTAAATGATGCATCACTACATGACCCATTTCCTACTTCATTCACAGATGAAGTCTTAGACAATGTTGGAGGGAATGAGGCATACTCTTTCACTGACGGATTTTCGGGATATCGTCAGATCTGAATCGATACAACAGACGGGCACAAGACCACATTTTCCACATAATGAGGCTTGTTCCAGTACACAGGTATTCCCTTTGGCCTGAAGAACACACCTGCTATTTTCTCGAGAGTAGTCATTGCTGCATTTAAGGATTTTATCCACAAATTCTTAGAGGTATATTTTGATGATTGGACAGTATTCGGATTATTGAAGAACCATTTTTCCAGCTTAAGACTGACGTTAGCGAAGTGTAAACAACATCAAATTTCCCTCAATCTAAAGAAAATCAATTTCTATGTTCCCTATGGAATTCTACTAGGACACATCGTTTGTAAACAGGGGCTGATGGATTGTGCAAAACCATAGCTAATTGGGCATTTCCACCATTTTTCTCAATATGTCTGTCTTTCACCACTCTTTACAACATGACATACACAACCATTTTTGAAAAAAGTTTAGGCGTAGATAGCATTGTTTATGAATATTCCAAATATGTATTTTAAAAAACAAAAATATTTTTTTTCTACTTTTTTCCTATTTTTCTTGTATCATCACTCCTTAAGTAAAAAAAACATGTTGTTAGTGTTTCTTTCGCAACTTTTACATTTCACAACCATTTTAAAAACAAATCGCATGCTACACTAGTAGACACCGACCTCTACGCTCTATAAAAAATCCAAGTCGAAATGATTGCATTTAGACCTTCAAATGTTGTACCCACATTTGACGTACCATTCTCGAGGTTTGGTTACTTAGATAATTAAAAAATAAATAAAAATTAAACATTTCATTTTGGAAAAATTATGTTGCACTAGTGCTATGTTTTCTCTACATGTCTACCAAATTTTATAGCCCAAAACCATCATTTAGGCACTCAATGGCTGCACCCACAAAAACATATACCTTATCATTTGCCAAAAAAATAAAAAGTGACTGTTAGAAAAGATGCAATTTGACATAGTTATGTAAATTTTCAATACATAAAACTTATATACTCAGAAACGTGATTCAATTTGCTACATTTCATCTTTTTTACTCAATGCAATATATCTTGTGTAAGTATCTCAAAAAATCAAAGTAAGTTGAGGGATGCCTGATTTTTCAGTTTTCTATTGCATCTAATGCACCAAAAGTGACCCTCATTAGCTTGCACTCACCCTTAAAGATGTTAATTTTTCAATAATTTCATTCAGTATTATCTACCTGATCACTAAGAGAATAACAAGCACAACATAACAATCACAAGAGACAATGGACACAAAGCATTTCATCGGGGAAAACCAAGAAAGTGAAAAACCCCGTGACTTCCTTAGAGATAAAATAAGCACCAATACAAAGATCACAAAGATCAATCCCCAAAAGATAGATGTCTCCAGTAGCTACTCCTCCTCCACTTGTGCGCACTCCTCTCTCTCAACTATGCGAGTTGGATGAGTGAGTGAATGAGTAAAATGAGAGAGACACACTCTCTATTTATACAACAACTTAACCTGCCTTTTAACCCTAACTGGGCTGACTTCCTAAGGAATCCTAATAACCCATCCACATGACTCATACAGGGCCGACCCCACACAGGTGGTCTAATAACCCATCAAATATAAGTTATGACACTTACAATGTAACTTGCGACACTTGCAAATACAAATGACAACACTTCCAATCGAAGGAATAATACATCTCCGTTGGGGATACAATAAAATACAAATGTAATATACAAGTGAATATCTTCCGAAGTTACAAATACATCAACAAAAGACAACAATTATTGACAACTTAAGGAAACTTGTTGTTGAAATGGAATACCTGGAAAACAACATGAAGGATTCCCTCAGGGTTCAAGGGCATAAGCTTGATAAAGCTGAGCAACAAATACATGAATTAAGATCGAATATAACAATATTAAAAGGGAAAATAATTTATTGGTTGGATAAGCATGAAAAAGCATTAACAATATCCAAAATGGTAAAAATGATGTGCTTAGTTAAGAAAAAATGTGGGCATAAGTGGTTAAATATTTTAACCCAATTTCAATTATTTTTGGAATTCCATTCAATTTATCAAGAGGTAAAAAACAATTGGAAAACAATCAAGAGGTTATGCAAGTTAGATTTTAAACTTCCAAGATAACAAAGTTGATAGTTGACAACTCACTAACTCCATATCAATTTAAATTTTTGGGTATCCATGATAAAATGTCATCCCATATGGATATTGAGAGTAGTATAAGTAAATTCAATAATCTAGAGATCATACAGGGTAAATGAAAGAATCAGAGGTATTAATTTCTTCCTTTTACAAAACAGTTAAGCACATCGTTAAGAACGATCTCCCATTCCCATGGGACATCAATATTAATTTATATTTAGCAACAACACACATACATATCATACAAATTTCAATTCCAAAGATCATCTTCATGGATGATAAGTTCACCATATATAGAGTTAATGAAGTCGTAAATCAACTAAAAGACTCGATTGAAATAGTGGTTTTATTGACAAATTTAATAAAAAATTGGGAGAAGTTGATTATACTCCTCTAAATTGGATAAATCATTCAATATTTTAAGGGGGTGAATGGGTATATATCCATAGGGATGGATCAACATGCATGAATTGAGGGATTTTTTGAAAAATGGGTAGTAGGGACAACTAATATAGTAAGCAGAAGAGCCCTCCTAGGCTCCAAGGAAATATGTGTGGTGAAAACTAAAAATATAAGGTGATGTGGAACCAGTAGATGCTAATGTGAAACAAATTTTGATCCAAAAAGGGGGTAATTTAAAATGATAGATCAACAAGTGCCTAGTCACTGCTTCAATAAGGTAAAGCATCAAAAGATTCCTACAAAAGGACATATTCAACACTCAGACTAGGAGGGTATAAGAAAGACAACAAAAAAACAAAAAAACGGGGGCCGGGGGTGTGGGGGGGGGGAATTCATTTAGTTTACACTCGAAAGGATACCAAAAAATTCTAAGAAAAGTTGTACATGATTCTACAAAATTGTCCCTCTCTCTTCTTATCTCTCTTTCTTCCATGTAATGAGATTGGAGAACTTATTCTATTAGGAGAAAGACAATAAGCTTAGGGAAGAGATGGGGATTTCCTTCTTCAAAGGTCGATTCAAGGATGCAAAATCAAGAGGACCACCTCACCTCTGGGATGGAAATGGGGACCCCTACAAACAAGCATACTACAAAGAGATGTTTAATACTAAAAGGAATGAAGAGCATAAATTCAAAGGCTTGCAACAGACCTTGAAAGGGAAAACTGTCGTCCAAGGACTGTTTCAGGAGTTGGAGATATGGTCCAGTTTAAAAATCACTTTCAAATGTTCACCACACATATCCTACGAAAATTTTACATGTGCTAAGATGGAAATGAATTCAAGGAGATCCCATAAATATCCCATGGGAAAAAATGGCATCAAATTGCCAAGTATCACAAAGTAGTCATGTCATGTCAAGGGTAGTCTTCCATAACAACGCATATATCAAGGTATATTTCTCCACAAGAGGAATCCACTCAACAAGGTTAAAAGTAATTGAAGCAATTAGGTAGTTATAAAGAAGGAAACAATATTCTAACAAAGAGGCAAAACAACTAGCAACAGAAAGGGATAGTTTGAGAATCAACAGTAAAATAGGCTAGTTCACACAAACAGTGATCAAGATTCAATCCCCTTCCTATAAAATATAAATTCACACCCCATCAGGGGTTATTAGGAATTATTTGGAGAGGGACTCTCTAGAGAACTACACGGTCATATGTTTTTAGGACTAAGCCAGTTGTGTTCAGTCAAATTGCTCCATGTGATTCAAATATCAAGTTTATGCCATCGTGTTATAGCTTCCCACTATTATTCTAATTATTGTTATGTAAATCCAAAGACTCTTCAGTCCATGTATTTTTTTTTATATCAATAAAGCTTTGAGCATCCTTCCTTTCTACCATTTTCATGGCATGGAGGTGTTGAATATCATATGATGATCTCAAATTTCGTTTGCATGACTTGTTTTCTTCATGAATCTTTATATGTCTAAATAGTAAATGAAATCTTCAATTATTGTTTAATATGTGAATGTTTTAGCTGCCATTGCATGAGATTCAACAATATTTAAATTACTTGTGTATAAATCACTGAATTCTCAAATGCTCAATATATTTTTTGTCACTAGGCTAGAATTGAAACAAACACGAGGTTTTTCTTCATACCAGGAACATACAGAATATCATAAACATGGAGTACACCACTTGAATCAAACTAAAAGGAAGCGGATCCAACTCCTTGGATCGAATAGGTGGTATTATCTCCAAGCTTCGCTTGACACGAGAACTTCTTTTCCTTTAGATATGAGATATCGATCCTATATCCACTCATGTATTTTGATGTGCCACTATCCACCAACCATGTCTCATCACTAGTGGTAATGGATCCATCTAGAGTTGAGACAAGATAGTACTCCTTCCTTGTCTCTTGATCATTTGAAGAATTCTTTCTTATAGATTCATCTTCTGTAGCAGTAGAATCATGAAATATACCCTTGAACATTTCTCTTTGCTTTGCACGATAGGCTCTTGCAGAGTGGCCCTTCTTATTGCGGTTGAAGAATTTGAATTTAGACTTATCAAAGTTCTTGTTGTATTCTTTTTTTCCTTTTGATGGGGAAACTTATTTTGATAAAAGGATTTATTTCCTCTCTTTGTCCTTGTCGCAAGAATAAGGTTCTTTTCTTTGGAGGAAACTATTTTGCTTTGAATCCTCTCTTCTTCTTGAAGGAAATCATGCCACAATATTTCAAAGTTTGGTTGCACTTCTTGACCATTAACAGTAGCCAAGAATGTCTCCCATGAGGATGGAAGATCATCGACAACAATCTAAATAAGATCATCATTATCAATAGTAACTCCAATGCTCATGAGTTGATCTCTTACTTGAGATATATGTGTGAAGAAGGAATCAATAGTTTCTTCCTTCTCCATATTTAGATCACGAAGCTTGTTCTTCAGGGATATCTTATGACAGAGAGCATTCTTCTCATAAATATTTGTCAAAGTGTTGAAGCACTCCTTTGCAGTCTTCAATGAAGTAATCACCGACATCAAATTGCTTTCACAGAATCATAAACGATTCTCTTTTCTTTGGATTGATTCTTCTTGAAAGCAATATGCCCAACATTAGAAGTAATCTCTTCAAAAACATTGGATACGTATCCATCTAGATCATGCTCTTGCAGGATATTCAGAATCTTGGCCTTCCAGTTATTGAAGTTCAAAGTTCCTTCAAGTCGGTCTTCTGGTCTTACTGATATTGAAGCCATTATTCTTTAAGTATTGAGCTCACCCAGAATCAACGTAGGCTCAAGCTTGAGTGCAAAATTTAGTTTATTCATGCATTGAGTTCTCATACCATGATAATTTTTTTTAGCTTAATGCATAATTATAGTAGTAATTGAAATCAAATGAATAATCAATGAGCATAAGAATTCACATTAGACACGGTATTTACCCTAGGGAAACTATCTAGTACGTGAGGGACAAAATCCCACCAAAATATTCCTTAGAATATTGATAGATAACAGAGAATTTATTTACAATGAGAAGATTACATCAAGAAGCCTAGTGCATTATCAGAGAGAAATACCAAGCACCCCTGGTGCAATCATAGAGTGAGAGAGAAGATGGAAGAATAGAACTCAAAATAATATCCTGCACAAAATCAATTTGTTTATTTTGGTCACATGCACAATGAATGTGAATTTCCTTCAATATAGAAGAGAATTCGATCTCACATTGAATTCATCAATCCTGCATAACATATATATAACCTACTTCTCATGCTTTAGCTACTATTTTTATCTTCTGACTTTAGAATGAACTCGGCCATCATTTGGATGCTAAATCACTTAGTTAGGTGGCTAACTCAAGTGTCGTAACTCAAGAGTCGCAACTCAAGTGATGTCTTTTAGTTCAAATTAAGTTTTGACATGCAAAACACTTTAGTTAACTAGATCTTCTTTATCAACACTTAGTTAACTCTTTTAACTGAAGTCCTTCTTGATAACATCAATGAAGTGAACAATTCAGTTTCTCCTTTAATTAACTGAAGTCTTTCTTGTTAACATCACTGAAGTTTAACAATTCGAGTTCCCTCTTATCTTATCACATCTTATCTTTATGTCTTGTCTTATCTGCGTGGTCCACATGTGCCAACTTTAATTTATCTATCATATCAAATATAGTAAGAATATTTTTGCAATGATGTGATCACCTTGTTCTACTATCATTCCAAGTGGTCATATGCTAAAATAATTCACTTTAGAGGTGGTCAGTCTCTAGAAGAGACTTAATAGCTCAACCATGGTTAGTAGTACATCACACACCATTCATGTTTCAACATGCAAAACACTACCTCAACACTTGAGGATCTATCTTGACACATAAGACTTTAGTCTTGACAAACAAGACTATACAACACCATCACTTTGATATGCAAAGCACTTACCTCGACACATGAGGCTTATTCATTCTTGAGTCCAACTCAAGATTCTTCTCCAAGTTTCCTAAGTCCAACTTAGGCTCCTACAAGGCACTACCTCGACACACGAGGCTCAATATTGACACACAAGATTGACTTGGAGAATGACTCATGATGCTATAACTTTAACAATTATAGCCCTCCATCAAGGTCTGCAATTTAAACTTCCAGTTTGCATAGTTTTCACGGTCCAACTGGGTGGATTCATTTTCATATGAATTTGCTAAAAGATTTTCCATCTTCAAATAAAAATTTTCTCACACTTCAAATAACGAGGGATACCCCAAATACATTCATTTGAATCAATCCACTTTTTATTAAGATGCACCACATATACAAAAATAGATACAAAATATAAATGCATTCAACATACACCATTCAATATAGTGATCCCAATTTTTTTTCATATATAAAAACTCACACGTGAATACATCTTCTCTTCACAAATCAATTGTAATAACCTTAATCATGTGTACACAGCAAGAAGTGTATTCACACGTCCTCTAGAGGATCTTACCACGTGGATGCCTTTGATAGCCTCACAGATTTACTGCCACAAAACAACTTCTTGCCCTCTTCTCAAAAGACAACCGGAGAACAAATGACCTTCTTCACATAAGCTTACATAACCTGAGCCATGATACCAAATTAGAAAAAACAATGAATAAACAGAACACTGAGCCATGATACCAAAATGTTAAAACTATGGTTTCAACGGGTATTCAAGAAAACAACATTGCATCAAATACACACATATACATGTCATAGTTAAAAGAGTTGCGAGGGAAGAGTTAACCTTCCCACATGATTGATGGCATGATGACTTAGTGGATGTGCATAAGCGTGCATTTTGGTGTAAACAATCAATCCACCAGAATAGTCGATTGAAAGAAAGAGGTGATCAGGGTGTTAAGGCAGTTACTTTGTCGTGGAAAGAAGATAAACAAATACTGTAACAGTCATGTGATATGTGATATTAGTTGCTAGCGGAGATTATTATTTGAAGTTGTAGAGTTCCTGGTCGAAAGAAAGATCATATATGTCTGGAAAATCAACTACCGACCGAGAAGTAGAAGTCATAAAAGTATGAAGCCTCTCCCTCAATTGTT
The DNA here is from genome assembly GCA_027924585.1 of Larix kaempferi. Classification (NCBI taxonomy): domain Eukaryota; kingdom Viridiplantae; phylum Streptophyta; class Pinopsida; order Pinales; family Pinaceae; genus Larix; species Larix kaempferi. The sequence continues at coordinate 1,029,554 of BSBM01001241.1, forward strand.
ATCACGCAGAAGAAGCTATAACACCGACCAATGAAATATGCAACCAGAGTGAATTTTATTTCTCAATGAAAATATATAAATATAATATTTATAACTTATTCTGTAAATGACCTATTTTTATAACTTAATCTTTATATAACCTACTTTTTATTCTTTCTCTCAATCCATTATGAATTTGATTTCTCTCAATCCATTATAAATCTAGAAACAATACATCAAACTACTGAATGTTATGAGAGATACCTTTTCTCAGCTTCTCTTAACCTTCATTTGTTATCTTCTCGAAACATTTTAAGCTGCGTCTCAACACTGAATAATATTCAGAATAAAATTATTATTAAGAAATGACTGCATAATATATCTATCAATCCAAGAAGTTAGTGCCATGAAAATTGCAGCATCCTCTACACAAGTTATATGCCTCATACCCAGTTGCACCATAGGCTTGCTGCTCTTACCTTCACCTTGTACATAGCAGTTCATTATGTTGGATTTTGTACAACTTCGGAAGATATTATTCATTATATTTTATTGTGCTTTCATTGTACTTGTTTATACCTCCTAAGGGAGAAGAACCTTATATGTAATAAATTATGTAATCACATGAAAAAATCAATGTAAGCCTTCGGGTGCAAAAGAAACAAATAAAAGATTAAAAATTAAATTATTTATTGCCCCCAGGTGAAGTCGGCCCCATAAGGGAATTTCCAGTTTCGCACATGTATAAATAAGAGGTTTGTGCACCTCATTAGATCATTCTCACACTTGTGAAGTGCGCATCACTTGGAGGAGCAGATTTTCGCATCACTAGAAGAAGGAGGTTTATTTGGGGCATCTACTTGTAAAAGATACTTTCACATTCTTTCTCTTTCTTCATTTGTACTCTGATCTTAGAATTATCATTTCTCTGCGAAGGTTGCCGGGTTTTCTCCCATTTGGGTTTCCCAGGGTAAACTCTGTGTTGTTGTTTTGTGCTTTGTCTTACTTCTAGTGATCTTGGTAATGCATTTATGTTTTATGCTATGAATGTATGAAATTTAACATGGTATTAGAGCCATTCTAGAAGAAGCCATTGCCGAAGCATTGTCGGAACCCTGCTAGAATTAGGGTTTCATCTTGTGAAGTGTTCACCCATTATTTTGAAGAAAAAGAGCCATAGGAATTTCGCTTTTGGCTAGTCTAACCCATTGGTGAAGACGGAATTCAATTCCGAGAACTTTTATTTTTGACCTAGCCCCTGCTAGGGTTTCTGATCCAGATCCGCAAATCAAGATGATTGGGATGAAGGTTGAAGATCGGTTGGAAGGAGCCACAAAATTTATCTCCTGGAAGTCGAGGGTTCTTCTACTCCTGGAAGAAAATGATCTTCTACTATATGTAAATGAGAAGGTCCCTGAACCAGAAGCTGAAGAAGATAAATCTCGATGGAGGAAGAATGATGCTAAAGTAAGAAGGATTCTTGTGGATTCCGTGAGAGACCATTTGGTTCCTCAGATCTCAGGTAAGAAGAATGCTAGGAAGATGTTCAAGACCATTATGAAGTTGTTTGAACACACTAGTCTAAATGTATCCATGACTTTGAGAAACCAACTCTCAAATATGAAGATAGCAAAGTCGGAATCCATTGCCTCATACTTTATGAGGATCGTAGAACTCAAAGACAAGCTCAACACTAGTGGAGATCCTATTGGCGATAAGGATCTTGTCCTCCACACTATAAATGGTCTTCCACCATCATGGGAGTCCTTTATCCAAAGCATAAGTGGTAGATCTAAACTACCAAAGTTTGACAAGCTTTGGGCAGATTGCTCTCAGGAGGAGACAAGAATTGCAGCATGTCAAAGACTCCATGGCAATCAAACTGAAGAGACTCAAGCATTTGTTTCTCATACCAAGAATGGTAAGGGAAAAGGAAAGAAGTTCCATAAACAAAAGCACCAAGAAAGGAGATCAAGTCCTCGTCAAGAACAAAAGAAGAAGAAGGATGTATCTCAAGTTCAATGCTATAGGTGGAGGAAGTATGGACATTACGCTAGTAGCTGCCGAAGTCAAATCAAAAGGAAGCATGAAGCATCCATTGCTGATGTAGAAGAATATCATCATCACAAGAAGCAAAAGAATGAAGATCACACAGAATTTCTATTCATATCAGCACTATCAAGTACTATTCCTACCACTAGTGACACTTGGATCATAGATAGTGGTGCATCTAGACACATGACTGGGTATAGAGAGACTCTTTCAGAATTAATTGAGAAAAATTCACATCTCCATGTTGTACTTGGAGATGATCCAAATTACACTGTGAAGGGATCTGGAGCCACCACCCTTCAATTGGAATCAAAAGATACATTACGCTTAAGTGATGTACTCTATGTACCTGGTATGAAAAGAAATCTTATCTCCATCTCAACATTGGAGGACAAGGGTTATAAAGTAGCTTTCTCAGAAGGGAAAGTCCTTGCTTGGCACAAGAACTCAAGCATGGGCACAGCCAAGATTATTTTCATAAGAGAAGAGAGCTTGTATAGACTAAACACTTCTCTAGTCCAAGCCCTAATACATGATGCTGCAAGTATGGGCGAGTTATGGCATAGAAGGTTAGCTCATATGAACTATCGATCTCTCCCAGTTCTGAAGAACATTGTAATATGTTTGCCAGGGCTCCAGGTAAACCATGATGGAACTTGTAGAGGATGTGCACTTGGAAAGAATGCCAAGAAGTCTTTTCCGGATAGCGAGAGTAGATCCAAAGGGATTTTGGATCTAGTACACTCTGACTTGTGCAGGCCCATGAATGTTGTGTCATTGGGTGGTTATCATTACTATATCACTTTTATTGATGATTACTAACAAAAGACTTGGATATACTTTCTCAAGTCAAAAGTGAGTCAAAAGAATCTGAGGAAGTACTCAACAAGTTCAAAGAGTTTAAAGCACAATTTCAAAATCTGTCAGGAAAGAGGATCAAGATCTTGAGATCCGATAATAGTGGAGAATATATACCTCTACAAAGTTCAATGATTTCTGCAAGGAAGTAAGAATTAAGAGGGAGCTCACAGTTCCCTACAACCATCAACAAAATGGGGTTGCAGAAAGAAAGAATCGTACAATTGTGGAGGCAGCCAAAGCTATGATACATGACCAGTGTCTTCAAATGTTCTTGTGGGTAGAAGCATCCAGAATCACTGTATATGTGCAGACTAGATGTCCACATAAGATCTTGAAGAACATGACTCCAGAAGAAGCGTTCACAGGTGTGAAACCAAAAGTTGGCCATCTCCGGATTTTTGGTTGTCTTGTCTACATACATGTGTCCAAAGAGAAAAATCAAAGTTAGAACCTTCAGGGAAGAAGGGTACCTTTGTGGGATACAGTGAGTCTTCAAAGGCCTATAGAATTTACATTCTAGGATCCAGACAGATTGAAGTCGGTAGGGATGTGACCTTTGAAGAAGAAATGGCCATCAGGAAAGGCAGAGGATCAGATATGGAGATTGATGATGCAGAAATGACAGAACCAAAGGAGATGAGATCATCTCCCCCTCCATTTCAGAGGGAGTCAGTAGAAAAGGATGAACCTATCGATCCCATAGATCCAGTTGATATCCCCAGAGATGTGACAGGTCGAAAAAATACCTAGATGGGCACAACAGACACTGCAGGATGCAGAGGGGCATCATGCTCCACATGGCACTTTCAGAGAAAGCAAAAGACCTCAGAGATTCTCCAGCTATGTGGCACTGATGAGCAACATTATTGATTTAGAAGCCACCACTTACGAAGAAGCATCCAAACATCAAGTTTTGAAGTATGCCATGATGGAAGAATATCAATCCATCATGAAGAATGATGTGTGGGAGATTGCGCCGAGAACTGAGGAGAAGTCAATTGTGACTTCTAAGTGGTTATATAAGATCAAGCATGGAGAAGACGACGGTGTTGAGAAATACAGGGCCAGATTTGTAGCCAGAGAATTCTCTTAGAAAGAGGGAGTTGATTATGATGACACTTTTTATCCTGTGGCCCGATATACTTCCATCAGATCCATTATCGCGATTGCTTAAGCTATGGGATGGAAGTTGCATCAGATGGATGTGAAGACAGCTTTCCTCAATGGTGTTATTGAGGAAGAAATTTACATCGAACAACCAGATGGGTTTATTGTCCAAGGAAAGGAGTCTCATGTATGCAGACTGAAGAAGGCAATGTATGGCCTCAAGCAAGCACCCCATGCTTGGTATGGACGAATAGACGGATTCCTAGTGAGATTGGGATTTTCCAAGAGTGATGCAGACCCCAAACTTTACTACAAGGTTGTAGATGACGAGCCACTAATCTTGGTATTATATTTTGAGGACTTGTTTCTCACTGGAAATGAGAAACTCATTGTATGGTGTCAGAAGAATCTCGCCTCTAAGTTTGAAATGAAAGACCTTGGTTTGATGCATTACTTTTTGGGATTAGAAGTATGGCAGAGGCAGAAAGAGATTTTCCTAGGACAAGGAAAATACACCATCGATATATTGAAGAGATTCAGAATGTTGGACTGCAAGTCCATGGCTACTCCGATGTTGCTTCAGTTTGGGTTCTGCAGTCATTTCCTAGTGCAGTAGGAAGTAGAACTTAGTAGCACTCAATACTGCAGAGGCCGAGTACATGGCTGCTGGAACAGCAGCTCGAGAAGAAGTTTGGCTTCGTAAACTCCTGGCAGGATTGTTCAGCCAGATTCTAGAGTCGACCGTGATTCACTGCGATAACTAGAGCTATTTGTAGATGTCAACGAATCCTGTATTTCACGACAGGTCGAATCATATCGAGATTCGATATCACTTCATTTGTGATATGGTGCAGAATGGTGCGGTCGAGTTATAGTACGTGCCGACAGACGACCAGACTGCAGATGTTCTCACCAAGGCTCTTCCCAGGGTGAAGTTCGAATACTTTCGAGGAATACTTGGAGTCGAAGAGAACATATCCCTCCTTGAGAGGGAAAGATGACATTGAGATGCTTGCCCTGCTTTTCCCAGGTGCCGCTCCAGTCCAGTTACTCAGCCAGATATGGGAGAAATATGATAGGAAGATGAGTAGGATAGTCAGCAGTTGGCTGGGCTCACCCAGGTACCTTCTGCAGTCCAGTTACTTAGCCAGATATGGGAGAAATCCCATAGGCAGATGAATAGGATAGTCAGCAGTTGGTTGGGTTCACACTGGTGCCTCTGCAGTCCAGTTATTCAGCCAGATATGGGAGAAATCCCATAGGCAGATGAGTAGGACAGTCAGCAGTTGGCCATGTGGTTGCACAGGTGCCTCTACAATCCAAATACTCAGCCAGATATGGGAGAAATCCCATAAATAGAAGAGTAGGACAGGTAGATGGCCGTGCCCTTTTGCTCGTATGAGATCTCAGCCAGGTATGGGAGGACCCCATTGGCAGATGAGACAAATAGGTAGCAAATTGTATAGCAGAAATGGTACAACTGATAATCTTAGATATCCAGGATTGAGTGATTCTCCTGGATCCAGGATTGAGTGATTCTCCTGAACTCACCGAAGGACTAGTGATGATGGTGCACAAAGATTGTGTGGACAACCTTCAGTATGCAAAAAGATGATGGAGACAGAATAGATGTACAAGATGAAACCCAGATGATCGTGATGCAGATGAAGACCGAAGAATACCTTCCTCGTTGAGAGGGAGTGTTGGATTTTGTACAACTTTGGAAGATATTATTCATTATATTTTATTGTACTTTCATTATACTTGTTTATACCTCCTAAGGGAGAAGAACCTTATGTCATAAATTATGTAATCACATGAAAGAATCAATGTAAGCCTTGGGGTGCAAAAGAAACAAATAAAAGATTAAAAATTAAATTATTTATTGCCCCCAGGTGAAGTCGGCCCCATAAGGGAATTTCCAGTTTCGCACATGTATAAATAAGAGGCTTGTGCACCTAATTAGATCATTCTCACACTTGTGAAGTGCGCATCACTTGGAGGAGCAGATTTTCGCATCACTAGAAGAAGGAGGTTTATTTGGGGCATCTACTTGTAAAAGATACTTTCACATTCTTTCTCTTTCTTCATTTGTACTGTGATCTCATAATTATCATCTCTCTACGAAGGTTGTTGGGTTTCTCCCATTTGGGTTTCCCCAGTTAAAATCTGTGTTGTTGTTTTGTGCTTTGTCTTACTTCTAGTGATCTTGGTAATGCATTTATGTTTTATGCTATGAATGTATGAAATTTAACACATTACAAAGCCTCTTAAGAGTTGCATACCAAAATTGAATGCAAAATCGCCACTGCTACAAGGACTTGGAATTGGAGCTTATGAAAGTGTCACTTTTTATGTGTCACTTAGAAACTCTCCACCCTTGTGAGCATTAATACGGGTCTCTAAAACAACAATTCAGTTACTCACTCCTGATAGACCACCACCTTCTACAACAAGCTGAAACATGCAACCAATGTAATCCTTCCCACCTTGCTCTCTCCATGGTTCCAGCCTACCCGACGGCTGCTAGGTACCAACACCAGAAGATCCTGGACACAAAATCAACCATGCTCTACGAATAGATCGAGAAACACAATCAGAACCTATAAAAGCCACAAAGAGGGTTACCATAGAAGCAACGATGACAACATATCCAGAAAGTTCATGGATCATAACCAACCATCCTTTCCATTCCCTTCTTTACCAATACTTAAAGCTTAATTCGATGTGATGAAAACTCCGTTTCAAATTTGGACAGATGCAAATGACACAAATCATGTACGCATCTATTAATTCTTTCAAGTAACTAAACCACAGTTTGTAATAGCAAAAGGATATCCTAAACAAGATCAATCCTTAGATTGGCTGATTACTAATCGTGATCGATGTCCTCTGTCTTGGCTGGATTTACAATTGAAAATCAGTTGCCTCACATTGCCTTGCAGTTGCACAAATATCCCCCTCTCAAACTAGCTTGCCTCTGTTGCCTCAGTCGCTGAGAATGCTTTGTTTAATATAGCAGAGTTTTGGTTCTCACTATAAAATATTGTAGCATCTCTCCCCATGGATTTACTGTTCCCAATGAAATGAGGACGCCAACAAATCTATGAGAAATATATGGCACGTTGCATTAAACAATAACCGATATCTATAGCTGAGCGTGAGGGTCCTGCGTGAGGTCAGCCAATTTGACAGTGCATTTCCGGTCACTGGAGCGGATAACTGCAGTCCGAGAGGTGTCTATGGATGGCATAGTCATGCCATGGAGGATGGATGGTTCTAACACCTGACAGGCTCATCTTAAAGGCGAGTCTGTCTGGTTCATAAGGCTTGCCATCCATAACCACGATGGATCGGAGTGCAGCCAAATTGTTTTTGAAGGGACAGGTTCAATGCTCATGGCTCCACCAATAACGCTCATGGTTCCATCACCTACCAACCATTGCTCATGGTTCCACCACCAACGCTCATGGTTCCACCAACAATGCTTAGGGTTCCATAAATAGAGCTCATGGTTCCACCAACAATATTCATGGTTTGTCACAGTCCATAAATAAATGCTTATGATATTCTTGGTTCCACCAACGTTGTTCAAGGTTCCTTAATTACACATGGTGTTGTATGCATTTTACATGGTTCCACCTACATTGCTCATGGTTCCACCAACAATGCTCATGGTTCCATAAATAGATCTCATGGTTCCACCAACAATGCTCATGGTTCCATAAATAGATCTCATGGTTCCATAAACAAAGGTGGAACCATGAGCATTATTGGTGGAACCATAAGCATTGTTGGTGGAACCATGAGCTCTATTTATGGAACCATGAAAATTGTTGGGGGAACCATGAGCTTTAGTTATGGAACCATGAACATTATTGGTGGAACCATGAGCACTATTGGTGGAACTATGAGCTCTATTTATGGAACCATGAGCATTATTGGTGGAACCATGAGCTCTATTTATGGAACCATGAGCATTATTGGTGGAACCATGAGCTCTAGTTATGGAACCATGAACATTGTTGGTGGAACCATGAGATCTAGATATGGAACCATGAACATTATTGGTGGAACCATGAGCTCTATTTATGGAACCATGAGCATTATTGGTGGAACCATGAGCATTGTTGGTGGAACCATAAGCTCTATTTATGGAACCACGAGCTTTAGTTATGGAACCATGAGCTCTATTTATGGAACCATGAGCTCTATTTATGGAGCCATGAGCATTGTTGGTGGAACCATGAGCTTTATTTATGGAACCATGAGAATTGTTGGGGGAACCATGAACTTTAGTTATGGAACCATGATATCTAGTTATGGAACCATGAACATTATTGGTGGAACCATGAGCATTGTTGGTAGAACCATGAGCTCTAATCATGGGACCATGAGCTTTAGTTATGGAACCATGAGCTCTATTTATGTAACCATGAGCATTATTGGTGGAACCATGAGCATTCTTGGTTGAACCATGAGCTATATTCATCATCGTCTTCATTATCATCATCACATCATCGTCATCATCATCATCTTCATGACGACGACAACAATGATGATGATGATGATGATGAAGATGGCGACGGTGATGATGATGATGATGATGATGATGACGATGATGATGATGGTGATGAGGATGATGAGGATGGTGATGAGGATGATGATGATGATGAAGACATTGAAGATGATGATGATGATGGTGATGATGATGAAGATGATGGTGATGAATATGATGAAGATGATGATGATGATGAAGATGACGACGACGAAGATTATGATGATGATGATGACGATGATGATGATGATGATGATAATGGTGATGATGATGATGATGATGATGGCGATGATGATTAAGATGATGGTGATGAAGATGATGATGAGGATGATGATGATGATGATGAATATGATGATGGAGATGACGATGATGATGATGATGAAGATGAAGATGATGATGATGATGATGATGATAAATAAGAGGATGATGATGATGATGATTATGATGATGTTTATGACGATCATCATCATCATCATCATCATCATCAACATCATCATATTCATCACTATAATATTCATCTTCATCATCTTCATCATCATCATCTTCAAAGTCTTCATCATCATCATCATCATCCTCATCATCCTCAACACCATCATCATCATCCTCATTATCATCCTCATCATCCTCAACACCATCATCATCATCCTCATCATCACCGTCGCCATCTTCATCATCAGCATCATCATCATCGTTGTCATCGTCATGAAGATGATGATGATGATGATGATGTGATGATGATAATGAAGACGACGACGACGACGACGACGACGATGATGATGATGATGGTGATGAGGATGATGAGGATGATGATGACTTTGAAGACGATGATGATGAAGATGAAGATGGTGGTGATGAAGATGATGGGGATGATGATGATGATACCAACACCATAATAAAGGAAATTAAAACTACATTTAGGTTTACTAAACAAATGCATGCACGCATTATTAGCACGCATGCACGCTTTTAAACACGCGTGCGCACATTGATTTGCGTACGTGTGCTTGCACATTTTGTCCATGTCAACTCACCAACGTGGACGTTTGGCATTGCTAAAGTAGGGGCGTGTACGCGTATTTGAATGCACGTGCGCACCCTTGTTTTTTTTCGCTCGCGCGCTTCCATTGCGACCTTTTTGGGTACCATCTTCGTGCGGGTACCCGGAACCATTAGCATTATTGGTGGAACCATGAGCATTGTTGGTGGAACCATGAGCTGTATTTATGGAACCATGAGCTTTAGTTATGGAACCATGAGATCTAGTTATAGAACCATGAACATTATTGGTGGAACCATGAGCACTATTGGTGGAACTATGAGCTCTATTTATGGAACAATGAGCATTGTTGGTAGAAACATGAGCTCTATTTATGAACATTGTTGGTGGAACCATGAGCTCTATTTATGGAACCATGAGCATTGTTGGTGGAACCATGAGCTCTAGTTATGGAACCATGAACATTATTGATGGAACGATGAGAACCATCCATTGAAACATGAGCTCTATTTATGGAACCATGAGCATTGTTGGTGGAACCATGAGCATTGTTGGTGGAACCATGAGCTCTATTTATGGAACCATGAGAATTGTTGGGGAACCATGAGATTTAGTTATGGAACCATGAGATCCAGTTATGGAACCATGAACATTATTGGTGGAACCATGAGCTCTATTTATGGACCATTAGCTCCATTTATGCAACCATGAGTAATGGGGAATGTGTTGTGTATTTTCTAGGGAATCACAAATATTCCCATGAGTAATTCTCAATGTTCCACTAGTAATGCTCATGGTTCCACCAATAGTGCTCATGGTTCCACCAACAATGCTCATGGTTCTATAAATAGAGCTCATGGTTCCACCAATAATGTTCATGGTTCCATATCTAGAGCTCATGGTTCCACCAACAATGTTCATAAATAAATCTCATGGTTCCACCAATAATGCTCATGGTTCCATAAATAGAGCTCATGGTTCCACCAATAGTCACCTCATGATTCCACCACCTAGTGACCATGTATGCATTACTCACCGAATGGTCCAAGAGTTTAAAACCATGTTCTTTGCCCCCTTTTTAATTTTTTTTTGTGGGAGGCATTAAAGAACTGTTATATGAAATTTTTTTAGTAGAATATGAATTTAATCAATTCAGACATAGGAAATATATTGGCAGTAAATGGTAAATTGAGAATGTGCAGTAGTAGAATTAGAGAAATGAGAAACCAGGGTGCTTATCTAGATTCCATTATAACACAACTTTAATGCCATAGGCAAATGCATTGCATCATTGGAAATAGAGTCCTCATTTCCATTTGGAAGCTTCGTTGAACCATGGTGCCATTTCTTACAACCTTGGTATTTTCTCTACAGTTAGCATGAAAGTCTTTAATTCTAATCGACCTAATGTTACTTAATTTCACCTACAATGGTTGGAATAACTTTATACCAAACTAATCTATTGCAATTATTCAGTTTAAACTGAAATGTGGATAAATATATATAAGTTGGGAATTAGATTACTTGTCTCTGTTTGGATTACCAATTTTCAACTAGTATTTACACTAAACAGTTTGTAAACCCGTATTTTAGAAAGGAAAATTTCCATATATCTAGTGCTTAAGTTGTTCTAGATGCATTTTATCATCCTTTAAAGGTATATATGTTTACTCATACCATATCATAACATAAATCATGCATGTCTTTCCATTGCATGTCTTAATAACATAATAACTAAAATAACACATGCATTTATATTATCTTTAAATGATTTAGCAATTTGAATTATATGATGCTCCACTCTCCTATCCATGCTCTATAAAATCCACTTCGCATTTTATCCTTCCCTAATACAATATAAGATGTAACTTGTGTATTACTGAGGCTGAGCGGAGCTTTCGCTTCACTAGTGTTGAGCTACCAATAGTAGATTATTCAGTTGATTTAAAAGATTGGCGGTAGGTGCTTTCTTCTTGTCTCGGATAGACACTTCTTCATACCCATGTTTTGGACTGCTTATGAGTGATGGAGCTATGCTTGAACAAACAAGATGCATTGTATGATGGTATATGTGAACGACTGTTAGTTATCTTGAATTTAATTTACATAAAGTTAGTTACACCTATTATTTATTCTATTCATGTCATGGAAATAAATTTATTCTAATTGTCACTTTATCAACATTTGAACTTATGGTTCTCACTCTTTCCATGTAATGCTAGCCCTGACTGCCTTTAAGCTTTTAACTGCACTTGTGTCTTGCGCTAGAGCCATAACTCTTGTAACTCTGATTCCTGAATTGCTATGGGTGAAGGTACGAGAATTTTTCTTAAAAACGAGGCAAGGGAACTTGATAGGGAGGTGTACATTGTGAAAAGGAAAGAGGAAATGAGCTCGAATGTCCACATGCTAACTCAAGAAAATATGTACTTCTCTAGATCGACAGACTATCCTAAATACTACTTTGATTTAGTTGACAAATACATTGAATTTGGAGAAATGCAATATATGGATTCCACTGGCAGATGATATTGCCATGGAGGTAACCCATGAGCTCAAGTGGCGCCATTTGCAAGTACCATTAACTGTTCCCACTACTAACCCAGATGTGGGGAAGATTAAGACTAGCAAGACTGCAATTCTATTAAATCTTGATCATGCATTGGGGAAGGAGATTAATGAGCACGCTGGGCCTGTGGCAGTGATAAGAGTGCCTTTGTTGAAGGCATCAACTTTCAAGGGTGGATCCCTAGTACTTGTAGAAGCATCGTATGCAATAATGGTGCTAGTCTTACCTTGTGAAAATGAAAGGCAATGGAGTTCCCAAGAGTTAGTTATTTTAGAAGTTATGGAAGATCAAGTTGTTGTTTCCCTATCTCATGCACCTGCTTTAGAAGTATCAAAGAATATGAAGGCCCCACTCGTTGATAAAAAAAAAGCATTGCAACAGGAAAAACATGATGTATTGAGAGCAAGTGAGGCACGCCATTCCTTTCAATTGGAAATGAACCTGAAATGAGGGTTCCGATGCATGTTATTTCTTCTCTCTCATTAATTTACAAGGTGCTGGCCTGAATGTTGAACAAGTGGCTATGGAAAATATGCTATCTTAGAGTCGATAGTATCCTTCTATCGACTCTCATTAATGACATAATGGACTTTTCATAATTGGAGGCTACTTCTTTGGCTCTTCATTTACATCTCTTCCAGCTACATGTTATGTTGAAAGATGCAACACACCTCATAGAGACCATGTCTAGAAGCACATGTCTTCTATTAAATTTTTAAATTTTTAAAGATGCAAAACTATATCCAAAACTATGAACCTGGGGCGTGCATGGTTGCACATCCCCATGCATGGATGACTAAAGAAATTTTCCTGAAATGGATTTGCCACTTTGCAACATCTGTACCAGGCGGTGTCTCCCTTGAAAACAGACACCTGTTGGTTTTAGATGGCCATGGCAGCCACATTGTTGTGCAAACCATCGAGGAGGCAAACAGGTTGGGCATTGACTTGTTAACACTTCTTGCTCACACGACTCACAGGTTGTAGCCCCTGGATGTGAGTGTGTTTGGGCCTTTCAAGGATTTTTTTTAGGATGGAACATGCTGCATGGATGGCGAAGAACCCAGGGGTATAGGTAAAGAGGTTTCAGATAGCTGAGCTTGCAAGCAAGGCTTTCAAAAGGGCTCTCAAATCCTCGAATATCAAGACTGGCTTTATGAAAACATGTATCTGGCCATTGAATTATGATGCTCTTATGAATGACACTGGGTGTAGCTAAGCATTTGATGTGGATGTCCAAGAAGATGTGGCTAGCGAATATCTTGAGGACATCGAAGAGCATTTGGATGGGCAATAAGAGGAAGATGTTGTTGACAACATCATGTCCCTTTCTCAAGGAAACTACCAAGGAGTTGGTGTTGCTGATGATAATGAACAGGTCAACGCTACACAATTCGATGACGAAGCAGCGAAAGATAACATGGGGCTAGGTGGTCCAGCCGGCACACACGTGGATTCTGTGGCACATAGAAATGTGATCGATGGTTGTTGCAATCCAGGTAGCAACACTGACACATTGACATTGCCAACCCAAGTATTCCAACCATCATGGATGGCAAAGGCCATGATGAACTTGAACAGACACATTGGTGGTTCCACCAACGATGAAAGCATGAACATGCCTTCGCAACCGATAGTCATACAAGATGATATTTTCCATTTTTATGTTGATGGTGGGTTGATATAAGAGCCTAACATAGACAACGAGGATGCAACCGAAGAATATATTGCAGCACAAGAACCACTGGCAGGGAACACACCAAGGCTTGGCCAATTCTTAAAGTTGCCAGTGGAGAGAGTGTCAACGCAAGGAAGGCAAGGAAAGACAGACATTCCCCGATTGGGCCGGAGTTCACAACTACTCACTTCAGAAGATTACATAAGCCTATTGGTTGAATCTGAACAAAATAAACATGCTTTGCAAGAATTAAAACAAAGGAAGAAAGATCTTGCAAAGGAAAATAAGGAAGCAAGGATGATTACAGCTAAACATTGGGCACATGAAAGGATTGCAAGAGAGGCTAATTGACAAGAAAAAGAGCACCAGAAGCATTTGACAAGGCAAGCAAATGATGCAAGGAAGGTGCAACAGATGAACCACAATTATGCAAGAGAAATAGAGGAAAGGAATGTGATGGCTGATACTACAAGAACAACCGATGAAAGGAACATGATGGAAGGATCATTAGAAGCATTTGCAAATAGTGCACGATGCTACTAGAATCTTATTAGCATTCATATACCCCACTATAATCAGGCAGGTTTACACCCCCCCTCTATTCCTACTACTGCAGGGGTCCATTCTATGTTATCTTATCCAACACCTGTAATTATTCCAGGGGTCTCAAGCACAAGTCAAGACTATGGCTATTCAATTCCTCCTTGGTTGCAAGGAGTAAATTGGCCTCAATATGTTTCCACCAACCCCACCCATACTAATTAAACATCCTCAATAAGGTCGCCCTACTTGGCCCAAACTGGAAACCTGACAAGAAATGATAAGGAAGGTGATGAACCTTGTGAGGAATAGGATATCTGGTGTATAGGCTAACCAAATGCTATTTTGTTCTCAAGGAATTTTCTTTTTTTGTAGCCTCAATCAAGCATGATGAGGATTTGACATAACCTAGAACCTATGTGATAGTTTTCATACGACTAAAAATCCTAGGCATTGACATCTACTACAAATAGAGGCATTGTATTGACATCTACTACAAATAGAGGCATTGTATTTGTATTTCAGTACTATTAATACAAAGTGCAGTTGTTTTATTATAAATGAGCAGGTTTTATTTATTTTTGTTTATTTCCATTCTATGAATGTTGACCATTCCTTCATGCCTACAAAACACAACAGCTACAAAATCCATCTATTAATTTTTTTTCTTCCAAACTCCTAGCAACATTCCTTTCACAAGCTCATTCAAGGAGGCTGATAAGGTAAAAGGAAAACCAAAAAAATTGAACCTATGTCAAAGTTGCAATTAAGTTGATTATTGCATTAATAGAAAACCCATCATATCCCTCTAACTCTATGGATAGCAATAGGTATCTGGCCATTTGCAAATTTGATCTTATAGCTACTTTGTTGAGATTGTGATACAATGTTTTAAACAAATGAACATGCACACACTAGCCAAACAACACTCTTAAGTACCATCTCTAATTTCCACTTAAAGTCAAATCCATAAACAAATGAACATGCACAAACTAGCCAAACAACACTCTTCTGTACCATCTCTAATTTCCATTTAAACTCAAATCCATAAACAAATGAACATGCACAAACTAGCCAAACAACACTCTTAAGTACCATCTCTAATTTCCAAACTCAAATCCATATTTAATATTGAGAAAAAATCACTCCATTAAATGTATCTGAATTTTTGACCATTAACTTATTCACAATAAATCTTCTTACCAGCTTAGAAAAAACAATTAATGCAGTGGCTAACCACACTACACCAAAAAGAACATAGATTTTACTCAGGCATAAATTATTCCTCTTGCAATTCAAATTGCATATGAAGGCCTTGAAAGAGCAGATTTTTATCCTGGAAAAACTATTCTTGCATTTGGAGGTGCCAAGAAATTAGGCAGTCTAGGCATACAATTTGAAAGAAAAAATTTTAGTGCATCCAACCATAGTTGCAACTTCAATCAGTGGGAAATTGAAATTCTTTAAGAACTTGAGAATTGATATTCCCATTGATTACACTACACTAATCATAATTTTGAAGAACTGCCAGAGTAGTATGATGTCACTAGCTGGATATTCTAAGTGATTGCTACTAAAATGACATTTTGGAATCCACTTTATAGAATAATTCAATAGGTAAAAGGAAAAAAATGGGATTTCACTTATTTTCAATAAAGCTTGATTGATCTTCCTTATTCTCACCTTCTTTACCCAGTTGGAAATCTCTTGCAAGTTTCCATCATAATGCATACAGTCCACTATCACTACAAATTTCCTACCCAATGATAGGACACTCATGTTCCTCTAGTGACTTTGCTAGAAACATGGTTTGACATTGGCAGATTGTTCTCATTATTTGATAACATGCTTACATTGCATCACTATTAATGTAGCTTCATTCTTAGATTCTTATATGGTAATGTTGGTTTGAACAAGAGTTTGTAAGGTACTGATCCTTGGGTTTTAACATTATGGAGAAAATTGTTGTCTTTAGAAACCCCTAAAATTGATTATAAACACACTTAATGAAAGATGCGTTCAAAACAATTTATAATGGCACCCACTAGTATGCCACTACTTATTTGACCTTGTTCTTTGAGGGGAATCCACATCATTTATTACAAAAATCAATGAACATAACAAACTGATCTCCATGATATAACTAGAAAACACTTATTTTCCTACCGTGTTCTACCTCTACCTTTGCCTTAAACAACATAATAGCATTTATTGCATCTATCTCTTCTTAATAAAGAAGACCCATGATTTTTGTGAAAAAAAATCAATAAGAAGCATAACATACCATGCACTTGATAATGATGGCGTTCTTGTTGGACCAAAAACTTCAACGTCTACAAGCTTCAATGCTTTTCCTACTCCCATGTCGTTAATTTCTTTGTATTTCTTTCCATTTGAGCATGTGTTACACCCCCCTTTCATATTCTCTGTCAAGTAGGCCATCAACCATATTGAACCTACTTCGAAGGGGAAGATTTAGAATTCCATTCTCTTTACAATTGTACCTAGTAAATATCCTTATTGGAACTACATTTTTTTCATGGAACAATAGGCTACCCAACACTCTCTCTTCCTGGAATTGTTCTCTTTCCACGAGATAAAACCACATTGATACCGAACTTGGTGGAACCCTGTAGGAATTTCAATTTAAAACACAAGGATGCAAATTCAAAGTACACATAAACATTAAAACATGCTAAAAATCTCTCACGAATAGGAAACAATAAAACTACCCCACAATCAAATTTGTATTATTTTTCATAAAATTGGCAATTACAATATTCAGGTATCAAAGGACTTGGTCACCTACGAAGATTAACAACAACCCCCTTATCTTACTTTTGGATGGGCTTTACAATTTCTTAGGATTACAAAAAAAAAAAAAAAAATTACTTGGGACTATTCTTTATTGTTGTTTCCTTTTTTCTTTCTTGGTCTCTTTCTTTACATGCAACACTATAACCCCACTTTGTTCTACACATTTCACCATTTCCTTAGGTGACTGGTTCCCTTTTGGTTATCGACATCATCATCTTTTAACTCAACACCTCCTTCTTCACGTAGGTCCAAAAAATCCCCAAAATGTGACGACTCTTCCCCTCAATAAAAAAATGACCCTGGATAATTCTCCCTCAAAAAATAATAATGGGTTCTTTAAAATATTACTACTAATTATTATTCTTATCTACATGCATTAAATAAAACTAAAGAATTTCACTATCCGCTAAAAACATTCATGAATATTCTATGAAAGACCATGTGAATACATACAAAATCAATCTCATCAAAATTGAATGCACCTTACAAGAATTATGAGGGATTACACTTTGGCCATCCAATCATGAGGAATACATCAACAATTGACAAGGATTTCAGAGGTATATTTTTTTGACATCATACATTCTCCCACTACCTTTGAATGACAACCATCAATTTAAATAAATTTCAAACAATCGTTTTGAAGCACCCAAATGATTGACATTAGTCTCACCCAAGATCTCCAAAATGGTATGGATTCTCTTGCATCACAATACCTCCATTTTTTTCCACCCAGAAAGTACCAAAATAGATGACAAATTATGTAACGATCCATTCCATATCATTCTCCATCATGACCATAATGGTGTTATGTTTATTAACTACTCTCTCCTCTTCTTCATTCTCAAGTGTTACTTACTCTTATGTTATACTATCATTACCATCACCCTTCATCATAGGAACATCTTCACTCTACTGCATGTAATGTTCTTGCTTCCTTTCTTCACTATCCCACTCCACATATTTAGTTTCCATGTTCTCTTTAGAAATGGAATCAACACATGATCAGTTATTATGGGAAAGCCAATGCATATCCTCCAACGTTTCTCTATTGGGACTTTGCATCCTTTGGCAACATCTCTCTTTTGTAGAGTAGATGGCGCAATTTCTTCATCCACAATCGCTTCTAGCATGCTTTGGGAAACAAGGATCCTCTTTCACACTCAACATTCTCCACATCCACAACCAAAAGAGTTTATTTTGGTTTCTCTGAATATAATTCTATGTTCTCATGCTTTCTCTTCATTTGCACCTTCTTAATTCTCAAGACCAAATGATAAATTTGTTCCAATCACTACATCTTCTCTACATTTATCTTCCTTTTAATGGATATATTCAATCCATATCCAAACTCCATAATTACTTTGTCACAATCTCTCATCAACAAAGTTAATATGTTCATCAACTACTCTCTCTTCTACATTCTCAATTGTTACTTGTTCTTCCGCTATACTATCACTACCATCACTCTTCATCATAAGAACATCTTTACTCTATTATTTGCATGAACAAACATAATGATGAATATGAACAAACATAATGTCTCAAGAACCAATGAAGAAAGCATGAACATGCCTTCACAACCAACATAATTGGTCGATGAAATTGTTCATTATTTTGTGGACAATGGAAATCTGGAAGAAGATACTGTACATTTCCAGCTTAAGAGGACAATATGGTTCAATTAGATGTCCAGAATATTGACCCAAATATTGAAATGGAATTTTCAAGTAAGGAGCAGCAAGTGTCAATGAAGGGGCATTTGCTTGGCCAATTCCTAAAGCTACTAGTAGAGAGAGTGTCATCGAAAGGAAGGAAAGGAATACCAGACAGTATTCGTCTATGCCAAAGTTCACAACTACTCACCTCAGAAGACTATATAAAACTATTAGTTGAGTTTGAACAAAAGAAACTTGAAATCCATGATTTAAAACAGAAAAAGAAGGATTTAGCAAAAGGAAAGAAGGCTGCAAGGATTGCTGCAGCAGAACTTCCAGCACGAGAAAGGCTTGAAAGAGAGAAAGTAAGACAAGAGAAGGACCATCAAAAACAGTTGGCAAGGAAGGAAAAGGAATTGAGAAAGGCTCAACAATTGCTTCAAAAAGAACAAGGGATGGCAGAAAGGGTTGACATTGATGCAAAAATAGTCAAGGAAAGAAGGATGCTGCCAAACACACTGGAACATATTGCAGATCATGCACCATGTTTACAAGACCTCCTAAACATCCAAGTCTCATGCTATCAACTAGTGCGCATGCACACTTTACATATTCCTACCAGTGCAGGTGTCAATCGTATGTATGATTATCAGGGGGGTCCACTTACTGCAGGGGTTAGTAGCACAAGTGTGAATTGTGGCTACTCAATTCCTCCATGGCTATAAGAAGCAAATTGGATATCATATGGAGGCAATCAACCACAACCTAATCATCCATTGTTAGGAAGGCCAACCAACTTGGCTCAAGCAGGAAACTCAACAAGATTGGGCAGTGAATATCTTAGAGGACATCAAGTATAGGGGTTTCATAATTTTTGTTATGACCACATTGCGATGTGGATTTTGTAATGGATGACTCGGTTGTTTGTAACATGGCCATTTCAGATACAATCCTAGGTCATAGCATTCCCTATTGTTTGGAACATTTTAACCAGGGGTTTATCATACAGTTTAATATACCACTTATGGGTTATTAGTTATTAGTTATTACTGGCATTTTCTTGTCTCATGCAAAACATTCAATTATAAGGACAGACTATGAATACTATTATCAATTATTCAACCCATAAAAGTTTCATGCAAAACGTAATTTCAACATTTCAATAGAACTCTATAATGTGCCAAAAATAGTTATTTCAACAAAAACATTTCCATGGATGCGTAACACAGAACTTTGTAATGTGCCATAAATATACATTCCAACAACAATTTTGCCATGAATGCATAACACAAAACTTTGCAATGTGCCATAAATAGACATTTCAACATCAATTTTTCCATAAACGCATAACATTATAGCCATAGCTCATTGAATATCCAATTCCAAATCAAGCATGAGCCGTGAAAACAGAGTTAATAAGGAAGGAAAAGGCAATTTCTTTTCCACAATTCAAACTTACATTATGCAACAGTTCTGAGAAATGCACCAAAACCCTTGAAAACAGTTCTGAGAAATGCACCAAAACCCTCGAAAACTACTGAATTTATCCACATCAATAAGGAGGAGAGATACCTTTTTAGCTTCTCTGAAGCTTCATCGGGGTTGTATATTTGTTCATTCAGTTGTTAACTTCTCCAAATCTGTTTAGCTGTCACTGGATAATATTCAGAATAAAATTATTATTCAGAAATGGCTGCATAATATATCTATCAATCTACCAGATTATTAGCTAAGATTAACGAGAAAGGCTGGAGGTCTCACCCATCATAAGTCTCGGGGTGGAACCGCTTATTTCTGAACATCCTCCCTCCAGAAAGAGCATATACTCCCTTTTCGCTCCGCTCAGTCCACCGAAGATCCGACAAATTATTAACTAAGATTAACGAGAAAGGCTGGAGGTCTCACCCATCATAAGTCTAGGGGTGCAACCGCTTATTTCTGAACATCAGAAAGAGCCTTCCTCCATATTTCAGTAATGTTGAAATCGTGTCCAGAAAGGGCATATACTCCCTTTTCGCTCCGCTCAGTCCACCGAAGATCGGAAGGCTTGATACCTAGAAGAATGATTGAGCCGGACAATCAACGTGAGTACGAGCTCCTTTAGACATTATGAAGCGTTGGGAGAGAAAATTGCTATATCTGCGTGACATATTACCGCGTGACGGTGGAGCAGCATGTCTGCGTGACATATTACCGCGTGACGGACGGAGCTGAGCAGCGTGTCTGCGTCGCATATTACCAGTTATGGGACGCGTGGAGCGTGTCTGTGGAGCATTTTACCGTAACTTAGCCGCGCGGAAGACATTTTATTTTTTATTTAGTTCGTGCCTGGTTTGTTTCATTATTATAAAACTTTTATCGAGATTATTCCTATAAACTTTTATCGAGATTATTCCTATAAAAATATTAAAATACAAACTAGTGCCTTTCAGAGTCAGCGCGGACGTAATCTGAAAATGAAACTAGTGCCTTTCAGAGTCAGCGCGGACGTTCCTATTTCACTTTGAACGGTTATGAGATATTGAACCCTTCAATGCTGACATGTAAAAGTAAGTCATTCTTTTTATTTGAAAATGTATTAGCACATTAAAATTTCATTGTTTACTAATGTAGTAAAGTTGAGAGGCTTTATTTTTTGCCTCTTAAATTTTTAACCAGTATAATAATAAGTTAATTTGTTAACTCATTCCAATCCAACACTACTACATAGAGGGGGGTTTTAAGATAATATTTGAGACAATTTTAGAGTAAATTGTCTTAAATTGAGACAAAAAAAACTTGTATATTGTTTTAAATATTGTCTTTAAGCGAGTGTCTTATATTATTGTCCTAAAAAATTGTCTCTATAAAGACAATATAAAACACAAGTCACTTATTGTCTTTTAAGAGAATTTCACTTTTGTCTCTCTAGAGACTATAGATGGAATTAAAGACATATTGTCTATATAGAGACATTAAATCTGTAGTCCCGAGTATTGTCTCTCTAGAAACAATATGAAAAAAATTAAACAATTTACTTTAAATCTGTTTATTGTAGGGCATGGTGGAATCAAACCACCATCATCCTCATTTTGAAACACAGGTGCTCTTCCATTGAGCTAATACCCTTTAAAGAATTATGAAAGATAAACAAAAACAAAAAAAATCGAACATATTCACAATATAAGACATAAATTTTGCACATTAAGTAATTGTTAATTGTAAGATTTATATTAAAAATTGTTATGTCAACATAAATGGCATGGACTAGCCCCCATGTAACCTCTTCACTTCCATTGATCGAGCCTTTAATATTATGACCTATCCCAATCTGATTGATTGAATTTTAAAGGTAGTGTAACACCCCCATATTAATTGGTGTGACTGGTGCCTTATCCATTGGGCATGGAAAAAGGTGGAAAAGGGAAGAAAATAAACAAAGCAATTATAAATTGAAACTTTCTTACTTACAAAACTTAAATCTTAATGTTCAAGCTAAGAGAGGCATTGCATGAAGGAAGTATGAATGTTCAAAGACTTTCATAAACCAAACACGCCGACTTTCAGTAATAGGGTTGGCATGAATACAAAGTTTTGAAACATTCAGATCAAGACTTGTTC
Source organism: Larix kaempferi (assembly GCA_027924585.1). Classification (NCBI taxonomy): domain Eukaryota; kingdom Viridiplantae; phylum Streptophyta; class Pinopsida; order Pinales; family Pinaceae; genus Larix; species Larix kaempferi. The sequence goes on from BSBM01001241.1 coordinate 1,051,970, forward strand.
AAATTAGGTAAGGGGATATGACAAGTATCACAACTTAAGAACTGTCTTGACCTTTAAAAGACACACAATAGCTTATGGAATCATACAAAACTTGATGAAAAGAGACATAAGATTTGTTGAAGGAGGTTGACTGATTGAACGAATGCCTTTTCTTTCCTTCCTGAAGATGCCTTTATAATGGAAATTTGGTACACATTGGCACAAGTGGAGCACTAAACTTGGCATTGAAGTTAGTGTTAGATCTAGACAAAAGCAGTATTAAATTTGGGACTAAAATGTACACCCTTCTTATCTTATCCATCCTCTAAATTTAGGACATGCCATCACCCTCTCCTTGCATTTTATTCCTACTCTAAATGAAGACAAAGACAGTGTCTTTTTTCAACTATAACAACTATTTACTCTTCAAAAGCAGAGCCAATTAAACCCAAATGAAGTGCATCTCTGTGTGTTTACTTGTTGTATTTAGCACAAATGCAACAGGAAATGTTAAATAAAGCACAAAAGACAACCCTATCTTTTCTTTCTCTCACAACACCATTTTTCTATCAACGGGAATATCAAAATCATCCTCCAAAATAGCAGGATTTCTCTCTAAATAGAAGTAGCACACTTTCAAAGACTACAGTAATGATTCTCCTCTAAATATATCATGTTTCATCTAACAAAAAAATTATTATCTTGACGACAACATTTTTCTTCTAAAAACATCATCAGTGACTTCTAAATACACTCATAGAAGATTCTCCAAAGATTGTTGGGATGATCCTGATTCTGGTGCTAACTTTAATGTTATTCTAGGCCTCTATCACTAGTGTCATTTACCATAAGGGAACCACTGGAAGGGTACAAAAACCATGGTGGAAAATATGTTGTAAACTATCAAATAAGTTCTAAAAATTTATTCAACTTAAATGGACAGTGAAAACGACATTTAACTACTGCAGTTGAAAGTAGAATTTGTCCATCTAAAAGACATACCTTTCAAGATGGATTCCAATCTTTATGTTGTCGCATCCCTGGATTATGTGCAACATTATTGTCCAAAGCTAGAAGACAAGAACTTGAATTGGTGTAAAGTAATTTAAAAATTTGTAGAACTCATCAAAGAAAATTACAATTGTGTGAGTAGGATATTTTATAATGTGAGAGAGCATGAAAATGCCATCAACCAGTTAAACTTTCAATCTACTATATATAAGAATAAAACTTTCCTTTCCTGTTGGTAGTGGATCTTTTAATTTGAGAGACCTACAATGGACTCGATATGTTACCTAGGAAATCTTCCAGTTCTTTCTCGTACTTGTACCCTCATATCGAAGCCTCTGGTCCACATCCACCATTGAATTGCTAACAATACCATTATGTGTTTATATGTTGATCATGACAATTACAAATATTAATTAAAATAAATATTACTTAAAGTTTATCTATTAATAAGAACTATATTACTAGCCAATTAATAAGGTAATGTAAAAATATTGCAAAGAAGCAAACATACTACTAATAGAATTCTTAATGAATTTTTTGGTGTTGAATTTGTTGCACCAATGAAGAGGACCAACTGAATTTGTTGTGCCAATGAGGTTTGTAAGTGGAACCTACATTTCATATATATCATAGTTTAGTTTTGGTCATGATTTTGGAACATACTCTCAGTGAATGCGCTTCCCTTGTTACCCTTGGCGCTGGTGTCGGACTTCTATTTTCTAGCATATGGAGAAGCTTAAATCCATTTGCATTGGCTATGATCTTGATCGCATAATCTCTTGTTGTAACAGCTAACAAAGAATCTTTTTTTATTGAAATAGAGACAAGGTCTAGCCTACAAAAGGTGAGGACTCAATCAATATAACATCCAATAATAATAATAAAACTTCAACTGATGTAAACTCTATAACACATCTAAATCTAAATTGTTTAATGATAGCTTCCATGGTAAATATCCTTTTACCTGTAAGAAACCCTCATTGCCAGTTCTTCATAAGCTATTAAGCACTCATCAATCATTTACCAATGTCATTTACTATAGGTGCTATTATCAAAAATTCTGGAAATTAGTGACAGGAATCTAATAAAACTCATACCCAAGTTTAGAATGCAATGCTGGAGCCTACCTGGATCACTGACGAGGTTGTCTGGTACATCCATGGAAATTTATTAAATCCAACTGCTTCTGCTTTGCATGCACCTGTAATGAAACAAATTATTGCAGAAATATAAGGTTTGAAATATCAAAAACATCATCAAACTAAACGACAATTTTTCAATGTCACAAAACACATGACCATCATAACCATGAAAATAATTGATTTGTTGAATGTTCACATTAGTGTTGCAAACTAAACATACAAGCATTAAAATAAAAGAAGAAACGTCTGGTTAAAGCAAATTGAGACCTGAAGCATTTCATTGTTGAACCAATAATAGCTGACAATTTGAAAGGAATGTGTTCAAGTTCAAGTCAAGAATCGCATTTACAATGTGCAAGAGTCAATCTGTAGATTGTGATACAATAATTGTTGATGTTATAGCATCGGTGAGACATTCTCCTTGAGATAGGGAGAACAGAGGAGCTCTCCTTGAGATGGGAGGGTTGCTTACTGCTTTTTTATTTCCCTCCTCGTCATGTAGGACTGAGTTGAGTGGAACCGTGATTGTCCTCCTCATTGTGTAGGACTGAGTTGAGTTGATATATGGTTATCCTCCTCCTCGTGTAGGATTGAGTTGAGTGAATCTATGATTGTCCTCCTTGTCATGTAGGATTGAGTTGAGTTGACATGTGATACTCTCACATTGTTTGAGTTGACCATCACTTGAGCTTGGCTTGATGTGCTTTCCTGAGTCACTAGCTACCCCTTGTTGAGTAAGCCACATCCAAGTTGGTATGGGAGCTCACATACCATACATAGCTCACTAGGATTGGTTGTCATGATGACTTTTCCAGGGGTATTTATCCCATGTTGATGTGATGCCTTGTCCATGGGGATTTAGCCCATGTTGACGTATGGATGGTCCATGAGTAGGGTATCTCATGTGTACGTGATGCCCTTGAGTAGGTGGCTCAAGGAAGACCTTTCCTAAGACCAAGACAAGACATGATGCCCAGAAGAAGTCTACAAGTGTGCCAAGTTGGATTTGAAATCTTTCAAGTAAAGGTCGTCCTGGATAGTGAAGACATAGATGTAGAGGAATATATATGAGAGGTCACTTACTCTCATTTGATCATTCATCCATTATCACATCCTTTCTTCTTGGGTTTGCTAGTTCCACTGCAGTTCACTATCTCTCTTTTACAGGGTTTTCTACACTTCTCTTCTATTTGACTAGGCCTATCTTGTGCTAGCTAAGGTATCTTGGGTTTGTTATTATTGCAGTTTCTTCTGGATTTGGTGCACCCTTGTGATTAGGGTTTGCACAACAATAAAATCTGGTTTAGGTTTGTTGAGTGTATTATGCAAATTTGATTAATCATATGAAACGATTGCCAAAATTAAATGCCAAAGTACATAAACTAACAACAAACATCTCGGAAATAAAAGGAAATTGGTTTAAGAGAGCTTTCAATTACACAAACACAAAATTCCCACTAAACAGAGATTTCATTCGAAAATTGGAAATTGCAGCCACATGAAATCATTACAAATCTGGAAAAATAAATGATCAATGACAATGAAATTTCCAGAATTACCAAGTGATTATTAAACCTATCTTAGGATGAGTTACTTCAGCACTTTAGGTTATTATAAATCTGATTTAAAATGTGGAAATTTTGCACAGATTTGCAGAAAATTTTAAATACAATCTACTCAAGAAAATTGATCATACATTGCAGCACTTCTTTGGCCTAGTTTAAATTTGTTTTAGGACTATTTTGATTGATAAATTCTAGAAATTAAACTAGCTGAAAGAAAGCCTAAAAATTGTATGCAAATTGTTATGACACCCTAGACATAAAACTTGTAATATGGAAAACGATATTGCAGAAATTAGCCTTCAAATTTCAATAGAAAAACAATGAACATAGATGTAAACGGGAAATATCTAGTTTTATGGGTGGTGGTTGATGCGAGAGACTAGTTCCTGTGATCTTGGGGCATATGGTGTCACAAAGGAGAATCTTAATGGGCTGTATTTCTGGGTTGTTAAGGCTAAAAACGCCTGCATACACATGCATAAATACCCTAGCTACTTTGGAATTTAACGCAAAAATCTATCATGAAAGTGCTCCCTAGAGATGCACCTTTGGTTAAAAACTTGGCATAGACCCTAGCAATGGGATAATGAACCTGTAATAACTTTTATGGATGCGAACTACAAGTAATATACCAACACTAAATACTATAAGAAAGAAACAGTTGTACAATTAAGTTTCTTGTTTTTTAATTGTTCACTAACAATTTATAGTGATATTCACAATGGATTTCTGTTGTAGAAAACATCCCAAAATGTTGGATATGGGGCTATTGGTTGTGTTCCACTTCAATGTATGCAACAAATTCCATTTCTATGAATGAGATGCTTTCTCCTAGATGGATGATAATAAGGCTTCAACCTTTTAATGCTTTAAGAACTCTACAAAACATTGTGGAAAATATACAAATAATCTAGCATGAGTTTTCCCTGAAGGATTTTTTAAACTACAAAAATATTTTCAAATCCATTCATGAAATTGACTACTGTCATGGAACTGTGTTGTCTTTCAAAGTGTAGAGAATACCACAAATTTGGGCGTTTCTACACGTAATCGACTCATACCATATTTCCACAAGAATATTGGTATTGGATAAGAATTGCTACTCTATTAGGATTTTTAGTACTCTTGAATGTCCTTTTTACTTTGTCTCTTGCATATCGAAAATGTGAGTTGTTTCATTGGAACAGTATATGCTATTTTATTTATGTTCATCAATCTTTAACAAAATTATTTCAAATATGAATAGTGTGGGATTTGTTTGTGCATGGATCTTGAGAAACCTCAAGTTGTAATTTCATAGGAAGGTCGTGAAGAAATTCAATTCCAACAGAATTGTACCAAGCAAAGGCATAATAGAAATCCATTGAGATCAAGAAGAGTGTCGTGATCCACAGGTGAGAATAATACATGTAAAACAACCATTAGCCTAGTCTGGTTTAGAGTTTCTTGCCTACTACCATACTGCCATATTTGTAGTAAATTTTTAGGTTATATATATATAACACAAATATTGATACTATGCTTTACATATGCATTAAACTCTATACTCCAAAATCTCTATGTAGAAATTAGACCCTTGCCTTGGGAAAAATGTCAATGTGGAGAATAGAACAAAAAAGAGACCTAATTAATTAAATACTTGAATAATTGTGGGAGTGGAGAACCAACATTGGCAATGTATGAATGGCAATGCGATTTTTTTCAAATTGATGGTAAAGAAATGGTTTTCTAATCTTGGCCACACTCACATTCTCCACAAAGACCAAACTCAAAATTCTAGTCTAACTCTTAACCAAAAGTTTAGATTTAGGTTGTAGCTTAAGGCTGACTCAAAATTCTAGTCTAAACTCTTAACCAAAAGTTTAGATTTAGCTTGTAGCTTAACGTTGAAATCATACTAGAGCTTGCTAAGGGCATGTTTAAATGAAAAATAATATTGACAGAAAATGTATCTCACTGATACTAGTTTTCATATCCATGGCATCTAAAAGCAAAGAACAAGAATAGGATACTTGTAAGAAACTGAGCAGAGATAGAAACTCACACTATATTTCCCTTTCGGATTATGCTATACAACTAAATATGAATACCCTACACAAATTTGAAATACATAGAATAGCATAGAAAATATAATCCTCTTTTTTAGATTTAGCAGTATGGATCGGGAACAAATTACGATCTAGTAAAATAAAAACAATAATAGAGAAAAGAAAAGGGTATTTTTCCCTTTCATACACCCTGTTTTAGAGGCACTCCCAACAAACATATATTCCATTGAAAACAAGAGAAAAAAATAAAATACACCCTTTTGTTTCGCACTCTATACCATTAACCAAGAAAATAAACATGCAATGAAGTTTCTCCCTAGCAATTGTCACAAATATTTTGATATGCTCCAAAAATTAACATCCCTTCTAGAAGAATTGCAATGCTATTTGTTATTCTAGTGTATGGTGGATCTGCAGGTACATGCCATTAGTATAGCTGAACTGTACTTCTCAGAAATAAAAGAGACACCTGTATTTGGGTAATCAGCCTCAGATGTCTCCTGCAATAGATGATTGAAAGGCTTACAATTGCGACTGTCTGTGTATGCATAGCCAGACACTGCAAAGGCTGCTACATTGAATATCCGTATAAGGCTATTACCCTGAAGCACATCAACAACAAATGCCTAGAGTTAGAAAAGGATAATTTCTCAAGTTATTGGTTTTGGATTCCTTGATAATTTCCTTTCCACTCATCATACACTAATAAATAAATCTGAATCTACCAAGCATATTAGCAGTCAATACCCCATTAATTTGGGAATCCAGACTAGTTATTTAGGAAAACAATAAGATTTAAGCAAATTGCTTCAAGAAGAAGATGTTGGTATCATAGCAAAAAGAAAGTAGAAAACAATGATAGCACAAAATTAAATGAAACCCCAGATTAGTCATGTTTATGGGAAAACCCCACAAAGATGTGTGAAGAAAGAGGATAATTTTTTTCCCAAAAGTATCTCTAACAAATATATCTTGGAAGGGCTATAAAGTGTTATAAAATTACATTCACTTTCTGATGTTAGACATTATGACCTTCCTTGTAGTTATTATAGCGATAGTAATCATAAATGTTCCTCAACAAAAAAAAGACAAGATCAAATGGTATTAAATTCTAAGGTTAATAATAATTTTGTAAAAGGTGGCTAAATATCTATCATATGGTATTAAATTCTAAGGTTAATAACCTTTTCATGATAACATTAGAAATTTCAATTTATCATTTATGCAAATATATCTCTCTATCTAATGCACAGTTACCCAAACCACTTAATAACATGACATTGCCATTCATCAATGTCAATCCTGGGCCTATCAATATTCAGATTCTATGAATAATATCTAACTACACATGAATAAAATAAATAGCTATGATCTGTTGTAACTGTCATTTCCTAGTTTTTGGACAAGTCTTTGAACCTAGCAAAGGAACCAATGCATCACTTGTAGTTTGTTGCTCTATTAGGTGGCAAATATTACAATCATTTCCAACTGCGCTATACTAGGTATTAATTGATGCATCAATGAACTAAACAATAAAAAAATATTGATGTGCTTGTAAGATAGAGCAACAAGAAACACAATGTTATTGGATGGGCTTGCAATCTGTATCTAGCTAATTAGCAAGAACTTAGAATGGTAAATGACACTATGATTATGTGATATGTTAGTGTTTGTTGTATTGTTGATAAGTAATTTAGCGATGCTTTATAATCCTAGCATTATCTAAGGGTATTCTTTAGTATAGATACTAATGAATTTTGTAAAGAGGGGAAAGACTATTAATTATTAGGAAGGAAGTATTAAGTTTAAGGGCCATTTGAGCGATTATAATTGACTTGTTGGCTTTCTCTTACTAGAATACTAAGAAGGACTAGAAAATCCTTTCAATAGAAATTGTTTTCTAGGTATGAGTTTAGAGTTTCTTTATATGAGTTTACAATGCTTGTTTAAAGTTATTTTTCTTTGTTGGTAAATTCTATGTTCAGTGGTCTTTTTCCTACTAGCACTTAATTGTTTATGTTAAGTTTATGCTTCTTTGTTGTTTTCACACAAAGACTGTTGTAATGATCAATTTGGAGCGATTGTCATTGTTTCACTCCTCCTTCATAACATTGCAATGGCATCAAATTATGAGAGTTATGATTTATCCATACGCAACTATGAAGGGGAAGGATTTCTTATTGCCTCAGCTTCCTTTTCCATCCCTCTTGAGCTTCTGTACTTTTTGAGCTGCTCTAATGTCTTCCCATTTAGATGGGTGATAGTTTAGTTTGGAGCAATTATTGTGATCTGTTGGTTAACTCACGTTATCAACATTTGAACATATGGTTCTCACTCTTTCCATGTAAGGTTGGCCCTGATTGTCTTTAAGCTCTTAACTGCACTTGTGTCTTGTGCCACAACCATAACTCTTGTAACTCTTATTCTTGAATTGCTATGGGTGAAGGTACAAGAATTTTTCCTAAAAAGGAGGAAAGGGAACTTGATAGGGAGGTGTACATTGTGAAAAGGAAAGAGGAAATGAGCTCGCATGTCCACATGCTAACTCAAGAAAATATGCACTTCTCTAGATCGACAGACTATCCTAATACTACTTTGATTTAGTTGACAAATACATTGAATTTGGAGAAATGCAATATATGGATTCCACTGGCAGATGATATTGCCATGGAGGTAACCCATGATCTGAAGCGGCGTCATTTGCAATTACCATTAACTGTTCCTACTACTAACCCAGATGTGGAGAAGATTAAGAGTAGCAAGACTGCAATTCTATTAAATCTTGATCATGCCTTGGGGAAGGAGATTAATGAGCACGCTGGGCCTATGGAAGTGATACGGGTGCCTTTGTTGAAGGAATCAACTTTCAAGGGTGGATCCCCAGTACTTGTAGAAGCATCATATGCAATAATGGTGCTAGTCTTACCTTGTGAAAATGAAAGGCAGTGGAGTTCCCAAGAGTTAGTTATTTTAGAAGTTATGGAAGATCAAGTTGTTGTTTCCCTATCTCATGCACCTGCTTTAGAAGAATCAAAGAATATGAAGGCCCCAATCATTGATAAAAACAAAGCATTACAACAGGAAAAACATGATGTATTGAGAACAAGGGAGGCACGCCATTGCTTTCAATTGGAAATGAACCTGAAATGAGGGTTCCCATGCATGTTATTTTTGCTCTCTCATTAATTTACAAGGTGTTGGCCTGAATGTTGAACAAGTGGCTATGGCAAATATGTTATCTTAGAGTCGATAGTATCCTTCTATTGACTCTCATTAATGACATAATGGAATTTTCATAATTGGAGGATACTTCTTTGGCTCTTTATTTACATCCCTTCCAGCTACATGCTATGTTGAAAGATGCAACACACCTCATAGAGACCATGTCTAGAAGCACATATCTTTTATTAAATTTTGAAATAGGTGATGGTATGCTTGATCATGTGATAGGAGATGAAAAACCAATTTTATGGATTATTCTACATATGATTGGAAATGCGATCAATTCAATCAAACAAGGAACAATATCAATTTGCGTCTATGTCGAAGACAGACCCGAAGGTACCTATTATATCCTGTACACAGTTGGGGTAAAAGACAGTGGAGTAGAATAAAACATGGTATAGGGTTGGCTACCTTATTCAGGCGGGATCCTAACAATCAACGATGGATATCTTCATTATGCGGTAGTTTTGCATATTCAAGATTTGGGATGAGTACATCCGACTCACTTTCAGCCACCGAAAAAGACAAACCAAAACACATTGTACACATTAGACCTACTTCTCAGTGGGCAATTACTATTGTTCAATGTAAACACTGTAATATATCAAACTAAAGCATAGCATGCACACCACACCTACATGTAAATTGTGTGCAAACCTTAGATTATGTACCAATAACTAGTACGCTACACTGCGAGCATTAAAACCTATCAAGCAAGCATAAAAAATGAAGCAATTCTTCAAATCAACTAAAAGGGTCTTCAATCAACCGATGTTGCAAAACATAGCTTTTGGAAGCTTTGATTCCATAGAAAAGGATATGGAAAGCACCCAGTATTTGCAAGATTTCATGCCATATTCTAATTCCAGTTCTCATTCATAGCCAACACTATGATAATAACTCAAAGGATTCAAAGATTTTATATTTCTGTTTGAAGCATCCAGTGCTATCGATTCAAGGATCTAGAATTTCCAAGTACTAGAGTTCATCCCTAAACACAAAGATATAATGAAGTCCTGAAAAAGCCCTGTTATAAATATTTTAATTGCAAATTTTGGGAGAAAAGCAAAGACTTTTTTTTTTTCTGGAACCACAGTCAACAAACTACTCAACGCACTAACCAAAAGCATATTGCCCAACACAAAAGAGAAATTCTGAGCAATTTTTTTTCTAAAACCTATGAATGATTCATTTCTTGTCCACAAAAACCTAAAATAGGTTAGGTCAATGCAATATTTTCTGTCCAAACAAGCAACAAATTGTCCAACACAAAAATGAAATGGAAATTTTGCAACAAAAAAACAAATTCTCCACGAATTATTCTCAAAGGGAGAAAAGAAAATGACGAACACTGGAAATTCTGCATGAATTATTCTCTAAGAGTAGAAAACAAAACGTCGATACATAAAACAAACATTTTCTAAAAACATTTACTAACGAGGAAGAAAATTGGGTAAAATCACAGACATCGCAAAGAACAAGGGAAATCGATGTACCCAGCCAAGAAGCACTAATCCCAAGTTTTTTCCCAACCACAACAAAGAAATTGCCCAAGAGACAAACCACCAAATCCAACTTTCTCTAGCTAATAATATTGAAGGAATGGCCACACCTGTTACTGTTTTGATATTTGATAAATACAACATATTGAATATTCCCATCTGAATGTTCTCTTTTCTTGAATATCCAGTGAAGACGTTATGGATTCCTTGGCAATATTCAATATTGAAGCCCTCAAAGAGCAGAACAAAATCCAACAAATCGGATGCTTCAATGCTAGGAGAAAGGTAGCAAAAATACCTGTTGATAAGGATATCAGGGCACCATGGTGGTTGTGCACAATTCAATGCTACGAAGGCAAATTTTTCCATTGTTTTGACAATCTTAGTTATTCTTTTTTGAGGAAGACCTGTATATCGACCAAAAAATAACCCATCAATAAGGAGAAAGGCTTACACCAGCAAAAAATTATTCTCCAAACCCTGGTTACCCTTAAGACCAAGTGGGTATACAGATTAATGTTCGAAAGCCCCAAATTTTAAAAACCCAAAAATATACGGGCACTTGAATGATTAACTAACGAAAATTAAGATTAAAGAATGCTTCCTCAAATAGTTTCTTGAGTGTTAAAATTAAAGAGAATATAATATAACAAGAATAAGAAGATACCACGGTAGAATCCTCCACCGTCATTGTTGAAAACCCATGTTATTCAGCAGTTGCAGCGCCTTGGTTGAAAACCCTTATTATTCAGCAGTTGTATCCATGGTGTTGAAAACCCCTGTTAGCAACGGTTTTTGCAAGCATACTTCAAACCCTATTACTTTGCGCTCTCTTGGACATGGGTTATGATACCATGGCAGAATCCTCCACCGTCAGTATTGAAAACACATGTTATTCAACAGTTGCAGCGCCCTTGTTGAAAACCCTCGTTATTCAACAGCTGCAGCCATGGTGTTGAAAATGGTTTTTGCAAGCGTACTTCAAACCCTATTACATTGCACTCTCTTGGACATGGTTGCTTGCTAGGGGAGAGAGGCCAATAGTAGCGCAGGGCCCACTGCACTACCTCGGAGGATAGCCGGTGGGGCCCTTTTTTGGTACGACAGGAGTCGAGTCGATAAAGCCGCGTGTCAGGCATGTGGCGCACTTTATTGTTAGGGTTTTTGTGGCGTTTAGGGTGGTGAAAATGCCATTTTGTCAGGGCCTATCATTCTCCCTGTGTAATCTTGTTTGGTCCCGGTGTGTGGCCGTTTTGGCACCCTGGTAGTGGTCCACCCCTGCTCCATTGTTCGCTCCTGCCTGCACGCCTGGTGGTAGGCCGCATACCCATTGATGGACCACTGGGAAACCTCATACTACGCGGATTTGGTCGTTGTTTAGTGCGGCATTCCTGGCATGATAGCTCGTTCCGGTCAGACCTTTGCTCGGATCTGCATTTCGTTGGTGCTGGGGTCTCCCTATTGGCATTCGTTTGTGGCTCAGTTCGGTGCTGGTGTCTCCCTATTGGCATTCATTGGTGGCTCGGTTCGTCGCGATGCTCTCCCCGTTGGCAGTCGTTGGGGGCTTAGTCGTTGGTGGCCTCATCTCTGCATCCTGCAACCGGTAGGGTTTCCTACCAGCATTTGCAAAGTGTTTTTTAACACTCCACTCCTCCTCGTGGATGATTTTGTTAATACTTTGCTCGGTTTCTATTTGGTTGCTTGTGTTTTTCTTGCTGCATTGTAAATGTATTTGTGTTTTTCTCCTTGTTGACTGTCGTTAGCGGCTCTGTCCCTGCTCGGTCGTTGGTGGCCTCGGCTCTGCATCCTGCAATGGGAGGGGTTTCCTACAAGAATCTCCCCAGTGTTTTTTAACTCTTTACATATTTGGCTCGATCGTTGGTGGCCTTGGCTCTGCATCCTGCAATATTTGGTGGGGGTTTCCAGCCAGCAACTCCACATCATTTTTTAACGCTTTACATATCCCCATGGATAATTTCGTTAACTCTTTGGCTCGGTAAGGGTTGTCTCGGCTTCTCTGTGATAATTTCGTTTTGATTGGTTTTTCAGACCTTATCTGGTTACTGGTTTTCAACGGCGGTGTATCAATTGCATAATGTGGACAGTCGGCTTGTTAACATGCCTTGGGTGTCTCTGGTTTTAAGGCCCATGTTTATGCCTTACTTTGTGACGGTTCTGGCTCTGCGTGCATGATTGTAACTTGGGACAGGGTCCAAAAAACCTGAATCAAAGATGAATTTACTGTTATGGCTTCCACTGTTTTGTCTTTGGCTTGGCTTCCACCAGTTTGTATGAATTATACAATTTTTAACACATTTGTTGTTTAGGGTTTCCAGTTGAGGGTTTCGTATGGGATTGTATGTTGTTCTGTAGCTTATATTTGTTTTTTTTTGGCATGTGCGGTCATTAGTTTGTAAATGTGGTGATAATGGGGTTTATGATTTTGGCATTAATCTGATACTGGGTCGATGAATGAATGTTGTTTTATTTCAGTGGTTGAATGTTGGTTGCTTCCAGTGTAAATGTAATTCATTTTGGTGATTTCGGTCATTTGCAGCAGTAGGGTTTAGAACTTGATATTCATCTTTGCAGCAGTATATGAAATTGATTTTCGATTTCGGTCATTTGCAGTAGTGGTTTCTGAATGATGATGATATGAAATTTGCAAATGAAAATGGATATGAAATTTATTGTGAATGTTGGAGCAATATTGGTAAACCTAGCCTAGATTATTGCAGCATGGGTAATTGGGAGCAATATTGGTATTTTTTAGCAGCAGTAGGTTTTAGAATTTTGATATTCATCTTTATATTAGTTTTTGAAGCTACAAAAGAAGAAAAAGATGTGGAAATGAAAATGTTGTGGATATGAAATTTAGTGTGAATATTTGTTGGTTGAATGTTGGTTGAATTCCGGATATGCTTACTGTAGATTACTCTGGATATGCAATACTATAATAAGAATTTGGTTATGATTTTGGTAATTTTGCAGCAGTAGGTGTTAGAACTTGATATTCATATTTATATTAGTGTTTGAAGCTGCAACAGAAGAAAAGGATGTGGATATGAACTTATGTAGTGAACTTTGTGCAACAAGCAAATTGTGACTTAAAACATAAATCTTAGGTGATGGCAAGACTAACACAATGCAACAAACTAAAATTGCAAGTGATTAGGTACAATAATCAACTTAATTGCACCTTTAAACTAGGTTCAAATTTTATGGTTTTCCCTTCACCTTATAAGCCTCCTTGAATGAGCTTCTGAAAGGAGTGTTGCCATGAGTGTGGAAAAAAAATTAGATGGATTTTGAAGCGGTTGTGTTAAGTAGGCATGAAGGAATGGTTTTCATAGAATGGAACCAAAACCTGCATGGTTATGTAGGCAACATTCATAGAATGGAAAAAAAAAATGAATAAAACCTGCAACTTTAAATAGGTTCAAATTTTATGGTTTTACCTTCACCTTATAAGCCTCCTTGAATGAGCTTGTGAAAGGAGTGTTTCTATGAGTTTGGGAAAAAAAATAATAGTTGGAATTTGTAGCTGTTGGCAACATTCATAGAATGGAAAAAAAACATAAATGAACCAAAACCTGCAACTTTAACATAGGTTCAAATTTTATGGTTTTCCCTTCACCTTATAAGCATCCTTGAATGAGCTTCTGAAAGGAGTGTTGCTATGAGTTTGGGAAGAAAAAAAATACTTGGAATTTGTAGCTATTGGCAGCATTCAGTTGAATGGAAAACAAACATAAATGAATAAAAACCTGCTCATTAATAATAAAACAACTGCACTTTACATTAATAGAACTGAAACACAAATACAATGCCTCTATTTGTAGTAGATGTCGATGCCTAGGATTTGCAGTCTGTATGAAATCTATCACATTTGTTTTAGGTTATATCAAGCCCTCATCATGATTGATTGGGGCTGCACAAAAAGAAAATGCCTTCAAAACAAAATAACATTTGGTTGGCCTATACACCGGATATCCTATTCTTGAAGAGGTTTGTCACCTCCCCCATCATTTCTTGCAGGGTTTCCAGTTTGAGGCAAGTAGGGTGACCTTACTGAGCATGTTTGATTAGGATGGGTGGGGTTGGTGGAAATAGATTGAGGCCAATTTACTCCTTGCAACCAAGGAGGAATTGAATAGCCATAGGCTTGACTTGTGCTTGGGACCCCTGCAATAATTGCTGGTGTTGGATAAGATAACATAGAATGGGCCCCTGTACTAGTAGGAATAGAGGTGGGGTGTAGACCTGCCTGATTATAGTGGGGTATCTGAATGTTAATAAGATCCTGATAGAATCGTGCACTGCTTGCAAATGCTTCTAATGATCCTTCCATCATGTTCCTTTCATCGATTGTTCTTGTACTAGTATCAACCATCACATTATTTTGGTTCATTTGTTGCACCTTCCTTGCTTCCTTTGCTTGCCTTGCCAATTGCTTCTGGTTTTCTTTTTCTTATCGATTAGCCTCTCTTGCAATCCTTTCATGTGCCCGCTGTCCAGCTGCAATCATCCTTGCTTCCTTCTTTTCCTTTGCAAGATCTTTCTTCCTTCGTTTTGATTCCTACAAAGCATGTTTCTTTTGTTCAGAATCAACCAAGAGGCTTATGTGCTCTTTTGAAGTGAGTAGTTGTGAACTCCGTCCCAATCGGAGAATGTCTATCTGTCCTTGCCTTCCTTGCGCTGACACTCTCTCCATTGGCAACTTTAGGAATTGGCCAAGCCTTGGTGTGTTCCCTACTAGTGGTTCTTCTACTGTAGTATATTCTTCAACTGCATCCTCGTTGTCCATGTTAGGTTCTTCTATCAACCCACCATCAACATAAAAATGTACAATCTCAGCTGGCTGCGAAGGCATGTTCATGCTTTCATCGTTGGTGGAACCACCAATGTGTTTGTTCAAGTTCATCATGGCCTCTACCATCCATGATGGTTGGGATACTTGGGTTGGCAATGTCAATGTGTTGTTGTTGCTGCCTGGACTGCGACAACCATCGAACACATTTATATGTGCCACAGAATCCACCTATGCGTCGACTGGACCACTTAGCCCCATGCTATCTCCTGCTGCTTCGTCATCGAATTGTGTAGCCTAGACTTGTTCATCATCATCAGAAGCAACAGCTCCTTGGCAGTTGCCTTGAGAAAGGGACATGATGTTGTCCACATCATCTGCCTCTTGTTGCCCATCCAATTGCTCTTCAACATCCTCACCATCTTCGCCAGCTACAGCTTCTTGGTCATCCACATGAAATGCTTGGCTACACCCTGTGTCATGCATAAGAGCATCATAATTCAATGGCCAGATACCTGTTCGTCTAAATCCAGCCTTGATATTGGAGGATGTGAGAGCCCTTTTGAAAGCCCTGCTTGCAAACTCAGCTAACTCAAACCTCTTTACCTCTACCCCTGGGTTCTTCTCCATCCATGCAGCACGTTCTGACCTGAAATAATCCTTGAAAGGCCCAAACACACTCACATCCAGGGGCTACAACCTGTGAGTGGTGTGAGCAGGAAGTGTTAACAAGTCAATGCCCAACCTATTTTCCTCCTCGATCGTTTGCACAACAATGTGGCTTCCATGGCCATCTAAAACCAACAGGTGTTTGTTCTCAGGCGAGACACCACCTGGTACAGATGCTACAAAGTGGCAAAGCCAATTCGGGAAAATTTCTTTAGTCATCCATGCATGGGGATGTGCAGCCATGCACGTCCCAGGTTCACAGTTTTGGATATAGTTTTGCAAACAAGTTTTTCCCTTAAACAAATAAAACCCCGAGGTTTCCATACCAATTGCATTCACACATGATAGAATGGTAATCCACTCCCTTCTCTTGGGCAGAATCTTTGGCACATTCCTACTCCCTCTCTTTGCAATGACACACATGCCACAATTCCTTCCTGCCTATAACCCTGTCTCATCATAGTTCCAAATATGGTCTGGAGCACAAGAGTGCTTCTCATATGCAGAAGAAAGAGTGTCATAGAACTTGGACACAACTGTGGGGCGTAGATTCAATGCACTGTCTCTATCTCGGCCCTCTGCAATTTGTAGCACTAGCTCTAGATGCCTTTTCTTGAAACCATCCCACCATGACTTACCTGGAAACCAATCTTTGAATGGGTTTGGAATCCCCTGACAGATTTGAGCAATAGTTGATTTCAGTTGTATCAACTCTAGCCCATGTCCCAATTCAGCCATCTCCTTACACCACACCACCACCTCCTCCTCCTCATGTTCAGTCATGACTGTAAAAGGACCTCTCCTCTTAGTATGGGTGAGGCCATTTATCCAGTAATGGATTGACGTGGGTGCAATCCCATATTTTTTGGTCGTTGCTCTAACTGAAAACCCCTTGAATTCGAGATCGTCAATTGCAGCCAACATGTCTTCTTTTGTCCATCCTCTAATTGCACTGATTTTCTTCGTTGAAATGGCACCTTACACTGTGGAAGATGGTGGCAATATGGGCAATGCTGGCACTGTGGGTGGTGATGGCTTTGTCGTTGATGGTGGAACCACACCATCTACCTCTTCCACAGGACCATTCTCAGAATTTGCTGTAGCAATGTTGTCATTTGAAACATGGGCCCTTTCTGCATCCGATGATGTGCATTGTAGATGGGTACCCCGCTTCCTTGTATTCCTTGTGCAACGTGCAATATTGACTCTTGGCATGGCTATGAGAAGCTGCACAATCCATACATGTAACATTTAATAGGGTATTATATAGAATGGACTGGACTGTCAATACCTCACACACTAGTTAATAGAATGGACTGTCAATACTTCACACACTGTGCATAAACTTGGGGGCTATTGATGAATGGTTGAGTCCTGGTTGATCAGGAATAGGTTTTTGATACAAATGATAAGTGTGTGCACATTGTTTCACCCCATCAGTGTGTGCACATTATTTCTAACATTATTACTAGTAATATGAAGATGGTAATCTACATAAAAAATTCAATAATCTGAAATGACATCAACATTTTTAATGTGATTGTAAAGGAAATCTGATAAGAAATTTTAAGGTGATTGTAAAGGAAATCTGATCTGCTATGCAAGGTTAATGGTTACTGGATACATGTAAATGGTTAATGGTTTAATCTGATAGTTAATGGATATATGTTAATGGTTACAGATGAAACAAACTTTAACTTGAAGTTTGGAGAACCAGTTTGAACATTTAGGGTTCAAATAAAAATCTGAAGATGGTTCATGCAAATACCATTATTATTTGAAATACCATATTATTATAGATTTTCATGACCAGCTTGAAATACCATTAAAACCTCACGCTTGAACCATAATGGTATTTCAATTTTCACCTTAATACATGTTAATGGTTACTGGAAAACTTAGATGGTTAATTAAATGGATACAGGAAATAGGTGATTGTAAATACCTGGAACACTGTGCACACACCGTTGGGCTGTTGATGAATGGTTGACACTGTGCACACACTATTGGGATGTTGATGAATGGTTGACACTATGCACACACTATTGGGCTGTTGATGAATGGTGGAGTCCTGGATGATAAACACACTGCTTGCTTGAATGATAGATGAATCCAAGGAATGCAAATGGGTTCAATTGTGTGCAAATATGTTTCTTTATAGTTTTTTTATGTTGAAAATGAGTGCTTAGGGGAATTGACATGGATTGTAAGGTTAATTATGGGAATGGGAGGTTGGGATTGATTTGGCACCGATCCAATGGCTGGAGAATTCTTTATTGCATGATCCATGTGCTCTTAGTGTGTTTAATGGATGATTCGTTGTTGGACAGCTGCTTTGGTTGAGTTTAATGCTTGGTTTGATCTTGGGTAGTGAATTCTGTTTGCTGAGTAGAGGGTTTAATGGGTGATTTGATTTTGTGATTTAAGAGCTTCTTTGGTTGAGTTTAGGTACTTGATTTGATCTTGGGTAGGGAATTCTATTTGTTGAGTTAAGGGTGTAATGGATGATTTGATTTTTTTATTTAAGAGTTTAATGGATTATTGATTTTGGGCATTCGTAGAGTTTTGCTGCTCCTTTTGATTTCATAAATTTTAATGGGTGATTTGATCTTTTCAGTGGGTGGGTGTCATTTATTGAGGTTGCATGTGTGAGTTGTTGAATCATATTGGACCAGATGCTGACCCCCATATCACTTGCAATGTGCAAGTGGTTATGGATGATGGAACACTACTTCTCCAGTTGTGGTTCATGATGGCTTATGTGTTTCCCAGGGTGTACTCAGTAGATTGAGTATGATAGGATTTTTTGTTGTTAGATTTGTCATTAATGGCAAGACAGAGTGGAGTCTCAATTTGGACTTGATGGTTTCTAAACTTTGCATTAAATGGACCAAATACTGTCAGCTAGGGTTCTAATAAGTTATTAAATGTATTTTGTACTTAATATAAACTCTATTTATGCATAAATATGTTGTTTAATGAGTTTTAATTAATATGGAAATGTGCAAGAATAGGGTGGTTGATGTGATGCGAACCATGACCACTACTGGTTCCCACACAACAGTATAATCAGCGCAAGTCAACCATTGGGGGTTGAACTTGAAAGGTGATCCTGGTTTTCACTCTCCTTTTTCAATATGGAATAGGATGGGTAGGTGATTCGAGCCTCCTCCAATCGTTCTCCAAGTGCGGACCTTCTCGAATCTACTTAATAATTCTCTTGAACAGAGGAATCTGTCGAGTCTTTTGGAGATGGCCGTTGCACCTGTCCTCTTGTTAAACCATGTCGATCTAATCTCCCATGGCTCTAAATCAATGATGTCCATGTCCTTGAGATGGTGGATGAAGAAGTTTTGCAGCAGATTAGGTCGAGCCCCGCTTCCCCATATCTCATCTCGGTTCAGAGTGAAATTAAGGTCTCCTACAATTATGAAAGGGAGATCCTTGAGAAATGTTTTCCCAAAGAAGTCATTCCAAAAAGAGACTTTTCAGTTGTAAGGGCCATACACATTATAGATTGTAAAGTGTAGACCAAGGGCTTTGCTGGAAAAGGAAGTGCCTAGTCCTGATCTAAAGGAGAAGCAATTGAAAAGACACAGATGGTCTTTCCATCCCGTGAGTAACCCACCCGACAGACCCTCTCCATCCTCCCATGCAAAATCCTATCCCTTCAACTTCTTCTTCATACTTTCCACTAAAACTTTCCCTCCACACATGGTTTTTTGTATTACCATTACATTAGGATTATTTAAATCTACCAATAGCACTAGCGCCAGCTGTTTGGGGTTGTTGTCTAACCCTTTGTAGTTGAAAGAGAGTAAATTCATGAGTTCACCTTTTGCAAGGGTTGAAATCTAAGCGCCCTGGGTGGATATGTGGTATTGAACCTGAAACTCAGTTCCTCCCTGATTTGCTTTGGCTTTCTAGTTGGGCTGAGACCTTGGGAGGTAAAACCTAGCCCAACAATCTCACAAGAGCAATCAATGCCAAAATTCCCCTTGGATCTCAGGGCATAGGGGTTGGAGGCTTCCAACCCCTATACCTATGACACCATTTCATCTATCCTAAACGCGAATACCAATCGGCGCATCGACTCAAGTTTAACGTGTCTCGTCCCCTTTATATCATTATTATTAGCTGCCGAAGGCAGAGTAATATTGTAATCGTTTATTAGTCAATTTACTTTGACTATTCATTAATTTGTAAGAGTTTAAATATTTTTTACAAAGTTTATTAAAGTTATAATCTCTCTCTCTCTCTCTCTCTCTCTCTCTCTCTCTCTCTCTCTATATATATATATATATATATATTAAATTGAATATTGTAAAAACTAAAAATCAATTTTATAATTTTCAAAATATAAATTTTTATTTATTGATTGGTTTAAATTTGTGATGTAACTAATTTCATATGGATTTCTGTACTATTGTCAGGTTTAAAAATTAATTTTAAATTAATAAAAATAATAAATAATAAGCAATAGCCAGTTGTCCCGTCTTTTAATTATTTGTCCTAGATTTTTAACATTCCTATTAATCTCTACTGCCACCTAATAGAGTTGTACAACCATCATTTATAATAAATAATTTTATACAATAAACTATTCTTATTCTTCCATGAATTTAACAAAATTATACATCATCATTTTATAATAAATAATTCTTACATTGAACTATTCGTTCATACATTTAATTAAATTGGATATGCAACAAAATTTTACACCATCATTTTATAATAAAACAAGATCCACGAAGTGGCAATGTCCCCATAGTTGCTAATAGCAATAACAATTATTGCTATAAGACAGAATCTATAGAAATATGATACTCTTGCCACAAAAATTGTAATAGGAAAAAAAATATTTTGCCACAAAACTACTTGGCCATCGAACCTCAAGTTTCCTACAATGAATAAAATTACGAAACTTAAAATTTTTATCATAATTTGATATATTATGTAAATTTTTCTTCTTTTAAATCAATTTGTTAAACGATAATTTTGTTAAAACATACAATTTGCACTTAACCTATCCCAAACACACTTTGTATTTTTGGCATATTTATACCATGTTATATTTGATTGAATTGAAAGAAAATCAATTTTATATTGTGTTAGTGCTTTAAATTTTTAATATAGTTAATGTGATATTCATAACAATAATTTAATTGTTAAACTATGATCCTACTAACCATTGAATGATCATAACTAAAGTGTGAATTCGTGTATGAAATTTTGTGATTTAAAGTTCATCATCATCATCAAACTCTACACAAATTTATAAAATAAACTTAATAATTAAAATATTTAATAACATTGAATTATTCACCTATAATATAGTTTAGTGGAGTGGAATATGTGTACGCCCTTAAATGAGTAAAAACATAGAAATTTGAAAGATGTCACTTGGATTATTGCATTTTCTATGATTGTTCGCTTAGACTTCATGAAGTTCCTCTCAGTGAGGAGATGTGGTTTGAGGGGTATTGTCATCTCAATCAGGATCAAGTTGTGGTTGAAACATGATGTTTCCACGGGATCAATTTAAAGAGATGTGTATGGACAACAAGAAATCCTAAACATTTAAGAAAATATCTTTTTTAAAGTGTTGTGGTTCTAGTATTCTAATGTGAAATAGTAACAATTTTGCATTTATTTATTCCAGAACTAGAAATTATGAAATCAAGATAGGGTTTGGATTCAAAGCTGGAGGTGGGTAAAATCGCACACAATAATTTTCCATGGTGAAAAGGGATCAAATTTGAAGGGTAAGGGGTCCCATTTCACTTTGAAGGCCTATGAGATATTGAATCCTTCAAATCCTTCAAAGTTGATCTGTAAAAATATCAAAATTTCATTATTTGTTTTAAAAACAATGTAATAGTCACAATATTTGCAATGTTCATCTCTATAGATTTTAATAAGCAATGTTTATCTTATTTTGTTGGTTTCCAAAAAAATATGACATCTATTATCACAAAAGTCTAAGTATTTTTTGCTCTTCCAAACAATGCCAATGGAAATAGATTTTATTTTTATTTTTTAAAACTCTGTCAAAATCACTTGAAATTGAGAAAATATCAAATACCATAACAAAATACAATTATCATAACATAATATGGTATACAAAATTTATACACATGACAATGGAATTTTGATTGCCCATATCAATATTAATGTAATTTTCCTGGTCATTTGTGAAAATAGTGATGTTAACATCTTTTGGTTGAATAGTCCCTTTAAGCTTTAATAGTGTAAGAATATATTTTATAAAAGTGTTAAGAGATCTTCCCATTTTCATCGTTAATCTCCATTTTTCATCAAAACTTTTTACAAAAGATACCATGATTATGAAACTTATGTATTCTTCACATAATAAATAGATACGTGAAGTGAAGGACCCCACTTCTTCAATATGAAATTAAACAATGATTTAAAATTACTTAAAATATCCTTTAATACAATTTGCATGTCCCAATACCCATACGTTATGTATATACATTGTTATTATGTATATATTTTTACAAGGCAAATGCCCCAAATACATTTTGGTGAATTACACACATTACACGTTTTTAAAGAAAACAACATTACACTATACCATGATGACCAATGAATGATTCAAGTTGAAAATATGATACACAACAATCTTAGTGTGAATAGGTAATATAATTAGATAATCTCATTCATGAAGTATAAATAGTGTTTACATGTAGTTACGTAATTGTTTCTAACAATGAACAATGAATTAATCGTGAGCTCAATCATTGGTCACGACTGACTTGTCTTCGTCCACCATCTATCCACCATCATCGCCGAGGAATATTTGAGACCCACATCTGCATTAGTGGCCTCCTCAGAAACGAGCAAGCCTACCTATACTTTAATATTAAATCCCATTCCCTGGTGACTCCATTTATCCTAGAATCTCGATGAAGGATAGACGATAAACACAACAAGTGAAATTAGCAACATAGTTGCTTAATACCTCTCTCTTAAAAGAACAACAAAAGTGATTAATACTTTCTTTTTAGAGAAAGTGCAAAGCTCTGCTTAGTAGTTGCCTCTTAAAAATAGTGAAAAGAATAGCTCATAGTCTATGAATAACTTGCACTAAATTATTGGTAAGATGAATAATCAAACATGTTTTGGATTATATAGTTGTTGAAGTAGGAATATGTTTAGTAAGATAGATTACTTTGCACTAGAAAGGGTTAGTTGAATAATGCTTAAAAGATATATGGATTAACTTCAACTGTGGATGATTATATTGGACTATAGTCTTCCATGTTCTAATACAATCAATTGTAGTAGTTGGGGAGTTAATGGCCTAATAGTTAAGGCACATTAGTGTGTTGGTTAGTGGGTAAATGATGATTTAATGGTTTAAAGGATAATGGGTTAGGTATCAGGGGGTTATGGTAATAGTTTAGTGATTCATATTTGACTTAGATTTATGGTGTTAGCGTATTAGGATGGTTGGAAGAAATATGTGATTAAGAAATAATTAAAATAAAATAATAATAAGTTAGTTTGTTTTGTGAACATTGAAACAAAAGCTTAACATGTTTATTGAGAATACCTATTAATTTTATCATACAATAATATTTCTTAAAATTTGACTAATATCTATTAATATTATATCATTTTCAAATTTTTTATTATTAAAAATTGATTTTTTAACTTTAATTTCTTTATATATATATATATATATATATATATATATTTATTTATTACATTTTTTAATTTATTTTAAATAAAATTAATATCCTATTAATTGAATATAACTAATAAAAAAGTGGTTTAACTACAATATGCCATAGCATAATAATTTTATTTATATAAAGTTCATATCTTATTGTCCTTGCCGATAGGCATGTAACATTGTAATCGATCAGCGTTGAATTGCAATTACTTGGAGCGTTGACTAAATTTATTTTACATTTTGCCAATGTTTTACATTAGAAGAATATTTTATTTATTTCATTTTTAAAATAAATCTATTTATATGCCATGCAATTGGCTAACAAGTTGAATGTGTTATTGCCGGGCTGGTGGTGATATTCTTGGTATTAGGAAGGGTTTTTAATGCTCCCTCATGGTTTAATAATGGCGATGGCTGTTGAATGCCACGTCACCTGCTTTCGCATCCACTCCCACGTCTCAATTGCAAACCTCCACAGCCAACCGCCCCTACTTCACTACTGCCACCACATTCACGTCAATGCCACCTTCCCTGCTACCACCGCCCTTGCCACCACCTTCACCGCTGCCGTCACCGCCTTCCATATATTCCTACCTCCCACTGCCTTCAATCCCACCAACCACCGCCTTCACCCTTTGAATATAACATTGCACACCCTATTCCATATCGCATTGAACTGATCTTCGTTCGCTGAACCAATAGCATATGCTCCAAACGATCACATACGGAGACAAAAACATGGTTCCGTATCACCACCTCATAGAAGAAGCGAGTGTGGACTAGACAAAGAAGCGAGCGTGGACCAGACAAGCCCAAAATTGTTCATGTTGGAGCTTATGATGAGGTATCTAGTATAAATGCTAGTTTTTGTGCTTTATCTGAAATAAAGCTATGTTGCACGGTGACCCGTCCCCCCTAAAATTTCACACGTTTCCTGCGTCCCCGCGTTCCAGGGACTTGGGGACTCCTCGGAAACGTCCCCAAATTGTCGGGGACTCCATCGGGGACTTGGGGACTTTTTGGACATCCCCTAAACGTCCCCTTGCAAATCAGGGACTTTTCGGGTACGTCCCCAGCGTCCCTCAAGCAACGGGGGACTCCCACACGTCCCTCGATTTCTGCACATGAAAAATTAAAAATTAAAAAAATAATCAAAATTAAAAATGAAAAACGTAATTCTCATATATTTTTGGATGATTTCAAAATTCAAAATGAAAAACGTAATTCTCATATTTTTTTGAAATCTGTTATAATTTACAGATTTCAAAAAATAGGAATTTCAACCATAGAACTTACTAGAAAATAGCAAAAATATATGAAACTAGTGCCCAAAGATTTCCCCATCACAACACACAGTTGCAGCATAGCTCCTCGGTCGCGCTCCACAGTGGTCATAGCTCCCCGGTTGCAGCTCCTAGTCCACTGTGGTATTTTATTGCATTTCTGTATTTTACACGCTAAAATTTTTATTGCATTTATGTTTACATGCTAGAATTTTTATTGCATTTCTATATTTTAAATTTTTTTTGGTATAATTTTTAATTTTTAATTTATGAAAAATAAAAGGCTCAGCGATGCTGCCTCTATGACTTTTTTTTTTTTTAATCTCAGACTCAGTTTCATAGCATTACTAATTATTTGTTTAATAAACTAAATTTTAAAACATAATTTGTAATTTAAAATTTTTATTACCATTATTGGAACATTTCAAACTTAAAATCTCCTCTAGAAGAAGTGAAATGGACAGCAATACTCCTGCTACAGGTACTGAATCAGAGCCTAAAACAAGAGCAGGGGAAACTAAAATCTCTAGCACAGTCAACATGAAGAAACCATTGCTGCAATTTGTCAAAAAAATCACCCAAAATAAAAGGAAAAACAGATTTATCTCATTCTGATTTTTATGATTTATCTCAATTAAAGGACACAAGCATGTTTTGATGTTTATTGTTTTCTGATAAAGTTACATGGAAGCTATTTTAATGTTTTGCCGCAAACATGTTCTAATTTTTATGATTTCTCTCAATCAAAGGTTGTTCTGATTTTAATGTCAATGTGTTTATAATTAAAATATTATATATATATATATATATATATATATATATATATTTAATATAATTATTAATAATAATTATATATATATATATTTTTTATTATTATAAAATTGCCGTCCCCTACCTGCCGTCCCCTGAAAAATTGGGGGTGCGCTCTAGCCGTCCCGGAAACTCGTCCCCACGTCCCCCCGTCCCCAATGCCAGTGCAACATAGAAATAAAGCAATGGTCATAGATAAGAAACTAGTGCTGTTTACCTTTTTTTCACACAATGTCCCTAAATTTTTAGGGGTATTTTGTTTATATTCAATGTTAACAGATGGACATATTTTTTGTACAGGCAAAAAACCAAAAGGTGATAAAAAGAACACTGTGTAACTAACAATTATTTTTTAGCAAAGATTAGTTGCATTGGACGAAACAAATGAGGATTGATGCATTACCTTGTAGAATAATGAGGCTAGAATTTATGCCCGTGCAGATATAATACTTCTAGAAATTGTTAAAACAGTTCCATGGCGTCTTCACGGTCTCCCTGTTTAGAATAAGCTACGATCATGACAGTCCACGAGACAACATCTGGTTCTGGCATTTGGGCAAACACTCTTCGGGCTTCTGCCAAACTGCCTCTGCCTTTGGCATACATGTTGATAAGGGTACTCGCCAGTCCGCCAAGAATCCCCGTTGGGTTATGTGGGCATGCACTAATTTTCCCTCTTCCGAATCTTTTTTCTCAATGCAACTCTCCAGAAGAGATTGATATAAAGCCGATTCAACAGGCTCCTCCGTATCCTGCGCTTTAGTTTTTGGTCTGTGGCATATTCATTTTCTACGAATTCACAGAAACTGCAACGAATTTAATGTTTGTATAATCCCAACTCTAGTGATCGCACCGCCTGGTGTAAGCGGTTGAGATGACCACCCTTGTTAAATTTCCACAGTTCCTTTACTCGTGGTAGTTACCATTTCCCTCAAGGTTTTCAATACAGGTAATTTAATTTGCAATTTCAAATCATATGCTTTTTGGTTCGATACTTTGTATTCTCAACCAAAATACTTCGGGAGTGATTTTAATAAACTCCCATACGTCTACCACTACACAAAATTTCAATTAATATTAGTATTTTTTATTAATTATCTTGATATCAATTTTAAAAAAAAATCCATATACTTACTAATTACCCTCATAACGTTTAAACCTTCTCTTATGTTAAAGATAAATCTGGGTAAAATATATTAATTAAATTATTATTCAGCAAATATTCTCTAGCCTTCAAGCTGTGCGTGCATCAATACATAGATACTTTTAATAATTTAGTAATATTGGTTAAAAGTAAAATAGTTTTCACATAATTATCATGATTCATGATATGAAAATATGAACATTTGAAAATTATCCAACATTGAGAAAATATTCACACAAATAATAGTTGTTGTCTCGACAATTTTTAGAAAATATTCCACACAAATAATAGTTGTTGTCTCAACAATTTTTTATAAACGAGACTAATTTTATTCTGATATTTCCTCATAACAATCTTAGTGAAGTTGTTGTTATGATGTGAGGTCTTACAGAATAACCATTGAAGCTTCAATTTCCATTCAATATATTGGAGCTGATGCATGCACAACTCCAAGTCATTGTTTTTCTACATAGTTCTGAGTTAACTACTTCCTACAACATTATGTGCAACAACTCCAAGTCAAAATTATGTGCAACAACTCTAAGTCATTGTTTTTCTGTACTCTGTTTCTAAAATATAAGTTCTTGAAATGTTAAAATTTTTAAATTTTATGATAGCTGTAATATTATGTATTGTGTAAGGCAAACATTAAATTCAAAGTTTCTAGCCATTTCTGCTCTAGGCTTCAAGTCTTGCGTAAAGAAAACATTAAATTCAAATTCAAAGTGATTCGCTCAACAAATCGATCCTTTCACCTACCAACTTGCAACCTCAGCCTAAATCAACAATTTATAGCATAATAAAAAAATATAAATCAACAATTTATAGCATAATAAAAAAAATATAAATCAATACAATTTGTCATAACATAATAATATTATTTAAATATAATTAAAATATAAATTGATTTAGCTTTTATTCAATCTATTATTTATTGTTATTTCCGAATTGAGTTATATAATTAAAAAAAGACATGTTATAATTTAAATTTGATTTTGCCATATGTAAAAGAGTATATTTAGCTAAAAACGGGACTAGTAATTCTTACCATTATTGAAATTTACTCTCAAAATATTACACGAGAGTGTGTAGGCAATGTCTAGGAAAATAGTGTCTTGTAAAGAAAAAATAAGCTAGTTAATTTTATGTATGTCTTTGAAGGTAGTCAGGGTATGAAAAAATAAGCTAGTTAATTTTATGTATGTCTTTGAAGGTAGTCAGGGTATGAGTAATGCAACCAAGTTAGAAATTAATCAAATGGAAACTATGACCTTCCTAATGCAAATATTTAAACCGTCATGGATTGACAAAAGAAAAATCAAAATTGAAGTCGCGAAAGGAAAATCAGGATTGAAGTCAAATGCCTTATGTGTCAGAATGAAAGATAGTTAATAAAATATGCAAAAGAGTATACATATCTACAAATGGAACCGGAAACCGGTTTTGCTATTTTTAATAATTTTGTTTTCTAGATTATTGTTTAACTTTAAATTTTTGAAACTCGGTCTACTAGAAATCAATCCATTAATTAAACCTAAATTGTTCGTGAAACATGAACTAAATCAGCAACTACATAATTAAATCCCTTTTTATAACAATGGTTGGAAATTAGTAGATAGTTACAACTATTAAAGACTAATAAATTCTTAAAAATGGCATAGTGTTTATTACAATACAATCCTTCACGCAGTGCAAAATATTGGCGCATGGCACAAAACTCTATATATGTGTGTGAAATGTGACAGCTATATTGCCCGAGAGTGACAGATGCCATCTTCCCAAATAAATCCAAAATAAAAATATTTTGAAACCCAGATATAATAAAATCGATCTTTTAGAACTCCGCCCGACATAAACTACCTCTCAATCCCTTCCAATCTCCTCTGCGATAAGTTGCTCAATCCATGATCGAAAGGTAGTCTGATCAGGTTGTAGGGTTTTGGACAAGGTGACAGTCTATAAGTCCAGGTTTTGAATCTTCTTATATATTTCTTGTTAAAAAAACAAGATCGCAAAGCAATAACAATAAACAGAAATGCAAATATAATCACACAGACACATTACAAGAGAGACACCAATATATCGTGGTTCACCCAAGATGGGCTACGTCCACACTGAAATTGCCAGTCCTTATTATTATACCATCCAACAAATGAAGGGATACAATCTGCGGCACATCCGCTGCACTTCCTCTTCACTGTCTCACAATCTCTCTTCACGATCTCAGAGATCTTTACAATGCATAATACCTAATACATCAACCCTGGCCGTATTACAATGTCTTTCTTATAAAGCGGAAATACAATGAAAAAATACCACGGGTTACCCAAAACCATGGGCTCATAAACTGTTGGCGAAAACAACCCAAAAATTTTCTTCGAGGGCTATGCCCCCAAACCCCCGTAGACCCTCTGGGGCTCGTGGCGGGATCATAACCAAACCTGGGGTACAACACGGCTGAAACAACATCATCTATGAGACTGGTAAATCAAGCTCCACAACCAACATTTCTTTGTTGTTTAGCATCTAGTTCTTCCACATGAATTTTAACACTAGGTAATAGCTAGGAGGTCTATAATGCTTGGCTAATTCTATCCTAATTAGTAAATTATATTTTTTAGACTGTTTTTTAGTCTGTGGTTGTTCAAATTCAAGGCTTGGGGTTCCTCTAATGTGTCACTTGTAAAATTTGTTCGGTGTTATGATTTGTTTAATATTGCAACTACAATTTTCTTGCAAGCTAGGAGTTGGTTGTGTTGCATTGTATATTGATGCGTAGGTTTTAAACCTAGAGGTTGTCTTATCGATTTTCCTCTCCATATTTTGCTGTGAGATTTTCCTCAGAGTTTCTTTTCATTCGAATTGCTTTAAATTGGATTATCAGAGTTATGAACAATAATTTTAGCAGGGATTGCTCTTATTGTTAGCTCCATTAAAACAAATTACATGAAGGAAGAAAGGAGAATCATCCACAGACTGCTGAGGACGACTGCAATTGTGACTGAAAATTGAGCTAGTTGAGTCCTGGTATTGTAATTTGACTGCCATTTTCTATCTTTGCATCTCCCAAAGCCTTCCTCGAATGGAAACTTTGGCAGACGATGAGCAGATTTGTTAATGGAACCTATGTAACATATTCTATTGAGTGGGTAGTTTAGCAGAGATGGAGTCGTTACCAAAATCTGAGAGCTAATCCATCTCAAGTTCTTGTTCTAGGATGAAGGATTCTTCCAGCCGATGTAGAAGTTTACTCACATCGAAGGTTCTTGTTCTACGATGAAGGATCCCTCCAGCGGGTATAAAAGTTTACTCCAAGTTTACTTTGGCAGGGAGGAGAATTCTGTAGATTTGACCAGACCGACATAGTTATTATCTTTGTTGTTTTCCCTTGGCCTGAGCTCGATGTCATGGCGTAGTTTGAGGTAGATTTGATAGTTTTCGTTAGAGACACTTTTGACGATCATGTGTTCAAGGTCATGGCATTTTCAGTTTTTACGTTTGTGGAGAAATTTGCAGGTACCACAGTATCCGCACTCGCGAAAACAACATCCAATTTTATATAAACTCATGAAGAATGAAGAACCAACCATCAAATCCGATTGTCATTCATCATTGCTTCTCAACCAGTACATTGGCACACCCTGCAGCTATCTTGCTGACGTTTTCCTGTTGCTGAGGCCCGGGCACCAAATATCGAGGCCAATGTTAGCAAGTAAAAGCCAACGAGAATTGAGATAAATGATTTAAAAAATATATATTTAATATCAAAAATTGTAACTTTGACATATACTTTTCCATCGAAAAAATTATCTTACTATTAATAATGCGAAATAGTAAATGTTCCAAATGTCATAGAAACACAGAGGAATATGTCCAGCATAGAACAGTAAATATTACAACCCACGGGCATAGGATAAAACTGTCCCAATAAACAGAGTGCCAAATATGTGCCATAAAGACCGAAAAAAACAGCGTACAAGACGCACCATAACAAAGAGCCCAGTGCACATACAACTGCACAATGACGAGGCCCAACATAACCATATATAACCAACAACAAATAAATAGACATAACATAGCACGCCCAATATAAAGATGCATCCATCATGAGGCTCATCAAAATCTTTCGGAACCAGAGGTGGTATGCCCAAAAGATACACATCCGCAAAATAATATAGTGCCGCAGCAAAAAACCGGATCAACAAGTGGTTGATGGAGAATAGTGCTATTGACCTACACAAGGATATATTAACACAAATATAAAAGATATATCGACCGCAAGAAAACAAAAAAATACCTTAAAACAGGTGAATCGAGCCAAAGGAATCAAGACCAATGCATGTCAATAGTGCCACGGGAGAAGAAAAGGTCCCCCCGCCACTCCTCCCACCGGATGATCCCCATCGGAGAGGTCAATGCCAACTTTGAGAGCTGGTTAGCCTCCATGTTAACCTCTCGGAAGATATGACAGAAATGTGTGTGATCAAATTCGTTGATAAGCTTTCGGACCGCCACCAACCAAAATGAGAGTAACATCACCTTGAGTGGGGTAGTACCCAAAGCCCAGGAGATGATAGAAGAGGAGTCACCCATAATCACAAGAGATGTTATCTTCCTGGAACGAGCAAAATACAAGAGGAGCCAAAGTGCACACAATTCACTACGTGTGTTGGAGTCGGATCCCATATTTAACTGGATGCGAAAAAAACAAGTTGTAGACAGATGTAACACCACACCGGCCCCACACACACCAGGACATCCAGCCGCGGCGCCATCAAAAAATCCACAGGGGTATACCAAGACCAGAGGGGTCAACCGACGTACAAGATAAAGTATGTTTTTATTAAGATGGCCCCCTCCATGTCCAGAGTGTAAGATGTATTCCTTATAAGCAGCGATAGTTCGACCACAAATCCACTCCAAATGTGGTGCAGTGCCCTAAAAAATTAGGCTGTTATGGGCCTTCCAAACTTCCCATAGCATAAAACAAGGTAGCTCCATCTTAGAGTAGGAATGCCGGATCCAGGAACCGAGGCAATCGATAAGTGTGGTGGGTCGCCAGATTATCTGTAAGCTGGAGGAGATAGCAATAATTTTCCAAAGATCCTGAATGAAAGAGCATGTAGCGAAGAGGTGATCTACTGATTCTCCCTAAAGGCAGCATAATGGGCACCATCCAGGACCAACGAAGCCACAAAGACACAGATTATCCCATGTGAGGATTCTGTTGCTCAAATCCAACCAAATGAAACATTTGATTTTTAAAGGGAGGGAAAGTTTCCAAATCTTTTGATGCCACCAACGATTCTCAGGTTGTATATCAGCAAATAAAGAAGTATAAGCAAGTTTTGCAGTCGCTGAACCATGATCCACATCCCACGACCAAACCAGATGATCAGGAGTCTCAGAAAGTTGTATATTGGCATGACAAAAAGATCTTATATAATCAGTCCATTCCTTTCCTAAGGCACCATAGAGCCCTAGCTGAGGCACAGAGATCCATTTAGTGCCCACACAACCATTCTGGCACGCTGCATGAGCCAGTGTATAGAAACCTTTTGCCCGAAGATGTGACATCAAAGCTGGTGATAGAAGAAATGTGGAGGATCCCCCCAAAATAGGATCAGTTCCAAGCCTTATCTCCCGCCCATTACTAGGAACCCATGAGAGCCAGTGGGAAATGGCATTGAACGACCCCAAGAGCCCATTCCAGATGTTAGAGACCCCAGTTTTCGAAGGCTGTCCCATTCTAAACCAATCTACCACTCGAGATTTTTTTAAATACTTTGCCCGAATAATCTTGCCCCACACAGAGTCAACGAAAAGAGCCCACCATAGACTCTTTGCATGAAGAGCAGTCACAAAAAGGTCCAAATGTTTGATATCCCAGCCCCCCAGATCCCAGGGCCGAGCCAACGAAGACCATTTGATCAAGTGATATTTTCCATTATCCACCCCACCAGACCATAAGAAACTGAAAAAATTCCTGTGTATAAGGCGGAGAATAGACTTAGGTATTTTTCAAAGTGAGAACCAGTAGACCCCCAGATTCTGCAGTACCGCTTTAGCTAGTGTGAGTCTGCCACCCATGGATAAATGTTGCATACTCCAATGACCAATTCTTAAGTCAAAACGCCTTAATAGCCAAGACCAGTCATTTAACAAATAATTTGAAGGTTTGACAAAATATCCCAGATATTTTGTGCCACCCTCCAAATCTTTGAAGTCTAGAGGTAATATCATTCCAATCGACCGTTCCACATCTGTCTCCAGTGAGTGTTTCAAAAAGTGTGATTTAAGCAAGCTGATAATCATACCCGATACCGAGCAGAAGAAATATAGAATTTTCTTATATTGTATCCATTCAGCAAGTATGCCCAAACCAAAGAGCATGACGTCATCCACAAAGAGTGAATGAGTAATAGATATACCAGTGGTAACCTTAATGCCCACAATGGAACCCTCACATTTTTCCTTATGAATAGTGAGGCTCAAGCCTTCTATAATCAGCAGGAACAGGAGGGGCGAGAGAGGACAACCCTGTCGGAGACCCCTGGAGGCCTTAAAAAAGTTTGTCGGATGACGATTAATGAGCACTGCAAAATTAACTGTAGTAACACATGCCATAATCCATTTCATCACCTTCCAGGGAAGTCCGATTTGAATCAATATCAGTTTGAGCATATTCCAGTCAACACGATCATAAGCCTTCACCAAATCCAATTGGAGGATAAGAGCATCAATTTTCTTCTGTTTAATACTATGAAAAACCTCTTGTGCCACCCCCACCGCATCAAGTATCTTCCGTCCCTCCAAAAACCCAAACTGTTCCATAGAAATGTGTCTTGAGAGAATCGGCTTGATTCGAACAACAATAATCTTGGATATAATATTGTATACGAGATTGCACAAGGAAATAGGTTGAAACTCATTAAAATTATTTGGATGAGAAGTTTTTGGAATGAGAGTCAAGTAGGTGGTATTAAGTGCCCCAGAGACCAGTCCCTTGTTTCGAGACTCATCTACTGCATTTCGAAGGTCCCCCCCCCATAATGTCAAAAAAGTGGAGGAACAGTTCCATCGTCCACCCATCAGGTCCAGGGGATTTGTCCATAGCAAAACCCCGTAAAATGTTTTCTACTTCCACCAGGGTAACAACATCAAATATATTGTCCCCCTCCACTTCATTGAACATCCTTGGGTATTCCTTAATAATCTTGAATTGTTCAGACAATGTTGTATTTTTTGGATCATAATAATAATTCTGGAAGTGTTGAGTGGCCTCAGTCATGAGATCCCCATCTCCCCGAATCCGCCGACCAGCATGGTCATTGAGATCCCAAATTGTGTTCTGTATTCTGCGAGAATCTGCAACACAGTGAAAAAATTTGGTATTCAAATCACCGGCATTGAGCCAAAGAGAACGGCTTTTTAAGCGCCATGTTTCCTCATGCAAGAGTAGGATTTTCAATTTTCTCTCCTCCAGTACTGATAGTTTGGACCTTCCAGTGGGGGAAAGACCATATTGCAATGATAGTTCCATCAATTTACCAATCTCTTTTTCCAACATAATGAGGTCTGCAGCCAGCGTCGCTTTCTTATTTCTTTCCCATAGAATAGTATAGTCCTTCAAGGATTTTAATTTCATCGCAAACCTATCCATCATAGATCGTTCACCAGAGACATCGACCTGTAACCAGTGATTTCTCACACCCAATGTGTAATCCGGATCTTTTAACCAGGTAGAATTAAATTTGAAAGGGTAAGGATGGTGGGATAATTCAGTATCAAATTGTAAGATAATAGGGAGATGATCACTAATATGAATCTGTTGAATCCATGATTGGTAATTCCGAAAGCCGTTTAAGAGTAGTTCTGATATTAAGAACCAATCAA
Source organism: Larix kaempferi (assembly GCA_027924585.1). Lineage (NCBI taxonomy): Eukaryota > Viridiplantae > Streptophyta > Pinopsida > Pinales > Pinaceae > Larix > Larix kaempferi. Next base: position 1,086,756 of record BSBM01001241.1, read on the forward strand.
TACACTTAGAGATCAGATTCCCATCCTTCCTACCATTTGTCCAAGTGGGTGCCAAAGGACGAGGAGCCACATCAATCAGATGATATTTTGAGAAGAGTTCCTTGAAGTATGTTCCCAGGGGGTCCCTTCTTGCGGAATGTCCCCAAATTTCCTTAGCCCCCCAAGAAAAATTCAGATCACCTGCAAGAATCAAATTTTACAGATCCAGTAAGTTCCCCAAGCACGCAAGGTCCCAGAATGCCTCCCTGTCACAATAGGGACCATAACAATTTACAATATTCATGTTTTTATTAGAGCCTCTGATGTTTCCAAAAAGTAGAATTCCCAATGAGATAATAAAGGGATTGAGCCTCAGAACCCCAGGGTTCCATGCTGCCAAGAGCCCACCAGACAGGCCAACAACATCCACCAAACACACCATCCAACTCGGTTTTATTTTGTTAAAGAAAATACGGGCCTTCTCACCACTAACCATAGTTTCTTGAAGGAATACTAAATCGGGATTGATAATATGAAGAACACGCTTGAGAGCCAATTGTTTTGGGAGGCCCCCCACACCCCGGATGTTGAGTGAGAAAAAGATCATTAACGACCCCTAGCAAGGGCTTTGATTCCTCTAAGAGCCTTGGTATCAGAAGAAATGGGGGGAAACCGATAAATTGCAAGTATCATCCACCCCCAAGGGGATAACCTTCTTATTTTCCGAGCACTGCGCGTCTTTAATGGTGAGTAGTCCAGGGCCAAACCCCCCATGCGAGCCCCCATTGAGACAACTTTTTTTCCCAAGGATGTATCACATGTATTCAATAACGGGTTGCTTCCCCCCCGACCCCGGGGCCAAAGACTTTAGATCCAAGGGATCCCCCACAGTATCAGAGGTCGGGACCATCTCCTCCACAACCCTATTTTTGAAAAAGATTAGAATAGGTGTCTTTTTAACCATTTCAGAGTAAGAGGGAATGTGTAATATCGATTCTAGGGGCACTGGGGAGGGACAAAAGAAACCAAAGGATCACAGGTATCGTTCCCCCCAACCACACAGGGAGCAAGTTCATTTAATGGCGGCTCGGTGTCAAAGGAAAGTAAAATGGTTGATGCAGGGGAAAGGGGGGCATCAGGAGATGCCGACACTATAGGGGATGAGTCAGTTGTTAAAACCCGTGATTTCCCCACAGCAGGAGTCGCATCGACAGAAATAGGGGAGTCATTATCAGATTGTTCCCAGGAGTCCCTCGCAGAACCAGAGGCACTTGACAGCAGGGGAGAAACAGGACGGCGTCCCAAATAATTTCCATTATTTCCATTGTTCAGATCTAAAGAATTTATAAAAGAGATATCCAATTTATTCAAAGTATGATAGAAATACGGGTCGTTTTTTTCCAACTTATGGAATAATGTTGAGTCTAGTGCTGTGGGGAGCATAACCCTATTGGAGAAACCATCGAACCCACCCATAGCATCCAGTTCCTTATCACTACCATCATCGGAAGACCAGAAAGGATCCATCCCAACCGGACGACCAAATGTCGAAACACCCTTACATTGACGCCACAAATGTCGGACCTGCTTGCAATTTGAGCACCTGAATGGTATGCCCCAATAGTCAATAATCTGAGCCAACTTGCCACCACGCCAATGTATGTGGAGTACATCAATGAGCCCCATTGAGATGTCCACCTCCACCAGCAACCGACCTATGCGATGGTCAAAACCAGACAAATGCTCATCCTCCACATGTAGGAAGTGACCAAGACTGTTACCGATAGCCTCAAATGCCCCACGGTTCCATAGAGCAAGAGGAAGACTAGGTAGAAGCACCCAAAAATGGCGCAGATGCACAAATGCCGTGTCAGGGTCGAAATCCATCTGCCATTTTTGTAACATCAAACTACCCGCTCCATAAAGCCATAGTTTGCTAAGAATGGTGGAGCAGTGTGATTCCTGTTCAAATTTAAAGCCATACCATCCACGGGCCAGCGCAAAAACCTGAGGAGTATAACCACAAATGGGGGTCCATTCTTGTTTGACCCATCCCACGATGTCCTTCCGATGCATAGAAAAATAGGAGAATTTCCCCACCAGAATCGTCACGTTAAATTCCACCAGTTCTTCAAGACCGATGTCCCTCCCCATCGTGAGCCAAGCCTCCCCAGGTTTGCTGTAGTATTTCTCTTTCAGTCATCGGACCGACCGAGACTTATCCTATGGTTTACCCCTGTGTTCTAGGCGCGACAGAGCACAAGAACTGTCAACAGAAGGGTCCGAAGCAACATTGTCAGCAAGAGCTCCCGTCAAGGTCAAGTGACCCTTCTTTGTAACTGGCATGGCACGTGGAGACCCATGCCTCACACCCTGGCCAAGTGTCTGTTTCCCCTTAAGCATATTTTTGTAGAAAGCGTCCAGTTTGAATAATCCGGCTTCCTCTAAACGATAGTCGGAAACCGTCAAGTTATTATCCACCGGTGGTTGTGCAAACTGATAGTTTTCTGCCATATTACAGAGCTGTTTAGGGCCGAGAGAGTGGTAGTCCCAAAAACAAGCAAATTGTAATATCGGAATGTTAAAAACAGTTCACTTCCCCGGTATATACCCCCCGCAAGGTAGTGGCCGACCAATCTGAGTCACAGGTTACAATGATAAAATAAACGAACTCTATAAACCTCACAGAGAAATGGAAAGTTTAAAACTTCGGTCTCAACTGCAAATTAAGCATCGGTCCCAACAGCAAATCCCTAGGTTAACATGATAGTTACCCACATAAAGTAAACGAACTCTATAAACCACACAAAAAAAATACAAGTTTAATATGCCGGTCTCAACTACAAATTAAACGCCAGTCCAAACTGCAAATCCCCATCACCCGCCAACAGCTACCGGCCAGTAGGGAGTAAACTGTAAACACCATCATCGCCTCCATCGCCCAAACCCTAATCCAGAAGATGAACCCTCCGTTTCCGTCATAATATGCCCATCATCTTGACATATACTTAAGAAAACAGTGATATTTTTGGCATGTACTGGGTTATTAATAAGACTGACCGAAAAATATATAGTCCCCTGCGGGGACATAATAATTTATACAATATACCAAAATATCCACATTAAATTGAAACGTTGTTCTATAAAACTATTTATTTTTTAATATTTTTATAATTTTAAGAAAACATTTGATTAAAAAAACATTTAATGTAGATATATACACATTATTATAAAAAAATCATACTAATAAACTTTAATATTATTAATCCTTTTAAAATATTATTAACTAACGTATTTATTATACAAAAATTATACAATTAAAATTTTATTAATTTATTAATTAATGAATTTATTATTGATTTATTTAATTGTAAACTATATTTTATATTTAAAATATTATATATATGAAAAATATCAATTTTGTGAGTCTATAAGATGTGAGGATGAAAATCACTTTCTCAATTTGAGTTTCATAGTATTTGCTACATTTTTTCTAAAAGAGTTATAATTAATTGATTTTACAAATCACTGTAATCTTGAATTATATATCCTTAACATACAACAACTATGTTTTCTATTTTAATAATTGTTTTTATTATTAATCAAAGAAAAAATTATTTATTTGTAAATTAATTTTATTACTATCTTATTTGTCTTGATGATGGTGATGATGATGATGATTATTAACGTCCACTGAGACCAACTTTGGTCTATCGGACCTTAAGAAGGTTATTACTTGGTTTGCTTTAAACTTTTGTTCCTATCCTCAAAAAGCTTGGTAAGAAGCTTTCCAAGCTCACTATAGTTTTGGCAAGTTAGGAGGTTAGCAAGGTTTGTATTGTTGCAAATACTATGAAACTCATATCTAATGTGGGTGTAAGCAGGGCACTCTAAGAGAAAGTGATTTTCATCCTCAACGCTCATAGACTCACAAATATGCCAAACCCTTTCCTCCCACAGAGTTTTGGGAATAGACCAACACCCTGTTTTACTATGAAGATCATGGGAGTTCATTCTAATCTAAGCTATATTAATTTTCTTCTTTGAACTAGTTACTATCGACAGATATTTTTGATCTTCCAAATTAGGGTTAATGACCTCCTTATAGTATCTTAGTTTTCTCTTAACCGTTAAATTTTCCTCGTACCACAATTTCTCTTTAAACTTAAAGGTAATAATATTTTTGACATTATCGATATTCGGTAAAGTGTCATTTTCATCAATGCCCCAATGGTCTAACCAAGCCATCGTATCTTTACACCAACTTCGCTTGAGGCATAGTTGGTTTTGACTTGAATTTAAAGCAATTTTAGGAAGTATCTGTTTCCCATGTTATTTATCTTGGGCTTGTAAATTAGGTACCTAGTCATAGCCATGCTCTCGATGGGGGAAATACCCACTTATATGAGGAGAATAGGATAAGGCGTATTGCTTTTAATTTTGAGGTTATAAGTTATAAAGCGCTTCTAAATTTGCTCAATCTTTCTCTAAGATTATCTAGAAATGTTGCACCCCCATACTTCACAACCGTATGAGATAATATGGATGACAAGAGTTTCAAAGATGAACTTCTTTTAATCCCACATGACCAGGTTGGCTGATTTACAGTTATTTTCAAGACCAAAATAAGTTTTCCATCCTCCATTAATCCTTTTCTCAATGCTATGGTTCCAATTGAGCTTGTGATGAATATCAATTCCAAGATATTTGTAAGAAGTCACTTCCTTCAGTTGATTGGTACCATAAATAAAGTTTGTGTAGGTGTCTTTCTTAGATTTTATAATCATGACTTTTGTTTTGTCGGTGTTAACAATCATACCCATGTTAGAGAAGAAATATTTGAGAATTCTTAATTGTTTATCGAGATCAAATGGACACCTTTTCATAAGAAAAATATCATCGGCATAAATAAGGAGGATAATAACTATCCTAGCTAAGATCGTGCCGGCACAACCTGCTTCTTCTAAACATCTTTCTAGTTTATCGATGTAAATTCCAAAAAGGGTGGGGGAGAGGGGCAACCTTGCTTAACTCCAATATTACAGTTTTTATCCATTGACCAACCCTCATTATTCTTAAATTTGGTGACGAATTTTTCATATAACCTTATCACGACAACTCTCAACTCAAAAGGAACATTAAGCTCCTCTAGCATATTCCTACCCTATTCCACAGGTTATTTCCATGCACTGTATCAAAAGCTTTCCTAAAGTCCACAAAGCAATAAAAAAGGTCAAACTTATTATTACGACATTCCTCTGCAATGATCCTAAGCATAACGAGGTGGTATGTGGTTGAATGATTCCTTCTAAAACCTGCTTGGCCTTTAGCGTGCTTACCTTCCATTTCTATCCATTCGTTGATCTTCTTTTCTAAGATAATACCATATAACTTGGCTAGGAGAGGGCTAATCATAATGGTCTCATAATTAGAGGGGTTATTTTTATCACCACTTTTGAAAATAGGAATAATGAGGCTCTGAGTCCAAGGTGTAGGGAACCCTTGTTTGACCGCTAGGTTAAAGAGTTTGTGGATGTGCGTGATGAGGCCAGGCCCCCCAATTTGTAAGATTTCTGCTTGGTAGCCTTCGATGTCTTTGGATTTTCCATTTGCTAAGCACTTAACCCCAAAATCTATGTCTTCTAATGAGAAAACGTCTTTCGTTGTAAGAAGGGTTTGAATGTTATCTCTGATATCTAGGGATTCGTAAAGCTTTTGAAGATAGGAATTCTAATCTTATTATCTTCTTTAGTTTTGCGAGTTAGAATTTTCCTCCAGAATTTCTTAGGAGCCACCTTGGAGAAGTGTAAGAGATTTTCCTGTCGTTTACTAAGATAGTGCATTTTTTTCTTTTAAGTAGGGTTTTGTAGTGATTTTTCTTGTCAATTTTTATCGATTCTGCAGTAGCTTGCTTAATTTATTTTCTCTCATTCTTACACTCTTGATCATACCGATGGTTGGTTCTACTATATCTCCTATATACCGAGACTTCAATAGAGAACTTGCTAATGGACGACAAGAGGGATGTAGTAAAATTATGGTAGAGATTTTCTATATTCTCCATACTAGATAAAGGAAACAAATCATTTTTTAAATCATGGAGAAAAATCTCGGTTTTATTTTTATCGAAGATCAGGTGCTTTTGGAAATGATAGTTTTCCTCTTTAGGATCGCTATGCATGGAAATATTGAGAGTTATAATTAAATGCCTATGATCATAGTCAAGCTCATGGTCATTTAAGATGTCAAAATCTATTAACTTGTTTCATAAAGGGATATCAGAAATAACATAATCTACCACATTACTGCCAAGCCCATGAATACAAGTCATCCGACTAGAATTTGGCCATTTTGTTAGTCCGTTGCAAATGATAAGATCTTGAGTACTTCAAAAATTGACCAGCTTAGAACCGAATAAATTTTCACCTAGATCTTCAGAACTTATTTTGTACCTATTAGCTAGCTCGAGGTCTTCATCTAACCAAAGAGGATTAGGATTGGAATAATTGTTGAAAAGAATAGCTTGGTTACTCAAAGTTCAGGCATTGAATTCACCCATCAAAAGGATATTGCCTTCCTTCCTTAGACTAGAAATATCATGTTCTAAACCATTATAAGGACAATTTTTATCTATTTTTTTTTATAGAAGTTGGAATTAATAGGGGCAAAATAGCAAATGGCTATGTAGGTTTTTTCGTCATTAATGTCTGTGATCTCTATCCAAATAAATTGGTTCTAAGGGTCTTTCTCATAAATCCTAACATGAGGGGACATGTTCTTTCTAATGTAACAAGCTATACCCCCAATGCCTCTACGACATGAATGTTTATTCGATATCGACCAAAGGACATATCCGTCTATATCAGGGACCTTGGATTCCTCATGCTCCCAAGTTTCAACCAATAATATAATATCAATTTCACTCGGGATCCAACTTAACTTGGGGCCTTTGCTCCATGGAAATCCTCGACAGTTCCAAGAGAGGATCCAGAGTGTGTTAAATTGCTATTTATTACTATTTTGGTTTCTATCTCGAATAACAGCTTCCTCATTTCTAATTAATGCCCATTTTCCTTCCTTCCTAGCTTCTTTTACCTTTTGGACCTCCTTTCTTAGTTCAGCCTGATCCTCTGGAATGAGGTCTTCATTTATTAATATTCTCGAGCCTTTTAAACTTGAGGTCTTACTAAGTATGTCATATTTTTGTTCGATAGAGCTAACCTTAACCCGTATTAGTCTTTCTTTATTCTCAATTAATTTCCCTAGCCTTGTTGCTTCAGTGAGACCAATAGTTTCAATTTGTAATCTATTGTGAAGTTTTGTCTTGACAATGGCTAATATATCCTCTTCTACCTCCTCTTTTAAATAAAAAATTATGAGGTTCAAAGATCTTTTGTTATGCTCATGATCTAAATCTATCAATTTATTCATTTCCTGTTTAATGGGTTTGATACCTAATTTACCTTCTATATTATTTAGAGTTAGGATGTGATTTACTTTTTCCTCTAACTCTTTAATCCCATCTTTTAACTTAAGATTTTCTACAGTAGGTGCATCTCCTTGTTTGGGTGTTTTTTGCGTTTCCATTGCATGTAGTCTGTTCTCCATTGTCTCTACCTTATTCTCTATTTTTTTTTTAATCTTATCGTCTATTTGTTTTTGGATCTCTTCTTGAAAGGATGCAAATTTATTATCGAGCATTGATTTTAACTCTATCTGGAGTTTAGCTTCTCTTTCTTCCCTATGTTTCTCTAAGGATTCTATATATTCATAAATTTTAGCCTCTCCTTCTTCCCCATGTTTCTCTACTGACTCCATATATTCATATAGGCTCTGTAGGGTAACTACGCTAGGTCTTCCTTTAACAAGTTTTGGTAAATGTGGTGAATTATTCATATTTATGTGAAAATGTAGTTGTGTATCCAAAAAAAACAAAACAAAAAAAACAAAAAGGTGGAGAGGGGAGGAATGTATGCACCTGAATTAGAGATCACAAATGATTCATGAAGATGCCCTAGCTGCAATTGATACTAATTTACTTTAACTTTCATGGTAGAGATTCACCTTAGAGCTTCACCGCAAGTTTCACCAAGGGTTCTTTTCACCGCACTGAAGAGCTTCATCGAAGGTTTCTCATGGTGGAGATAAAAAGAAAATTTGTATCGATCTTTGTTTTATTTGTCAAAAAAATAATTTTGATCTGATATTATATTACAGTACAACATTAAGACACTGCAAACTATTATTGATTCATGATCATACTAATCACGACTTTATAATTGAGAGAGAAATAGATGGCGTAACATGATAAAGATTTTTAAATAATTAACTACCTTTATATATTAATGATTTATTAAATAATTAGCAACCTTTACATATTAATGATTTAATAAACAAGAGCCACGAGGTGGCAATGTCCCCGACATTGCCACTAGGGCTAGTTGCTAGTTTTTTTCAATTGACGTGAAAGACTTGAATAAATAACACTATATAAAGATTGCAATGTTGTTTCTAGTAACCAATATGATTATGTTTAGTGATTCAATCATGAAAATGATGAAAATGATAATGACACATATGTAATTGCACTCCATATTTTGTTATATTTTAGTGATTTGAGAGGCTTAATACTTAAATGTCCTAAAAGAATTAAAGATAATATGATATATGCTTGAGAATATGATATATGCTTCTTTATATTTTTAGATGAATAAAAAAACATGTATAATGCAATAGAATTAGAGATAATATGATATATGCTTGAGAATATGATATATGCTTCTTTATATTTTTAGATTAATAAAAAAACGTTTATAATGCCATAGCTATCATTAGATCACATGGTAATCAAATTTGTTAGGTTTAATGTTGTCATTGTTATACTCTAAGTATACTACGAACATTAATACATTTTAGTACACATAAACATAACTAAAACATAACCATAATCATATTTTAAATGCCATATAAAATATATGTACTAAGTTAGAATAATAATAATAAAATTGTGCTAACTTAATAATGTAGGAAACTTGATCAACTATCAAGACATAGATATTAGTGGTTGCAATGGAGCATAAAATTTGATGAACTAATAAGACATAGATATCAGTAATTGTAATAGAGTTTATGAATATGTAATTGTAGTCTATCCATTTCACAATATGATCGAATACTCTTATCTTATTTCCTTTTCATTCACAACTATTTTTTTCAAGTACAATCTCAACAAGACTATTATATCTTTTTGTTTTGTGAGCCATCTCTCAATCACATATAAATACAATAAATAATTCTACAAGGTGCATATAAAATAAACTTACACATAATAAATGTATTATTTTACACATTTGTATTCATAGCATATTGAAAAAGAAGTATGAGGATCAAGTTGATCAAAGTTCCAAGGACAATCAATTTCATTTTCATGCTCTAAAACCATGTCTTTTTGTATAACTAGGTTTTTTGCTTTTGAAATTGTTGACCCTAGAAAAAACAAGCAACATTGATAAGATTTGGATCCCATTGAAGGAGCAGTTTGATTTTCTTTCCATGGTCAAGAATATGTCAGATCAAGAATTTATAATTTGTTTTCAATTGTCAAAAACAGATCGCTTCTAGTAGATAACACTATTTTGTAAATGCTATTACTCTAAAGATATTATAGAAATTTGATTAGTGGTAAAGATCATAAGACTATCTCACCTGAAACTGAGAATGTAGAGACTATTATGATAATTAAGGCGATCAAAATTCCAAGGACATACAATTTTAATTTGGTCTTCTTCCATAACTAGCCTTGACCCTGAAATAGTAGATAACATTCAAAGATTTTTGAGTTGTATCATGAGTCAGGTTTGTTTGTTAACAAATGAGGTAAATAAAAAACAAGAAACTTGTTACCATGCCAATTTTCAGTCTATTTGTTAGAACTCCTAGATTTCCTAAGAAGCATGTGCTTTTCCCTTTCCATGTGAGCCATAAGATGGAAGCTATAGATACAAGAACATAGATACCTAAAGCCTTGTCTATTGCTTAATGTGACTAGGTAAACTCAAATCAAATAGAGATCCTTGTAATTCCAATTAACTAATCACAAATTTATGGAAAAGGTGGAAATAATTTACAAACAATAATTGTGAATGTAATATTTTTGGGTGGTTTCTAAATATATAGATCCATTTGATACACAATTTTTAGATTGAAAAGAATTCACTAAATGATATAAAGGATCTTGCTTTAGTTAATAAAGTGCACAAAAGTCTAGCATTAAAATTATTATATTTTAATTAATCAATAATTTTTTCATTGAAAATTTTATTTGCTTTTATCTATGAAAAGTCTATTTTGAGCTCAAACCTTTTGTATTTATTTTTAAGGGCATTTCAAATTATTTATCAATATATCTTAGTAAGGTTGGTGACTTAAAAACACCTTATATATTCTTAGATATTTTATACCTTCAACTCAAACCTTTTGTATTCATTTTTTATGGCATTTGAAAGTATTTATCAATATAGCTTATTAGTTCCTTGAGCTCCCCTCTACCTTCTAACTGTGACACTTGCTTATGATTGTTATGATTTGATTTACAGAAAAGAATTTGATGGAAGCCGGATTTGAATCTAAAAAGTAAAATGATTGTCATGTTTTATTATATATCAAATGTGTTTAAAATTTTAAAGATTTCCATTCAAATTTGATTGATAACAAATAAAAAATGTCTAAAAACCTCAAATATTTAGCATTTTTCTTTTATATACTTTATTATCTATCAAATGTATTTAAAATTTTAAAGATTTCTAATCAAATTTGGTTGATAACAAATAAAAAAAATTTAAAAACCTCAAATATTTAACATTTTTCTTTTATATACTTTATAAATATAAAAATTCAACAATTTTAATTTAAATCTAATTATACAGTATTTAAAATCAACATTTACAAAAAGAAGCCTAAACATTTTACATTTTTCACCTTTTGCAATTTGTCAAACAATTTTAGCTAAAATTATAATATGGGATTAATAAATTTATTATATTAATAAAAAATGTATTCAACTTCATGAAATACATGATGTGCAATATTAATACATCATATTTGCTATGCAGTGTTTTCAAAATAAAGAAGAATTGTTCGAGTTAATCAAGAATGGATTTGGGTGGATGACCAAACTTCAAGTAAAAGCCAAGACAACTACCGAGAAATACTTTTATTTCTACCACAAAATAAAAAACTTCAAGCATTCATTTGCGTTATATTTATATGAAGAATTGTTTGAGTTAATCAAGAATGGATTTGGGTGGATGACCAAACTTCAAGTAAAAACCAAGACAACTACCGAAAAATACTTTTATTTCTGCCACAAAATTAAAAACTTCAAGCGTTCATTTGTGTTATATTTATATGTATAATTTGGAGATTTTATTTTCGAATGAATTGTAATTTGGATTGATTTTTCAAATGAATTGTAATTTGGATTGATTTTTCAAATGAATTGTAATTTGGAGATTTTTATTTTGAAGAATGGTAATGGTTTTATGATTTTTTTTATTTTATTTAAAAAATTATGATATTTTTATATTTTATATTTTACTTTTATTTTTTGAAAATCTTTCCCAATTTGTATATTATATTTTTTATTGAGTTGGTATGTTGTTGAAAGCGACTTATTCCTTTTTATTCATTGTAAGTTGTTTTGGTTCATCATAAAGATCAAGCGTTATGAATCACATTCGATCAAAAAATTTTGTTTATAAAGTTCAATTTTTTAACCAGACTTTATTATTGACGAGTATATTTTTAATAAAAGAGCACACCAATGGACGATCGAAAACACTTAAAAATAAGCAAGTGGCGCTACAGTGCAACAAGCTCTTGCCATTTGGGGATTGCAATGACTATTGGAACTGCCATTTGTGTACTGTGACGATAGTGACTACTCATTCCAATAGTATCTAGGGTGTGTTCCGATGGTAGGGAAACAGTAGGGAGTGTGAACAATTGCACATGTTCCTAAAACCATTCTAGTTAATGGATCGAAATTTGAAGTTATGTTCTCAAATCTCCCATTGTTTGTTCTCATTATAGAAGGAGACATGTTCCTAAAACCATTCTAGTTAATGGATCGAAATTTGAAGCTATGTTCTGAAATATTCCATTGTTTGTCCTAATTATAGGAGTAGAAGGAGAGGCCTTAGAGGTAGTTATGTTTAATAACTAATTGATTGATCCGGAGCCTAAGCCTGTTGTTTGAATTGTTCACATAAAACCGGAAGCATAATTATCAGTCCCACATCCAGTTGTAGTTTCTTCTTCTATTGATCTAGAACCTAAAACATAACTATCAATCCCATATCTGATTGCAGTTTCTTCCATTGATATAGAGCCAACTAGACTATAGAAACATAAGTAATGGTTGAAGACCCAATTAATATCATAGTGAAAGTAGCAACCTTTGCACCAACTGTTTAAGAAACACCTAACTGTTTAAGAAACAGGGGTAGAGCACACTTTCAAAAAATTATTACTCTACATAATTATGAATTCCTTCAAAGATACCACCATCTTTACAACATTCATTTCAATAGAATAGGCACAATTTCGACTGACTAATACTTAATACAGAGGTGGTTTCACAAATTATTACTTAACACGATCATGACTTTATTTTCCGAAGCAAGGAAGGTAGAAGCTTCCCCAATTTTAGTCGACTGAGAAAAAGTAGCAGCAAAGGGAATATTTTTAGCAACATCCAGCGAATCAACGTGAGAGGAAGAAGCATTGAAACCAGATATAATTAACCAAGCAAAAATATACACGGATACAATTGCATCTAAGTTGACTCAGTATTTGACCTTTCTAGAACACCAATTCAAGCAGCAGTTGATCGAATTCAACCAGTCCTAGCAAGCATCCATTTAGTTTCAAAGAGGCGTTCAACTTATGTTACTTGGTTATGTGCTTGATGAAGCAATCTATCCAAGGTTTTATACACACGAGTAGAAAATCTAATATCAATTTACCTTTATATATGCGTGCGTGTAAAAGTAAAATGAAACAGTTGATGAGATAGAAAACCTAGTTCATCCATTCATAGATTCATAGCTAGTTGACCTTGGAAATATAATATGGAATTTATGAAAACACTCATCTAAACCACACATATGCCAATAAACATCATTTTTTTTAGCACTTGGAACACATTCCATGGCATTTTTCATCTAAACCACACATATGCCAATAAACATCGTTTTTTGGCACTTGGAACACATTCCATGGCATTTTTCAATGTGTGAACGCATGGATATGTTATATGGACAAATGGTTGGAAGCACTAGATGCATGTAACTGCAAGCAATGCTTTAGCACATCATGGGTTTTTACTAGATATAGACCTGGGGATTATAGCTCTTGATATCAAGTTAAGATGAATCATCTTATTTGTTTGGCGCGCCTAATTTGCCAAGAAAATATGATGCCTTGGAAGCAAAGCCAGCACCTAGACATTCAACGAGATGAACTTAAAAAGATATGAACTTAAAACAAATTTAGGCCAACTAAACCAAAAAAAACCTTATAAAACCATGGAAACGAATCTTGTAATATTTGAAAGAGATGAGTAATATGCCTGCAAAGAAATACCCATTGTGAAGTGCAAAAGCAGAAGTTTGAAATACTTGAAATTGGTCGACGGCCACTATGACGCCCGGAGTGGGTCCTGCTGGTTTATATGCGAAGAAATCAATATTGAGAAGATATACGACAAAGCTTTCCAATCTTTCCAGAGAGTCTCGCAAGAGCAGGAAATGATAATTACCGAATCATGCACTCCGGTGGTGCCCAAAACGTCTCCTCCTTAGTTGGTTGTGTTGAGATTTCTATAGATGTGGGCGATTATTATATGAAGCAAGCACACCTTAATGTGAATGAGGAAGTAACAATGTTCAAAGGTTATGGAGAATTTAATCTGTCTGCATCACAAGGAAGATGGGATACCATGAAACAGGTATGAAGACAATGCAAGGCCCAAACTGGAAACCTGACAAGAAATGATAAGGAAGGTGATGAACCTTGTGAGGAATAGGATATCTGGTGTATAGGCTAACCAAATGCTATTTTGTTCTCAAGGAATTTTCTTTTTTTGTAGCCTCAATCAAGCATGATGAGGATTTGACATAACCTGGAACCTATGTGATAGTTTTCATACGACTAAAAATCCTAGGCATTGACATCTACTACAAATAGAGGCATTGTATTGACATCTACTACAAATAGAGGCATTGTATTTGTATTTCAGTACTATTAATACAAAGTGCAGTTGTTTTATTATAAATGAGCAGGTTTTATTTATTTTTGTTTATTTCCATTCTATGAATGTTGACCATTCCTTCATGCCTACAAAACACAACAGCTACAAAATCCATCTATTAATTTTTTTTTCCAAACTCCTAGCAACACTCCTTTCACAAGCTCATTCAAGGAGGCTGATAAGGTAAAAGGAAAACCAAAAAAATTGAACCTATGTCAAAGTTGCAATTAAGTTGATTATTGCATTAATAGAAAACCCATCATATCCCTCTAACTCTATGGATAGCAATAGGTATCTGGCCATTTGCAAATTTGATCTTACAGCTGCTTTGTTGAGATTGTGATACAATGTTTTAAACAAATGAACATGCACACACTAGCCAAACAACACTCTTAAGTACCATCTCTAATTTCCACTTAAACTCAAATCCATAAACAAATGAACATGCACAAAATAGCCAAACAACACTCTTCTGTACCATCTCTAATTTCCATTTAAACTCAAATCCATAAACAAATGAACATGCACAAACTAGCCAAACAACACTCTTAAGTACCATCCCTAATTTCCAAACTCAAATCCATATTTAATATTGAGAAAAAATCACTCCATTAAATGTATCTGAATTTTTGACCATTAACTTATTCACAATAAATCTTCTTACCAGCTTACTTACTATTTTACTGATGCTATGAATAAGAAAAGATAGAATAACTAGTTTGGTCACATTTCCTTTAGAAGGACTTTGGGTTTTGTGAGGGAACATTGATGTGGGAGATTTCTACCCCACGTAACTAGAACTCCTATCTCTTGTTCACATAGATTCTCAAAGAAATGCTTTGAAGCTTACATGGGCTTGAGAGAAAGGAAAAGATAAAGTTGACACATCCTGAAATTGTAGGAGGGTGTTGTAGATACCATAATTCCCTTACAAAATATAGAAAAATACGCTTCACATAGAGACAATATGGAAAATATTTGTGCAAGGTTAGACATAACAGAAGTAATAAAACATGAGGAATGTAGAGGAACGTACGAGAGTCTTGCTCTGTGCAATGGCGCCATTCAGTAGCAGCAATAGACCCAAAAACAAATAGATTTAACCCAGACAACAAGTCTTCCTCTTGTAATTAAAACCACATATGAAGGCCTTCAGAGACTAGGTTTTGGTAAAATCCATTCTTCTATTCACTTGATAAAAAACATAATTCCCTTTCAAATTATGGAAAAATAAGCTTCGAATGGAGCCAACAGGGCCAATATTGGTGCAATTTTTAGACCGATATGGATAATCAATGTGTGATCTTACACATAACATGTGTCATAGAACAAGAGAAAAAAGAGAAGCCTCAATTAATGCAGTGGCTAACCACACTACACCAAAAAGAACATAGATTTTACTCAGGTAGAAAGTCTTCCTCTTGCAATTCAAATTGCATATGAAGGCCTTGAAAGAGCAGATTTTTATCCTGGAAAAACTATTCTTGCATTTGGAGGTGCCAAGAAATTAGGCAGTCTAGGCATACAATTTGAAAGAAAAAATTTTAGTGCATCCAACCATAGTTGCAACTTCAATCAGTGGGAAATTGAAATTCTTTAAGAACTTGAGAATTGATATTCCCATTGATTACACTACACTAATCATAATTTTGAAGAACTGCCAAAGTAGTATGATGTCACTAGTTGGATATTCTAAGTGATTGATGCTAAAATGACATTTTGGAATCCACTTTATAGAATAATTCAATAGGTAAAAGGAAAAAAATGGGATTTCACTTATTTTCAATAAAGCTTGATTGATCTTCCTTATTCTCACCTTCTTTACCCAGTTGGAAATCTCTTGCAAGTTTCCATCATAATGCATACAGTCCACTATCACTACAACTTTCCTACCCAATGATAGGACACTCATATTCCTCTGGTGACTTTGCTAGAAACATGGTTTGACATTGGAAGATTGTTCTCGTTATTTGATAACATGCTTACATTGCATCACTATTAATGTAGCTTCATTCTTAGATTCTTATATGGTAATGTTGGTTTGAACAAGAGTTTGTAAGGTACTGATCCTTGGGTTTTAACATTATGGAGAAAATTGTTGTCTTTAGAAACCCCTAAAATTGATTATAAACACACTTAATGAAAGATGCGTTCAAAACAATTTATAATGGCACCCACTAGTATGCCACTGCTTATTTGACCTTGTTCTTTGAGGGGAATCCACATCATTTATTACAAAAATCAATGAACATAACAAACTGATCTCCATGATATAACTAGAAAACACTTATTTTCCTACCGTGTTCTACCTCTACCTTTGCCTTAAACAACATAATAGCATTTATTGCATCTATATCTTCTTAATAAAGAAGACCCATGATTTTTGTGAAAAAAAATCAATAAGAAGCATAACATATCATGCACTTGATAATGATGGCGTTCTTGTTGGACCAAAAACTTCAACGTCTACAAGCTTCAATGCTTTTCCTACTCCCATGTCGTTAATTTCTTTGTATTTCTTTCCATCTGAGCATGTCTTACACCCCCCTTTCATATTCTCTGTCAAGTAGGCCATCAACCATATTGAACCTACTTCGAAGGGGAAGATTTAGAATTCCATTTTCTTTACAATTGTACCTAGTAAATATCCTTGTTGGAACTACATTTTTTTCATGGAACAATAGGCTACCCAACACTCTCTCTTGCTGGAATTGTTCTCTTTCCACGAGATAAAAACACATTGATACTGAACTTGGTGGAACCCTGTAGGAATTTCAATTTAAAACACAAGGATGCAAACTCAAAGTACACATAAACATTAAAACATGCTAAAAATCTCTCACGCATAGGAAACAATAAAACTACCCCACAATCAAATTTAGATTATTTTTCATAAAATTGGCAATTACAATATTCAGGTATCAAAGGACTTGGTCACCTACGAAGATTAACAACAACCCCCTTATCTTACTCTTGGATGGGCTTTAGAATTTCTTAGGATTACAAAAAATATAAAAAAATTACTTGGGACTATTCTTTATCATTGTTTCCTTTTTTCTTTCTTGGTCTCTTTCTTTACATGCAACACTATAACCCCACTTTGTTCTAAGCATTTCACCATTTCCTTAGGTGACTGGTTCCCTTTTGGTTATCGACATCATCATCTTTTAACTCAACACCTCCTTCTTCACGTAGGTCCAAAAAATCCCCAAAATGTGACGACTCTTCCCCTCAATAAAAAAATGACCCTGGATAATTCTCCCTCAAAAAATAATAATGGTTTCTTTAAAATATTACTACTAATTATTATTCTTATCTACATGCATTAAATAAAACTAAAGAATTTCACTATCCGCTAAAAACATTCATGAATATGCTATGAAAGACCATGTGAATACATACAAAATCAATCTCATCAAAATTGAATGCACCTTACAAGAATTATGAGGGATTACACTTTGGCCATCCAATCACGAGGAATACATCAACAATTGACAAGGATTTCAGAGGTATATTTTTTTGACATCATACATTCTCCCACTACCTTTGAATGACAACCATCAATTTAAATAAATTTCAAACAATCGTTTTGAAGCACCCAAATGATTGACATTAGTCTCACCCAAGATCTCCAAAATGGTATGGATTCTCTTGCATCACAATACCTCCATTGTTTTCCACCCAGAAAGTACCAAAATAGATGACAAATTATATAATGATCCATTCCATATCATTCTCCATCATGACCATAATGGTGTTATGTTCATTAACTACTCTCTCCTCTTCTTCATTCTCAAGTGTTACTTACTCTTATGTTATACTATCGCTACCATCACCCTTCATCATAGGAACATCTTCACTCTACTGCATGCAATGTTCTTGCTTCCTTTCTTCACTATCCCACTCCACATATTTAGTTTCCATGTTCTCTTTAGAAATGGAATCAACACATGATCAGTTATTATGGGAAAACCAATGCATATCCTCCAACGTTTCTCTATTGGGACTTTGCATCCTTTGGCAACATCTCTCTTTTGTAGAGTAGATGGCGCAATTTCTTCATCCACAATCGCTTCTAGCATGCTTTGGGAAACAAGGATCCTCTTTCACACTCAACATTCTCCACATCCACAACCAAAAGAGTTTATTTTGGTTTCTCTGAATATAATTCTATGTTCTCATGCTTTCTCTTCATTTGCACCTTCTTAATTCTCAAGACCAAATGATAAATCTGTTCCAATCACTACATCTTCTCTACACTTATATTCCTTTTAATGGATATATTCAATCCATATCCAAACTCCATAATTACTTTGTCACAATCTCTCATCAACAAAGTTAATATGTTCATCAACTACTCTCTCTTCTACATTCTCAATTGTTACTTGTTCTTCCGCTATACTATCACTACCATCACTCTTCATCATAAGAACATCTTTACTCTATTATTTGCATGAACAAACATCATGATGAATATGAACAAACATAATGTCTCAAGAACCAATGAAGAAAGCATGAACATGCCTTCACAACCAACATAATTGGTCGATGAAATTGTTCATTATTTTGTAGACAATGAAAATGTGGAAGAAGATACTGTACATTTCCAGCTTAAGAGGACAATATGGTTCAATTAGATGTCCAGAATATTGACCCAAATATTGAAAGGGAATTTTCAAGTAAGGAGCAACAAGTGTCAACGAAGGGGCATTTGCTTGGCCAATTCCTAAAGCTACTAGTAGAGAGAGTGTCATTGAAAGGAAGGAAAGGAATACCAGACAATATTCGTCTATGCCAAAGTTCACAGCTACTCACCTCAGAAGACTATATAAAACTATTAGTTGAGTCTGAACAAAAGAAACTTGAAATCCATGATTTAAAACAGAAAAAGAAGGATTTAGCAAAAGGAAAGAAGGCTGTAAGGATTGCTGTAGCAGAACTTCGAGCACGGGAAAGGCTTGAAAGAGAGAAAGTAAGACAAGAGAAGGACCATCAAAAACAGTTGGCAAGGAAGGTAAAGGAATTGAGAAAGGCTTAAGAATTGCTTCAAAAAGAACAAGGGATGGCAGAAAGGGTTGACATTGATGCAAAACTTGTCAAGGAAAGAAGGATGCTGCCAAACACACTGGAACATAATGCAGATCATGAACCATGTTTACAAGACCTCCTAAACATCCAAGTCTCATGCTATCAACAAGTGCGCATGCACACTTTACATATTCCTACCAGTGCAGGTGTCAATCGTATGTATGATTATCAGGGGGGGTCCACTTACTGCAGGGGTTAGTAGCACAAGTGTGAATTGTGGCTACTCAATTCCTCCATGGCTATAAGAAGCAAATTGGATATCATATGGAGGCAATCAACCACAACCTAATCATCCATTGTTAGGAAGGCCAACCAACTTGGCTCAAGCAGGAAACTCAACAAGATTGGGCAGTGAATATCTTAGAGGACATCAAGTATAGGGGTTTCATAATTTTTGTTATGACCACATTGCGATGTGGATTTTGTAATGGATGACTCGGTTGTTTGTAACATGGCCATTTCGGATACAATCCTAGGTCATAGCATTCCCTATTGTTTGGAACATTTTAACCAGGGGTTTATCATACAGTTTAATATACCAGTTATGGGTTATTAGTTATTAGTTATTACTGGCATTTTCTTGTCTCATGCAAAACATTCAATTATAAGGACAGACTATGAATACTATTATCAATTATTCAACCCATAAAAGTTTCATGCAAAACGTAATTTCAACATTTCAATAGAACTCTATAATGTGCCAAAAATAGTTATTTCAACAAAAACATTTCCATGGATGCGTAACACAGAACTTTGTAATGTGCCATAAATATACATTCCAACAACAATTTTGCCATGAATGCATAACACAAAACTTTGCAATGTGCCATAAATAGACATTTCAACATCAATTTTTCCATAAACGCATAACATTATAGCCATAGCTCATTGAATATCCAATTCCAAATCAAGCATGAGCCGTGAAAACAGAGTTAATAAGGAAGGAAAAGGCAATTTCTTTTCCACAATTCAAACTTACATTATGCAACAGTTCTGAGAAATGCACCAAAACCCTTGAAAACAGTTCTGAGAAATGCACCAAAACCCTCGAAAACTACTGAATTTATCCACATCAATAAGGAGGAGAGATACCTTTTTAGCTTCTCTGAAGCTTCATCGGGGTTGTATATTTGTTCATTCAGTTGTTAACTTCTCCAAATCTGTTTAGCTGTCACTGGATAATATTCAGAATAAAATTATTATTCAGAAATGGCTGCATAATATATCTATCAATCTACCAGATTATTAGCTAAGATTAACGAGAAAGGCTGGAGGTCTCACCCATCATAAGTCTCGGGGTGGAACCGCTTATTTCTGAACATCCTCCCTCCAGAAAGAGCATATACTCCCTTTTCGCTCCGCTCAGTCCACCGAAGATCCGACAAATTATTAACTAAGATTAACGAGAAAGGCTGGAGGTCTCACCCATCATAAGTCTAGGGGTGCAACCGCTTATTTCTGAACATCAGAAAGAGCCTTCCTCCATATTTCAGTAATGTTGAAATCGTGTCCAGAAAGGGCATATACTCCCTTTTCGCTCCGCTCAGTCCACCGAAGATCGGAAGGCTTGATACCTAGAAGAATGATTGAGCCGGACAATCAACGTGAGTACGAGCTCCTTTAGACATTATGAAGCGTTGGGAGAGAAAATTGCTATATCTGCGTGACATATTACCGCGTGACGGTGGAGCAGCATGTCTGCGTGACATATTACCGCGTGACGGACGGAGCTGAGCAGCGTGTCTGCGTCGCATATTACCAGTTATGGGACGCGTGGAGCGTGTCTGTGGAGCATTTTACCGTAACTTAGCCGCGCGGAAGACATTTTATTTTTTATTTAGTTCGTGCCTGGTTTGTTTCATTATTATAAAACTTTTATCGAGATTATTCCTATAAACTTTTATCGAGATTATTCCTATAAAAATATTAAAATACAAACTAGTGCCTTTCAGAGTCAGCGCGGACGTAATCTGAAAATGAAACTAGTGCCTTTCAGAGTCAGCGCGGACGTTCCTATTTCACTTTGAACGGTTATGAGATATTGAACCCTTCAATGCTGACATGTAAAAGTAAGTCATTCTTTTTATTTGAAAATGTATTAGCACATTAAAATTTCATTGTTTACTAATGTAGTAAAGTTGAGAGGCTTTATTTTTTGCCTCTTAAATTTTTAACCAGTATAATAATAAGTTAATTTGTTAACTCATTCCAATCCAACACTACTACATAGAGGGGGGTTTTAAGATAATATTTGAGACAATTTTAGAGTAAATTGTCTTAAATTGAGACAAAAAAAACTTGTATATTGTTTTAAATATTGTCTTTAAGCGAGTGTCTTATATTATTGTCCTAAAAAATTGTCTCTATAAAGACAATATAAAACACAAGTCACTTATTGTCTTTTAAGAGAATTTCACTTTTGTCTCTCTAGAGACTATAGATGGAATTAAAGACATATTGTCTATATAGAGACATTAAATCTGTAGTCCCGAGTATTGTCTCTCTAGAAACAATATGAAAAAAATTAAACAATTTACTTTAAATCTGTTTATTGTAGGGCATGGTGGAATCAAACCACCATCATCCTCATTTTGAAACACAGGTGCTCTTCCATTGAGCTAATACCCTTTAAAGAATTATGAAAGATAAACAAAAACAAAAAAAATCGAACATATTCACAATATAAGACATAAATTTTGCACATTAAGTAATTGTTAATTGTAAGATTTATATTAAAAATTGTTATGTCAACATAAATGGCATGGACTAGCCCCCATGTAACCTCTTCACTTCCATTGATCGAGCCTTTAATATTATGACCTATCCCAATCTGATTGATTGAATTTTAAAGGTAGTGTAACACCCCCATATTAATTGGTGTGACTGGTGCCTTATCCATTGGGCATGGAAAAAGGTGGAAAAGGGAAGAAAATAAACAAAGCAATTATAAATTGAAACTTTCTTACTTACAAAACTTAAATCTTAATGTTCAAGCTAAGAGAGGCATTGCATGAAGGAAGTATGAATGTTCAAAGACTTTCATAAACCAAACACGCCGACTTTCAGTAATAGGGTTGGCATGAATACAAAGTTTTGAAACATTCAGATCAAGACTTGTTCAAATTAGGTAAGGGGATATGACAAGTATCACAACTTAAGAACTGTCTTGACCTTTAAAAGACACACAATAGCTTATGGAATCATACAAAACTTGATGAAAAGAGACATAAGATTTGTTGAAGGAGGTTGACTGATTGAACGAATGCCTTTTCTTTCCTTCCTGAAGATGCCTTTATAATGGAAATTTGGTACACATTGGCACAAGTGGAGCACTAAACTTGGCATTGAAGTTAGTGTTAGATCTAGACAAAAGCAGTATTAAATTTGGGACTAAAATGTACACCCTTCTTATCTTATCCATCCTCTAAATTTAGGACATGCCATCACCCTCTCCTTGCATTTTATTCCTACTCTAAATGAAGACAAAGACAGTGTCTTTTTTCAACTATAACAACTATTTACTCTTCAAAAGCAGAGCCAATTAAACCCAAATGAAGTGCATCTCTGTGTGTTTACTTGTTGTATTTAGCACAAATGCAACAGGAAATGTTAAATAAAGCACAAAAGACAACCCTATCTTTTCTTTCTCTCACAACACCATTTTTCTATCAACGGGAATATCAAAATCATCCTCCAAAATAGCAGGATTTCTCTCTAAATAGAAGTAGCACACTTTCAAAGACTACAGTAATGATTCTCCTCTAAATATATCATGTTTCATCTAACAAAAAAATTATTATCTTGACGACAACATTTTTCTTCTAAAAACATCATCAGTGACTTCTAAATACACTCATAGAAGATTCTCCAAAGATTGTTGGGATGATCCTGATTCTGGTGCTAACTTTAATGTTATTCTAGGCCTCTATCACTAGTGTCATTTACCATAAGGGAACCACTGGAAGGGTACAAAAACCATGGTGGAAAATATGTTGTAAACTATCAAATAAGTTCTAAAAATTTATTCAACTTAAATGGACAGTGAAAACGACATTTAACTACTGCAGTTGAAAGTAGAATTTGTCCATCTAAAAGACATACCTTTCAAGATGGATTCCAATCTTTATGTTGTCGCATCCCTAGATTATGTGCAACATTATTGTCCAAAGCTAGAAGACAAGAACTTGAATTGGTGTAAAGTAATTTAAAAATTTGTAG
This sequence comes from Larix kaempferi, assembly GCA_027924585.1. Taxonomy (NCBI): domain Eukaryota; kingdom Viridiplantae; phylum Streptophyta; class Pinopsida; order Pinales; family Pinaceae; genus Larix; species Larix kaempferi. The sequence goes on from BSBM01001241.1 coordinate 1,110,352, forward strand.
AACTCATCAAAGAAAATTACAATTGTGTGAGTAGGATATTTTATAATGTGAGAGAGCATGAAAATGCCATCAACCAGTTAAACTTTCAATCTACTATATATAAGAATAAAACTTTCCTTTCCTGTTGGTAGTGGATCTTTTAATTTGAGAGACCTACAATGGACTCGATATGTTACCTAGGAAATCTTCCAGTTCTTTCTCGTACTTGTACCCTCATATCGAAGCCTCTGGTCCACATCCACCATTGAATTGCTAACAATACCATTATGTGTTTATATGTTGATCATGACAATTACAAATATTAATTAAAATAAATATTACTTAAAGTTTATCTATTAATAAGAACTATATTACTAGCCAATTAATAAGGTAATGTAAAAATATTGCAAAGAAGCAAACATACTACTAATAGAATTCTTAATGAATTTTTTGGTGTTGAATTTGTTGCACCAATGAAGAGGACCAACTGAATTTGTTGTGCCAATGAGGTTTGTAAGTGGAACCTACATTTCATATATATCATAGTTTAGTTTTGGTCATGATTTTGGAACATACTCTCAGTGAATGCGCTTCCCTTGTTACCCTTGGCGCTGGTGTCGGACTTCTATTTTCTAGCATATGGAGAAGCTTAAATCCATTTGCATTGGCTATGATCTTGATCGCATAATCTCTTGTTGTAACAGCTAACAAAGAATCTTTTTTTATTGAAATAGAGACAAGGTCTAGCCTACAAAAGGTGAGGACTCAATCAATATAACATCCAATAATAATAATAAAACTTCAACTGATGTAAACTCTATAACACATCTAAATCTAAATTGTTTAATGATAGCTTCCATGGTAAATATCCTTTTACCTGTAAGAAACCCTCATTGCCAGTTCTTCATAAGCTATTAAGCACTCATCAATCATTTACCAATGTCATTTACTATAGGTGCTATTATCAAAAATTCTGGAAATTAGTGACAGGAATCTAATAAAACTCATACCCAAGTTTAGAATGCAATGCTGGAGCCTACCTGGATCACTGACGAGGTTGTCTGGTACATCCATGGAAATTTATTAAATCCAACTGCTTCTGCTTTGCATGCACCTGTAATGAAACAAATTATTGCAGAAATATAAGGTTTGAAATATCAAAAACATCATCAAACTAAACGACAATTTTTCAATGTCACAAAACACATGACCATCATAACCATGAAAATAATTGATTTGTTGAATGTTCACATTAGTGTTGCAAACTAAACATACAAGCATTAAAATAAAAGAAGAAACGTCTGGTTAAAGCAAATTGAGACCTGAAGCATTTCATTGTTGAACCAATAATAGCTGACAATTTGAAAGGAATGTGTTCAAGTTCAAGTCAAGAATCGCATTTACAATGTGCAAGAGTCAATCTGTAGATTGTGATACAATAATTGTTGATGTTATAGCATCGGTGAGACATTCTCCTTGAGATAGGGAGAACAGAGGAGCTCTCCTTGAGATGGGAGGGTTGCTTACTGCTTTTTTATTTCCCTCCTCGTCATGTAGGACTGAGTTGAGTGGAACCGTGATTGTCCTCCTCATTGTGTAGGACTGAGTTGAGTTGATATATGGTTATCCTCCTCCTCGTGTAGGATTGAGTTGAGTGAATCTATGATTGTCCTCCTTGTCATGTAGGATTGAGTTGAGTTGACATGTGATACTCTCACATTGTTTGAGTTGACCATCACTTGAGCTTGGCTTGATGTGCTTTCCTGAGTCACTAGCTACCCCTTGTTGAGTAAGCCACATCCAAGTTGGTATGGGAGCTCACATACCATACATAGCTCACTAGGATTGGTTGTCATGATGACTTTTCCAGGGGTATTTATCCCATGTTGATGTGATGCCTTGTCCATGGGGATTTAGCCCATGTTGACGTATGGATGGTCCATGAGTAGGGTATCTCATGTGTACGTGATGCCCTTGAGTAGGTGGCTCAAGGAAGACCTTTCCTAAGACCAAGACAAGACATGATGCCCAGAAGAAGTCTACAAGTGTGCCAAGTTGGATTTGAAATCTTTCAAGTAAAGGTCGTCCTGGATAGTGAAGACATAGATGTAGAGGAATATATATGAGAGGTCACTTACTCTCATTTGATCATTCATCCATTATCACATCCTTTCTTCTTGGGTTTGCTAGTTCCACTGCAGTTCACTATCTCTCTTTTACAGGGTTTTCTACACTTCTCTTCTATTTGACTAGGCCTATCTTGTGCTAGCGAAGGTATCTTGGGTTTGTTATTATTGCAGTTTCTTCTGGATTTGGTGCACCCTTGTGATTAGGGTTTGCACAACAATAAAATCTGGTTTAGGTTTGTTGAGTGTATTATGCAAATTTGATTAATCATATGAAACGATTGCCAAAATTAAATGCCAAAGTACATAAACTAACAACAAACATCTCGGAAATAAAAGGAAATTGGTTTAAGAGAGCTTTCAATTACACAAACACAAAATTCCCACTAAACAGAGATTTCATTCGAAAATTGGAAATTGCAGCCACATGAAATCATTACAAATCTGGAAAAATAAATGATCAATGACAATGAAATTTCCAGAATTACCAAGTGATTATTAAACCTATCTTAGGATGAGTTACTTCAGCACTTTAGGTTATTATAAATCTGATTTAAAATGTGGAAATTTTGCACAGATTTGCAGAAAATTTTAAATACAATCTACTCAAGAAAATTGATCATACATTGCAGCACTTCTTTGGCCTAGTTTAAATTTGTTTTAGGACTATTTTGATTGATAAATTCTAGAAATTAAACTAGCTGAAAGAAAGCCTAAAAATTGTATGCAAATTGTTATGACACCCTAGACATAAAACTTGTAATATGGAAAACGATATTGCAGAAATTAGCCTTCAAATTTCAATAGAAAAACAATGAACATAGATGTAAACGGGAAATATCTAGTTTTATGGGTGGTGGTTGATGCGAGAGACTAGTTCCTGTGATCTTGGGGCATATGGTGTCACAAAGGAGAATCTTAATGGGCTGTATTTCTGGGTTGTTAAGGCTAAAAACGCCTGCATACACATGCATAAATACCCTAGCTACTTTGGAATTTAACGCAAAAATCTATCATGAAAGTGCTCCCTAGAGATGCACCTTTGGTTAAAAACTTGGCATAGACCCTAGCAATGGGATAATGAACCTGTAATAACTTTTATGGATGCGAACTACAAGTAATATACCAACACTAAATACTATAAGAAAGAAACAATTGTACAATTAAGTTTCTTGTTTTTTAATTGTTCACTAACAATTTATAGTGATATTCACAATGGATTTCTGTTGTAGAAAACATCCCAAAATGTTGGATATGGGGCTATTGGTTGTGTTCCACTTCAATGTATGCAACAAATTCCATTTCTATGAATGAGATGCTTTCTCCTAGATGGATGATAATAAGGCTTCAACCTTTTAATGCTTTAAGAACTCTACAAAACATTGTGGAAAATATACAAATAATCTAGCATGAGTTTTCCCTGAAGGATTTTTTAAACTACAAAAATATTTTCAAATCCATTCATGAAATTGACTACTGTCATGGAACTGTGTTGTCTTTCAAAGTGTAGAGAATACCACAAATTTGGGCGTTTCTACACGTAATCGACTCATACCATATTTCCACAAGAATATTGGTATTGGATAAGAATTGCTACTCTATTAGGATTTTTAGTACTCTTGAATGTCCTTTTTACTTTGTCTCTTGCATATCGAAAATGTGAGTTGTTTCATTGGAACAGTATATGCTATTTTATTTATGTTCATCAATCTTTAACAAAATTATTTCAAATATGAATAGTGTGGGATTTGTTTGTGCATGGATCTTGAGAAACCTCAAGTTGTAATTTCATAGGAAGGTCGTGAAGAAATTCAATTCCAACAGAATTGTACCAAGCAAAGGCATAATAGAAATCCATTGAGATCAAGAAGAGTGTCGTGATCCACAGGTGAGAATAATACATGTAAAACAACCATTAACCTAGTCTGGTTTAGAGTTTCTTGCCTACTACCATACTGCCATATTTGTAGTAAATTTTTAGGTTATATATATATAACACAAATATTGATACTATGCTTTACATATGCATTAAACTCTATACTCCAAAATCTCTATGTAGAAATTAGACCCTTGCCTTGGGAAAAATGTCAATGTGGAGAATAGAACAAAAAAGAGACCTAATTAATTAAATACTTGAATAATTGTGGGAGTGGAGAACCAACATTGGCAATGTATGAATGGCAATGCGATTTTTTTCAAATTGATGGTAAAGAAATGGTTTTCTAATCTTGGCCACACTCACATTCTCCACAAAGACCAAACTCAAAATTCTAGTCTAACTCTTAACCAAAAGTTTAGATTTAGGTTGTAGCTTAAGGCTGACTCAAAATTCTAGTCTAAACTCTTAACCAAAAGTTTAGATTTAGCTTGTAGCTTAACGTTGAAATCATACTAGAGCTTGCTAAGGGCATGTTTAAATGAAAAATAATATTGACAGAAAATGTATCTCACTGATACTAGTTTTCATATCCATGGCATCTAAAAGCAAAGAACAAGAATAGGATACTTGTAAGAAACTGAGCAGAGATAGAAACTCACACTATATTTCCCTTTCGGATTATGCTATACAACTAAATATGAATACCCTACACAAATTTGAAATACATAGAATAGCATAGAAAATATAATCCTCTTTTTTAGATTTAGCAGTATGGATCGGGAACAAATTACGATCTAGTAAAATAAAAACAATAATAGAGAAAAGAAAAGGGTATTTTCCCCTTTCATACACCCTGTTTTAGAGGCACTCCCAACAAACATATATTCCATTGAAAACAAGAGAAAAAAATAAAATACACCCTTTTGTTTCGCACTCTATACCATTAACCAAGAAAATAAACATGCAATGAAGTTTCTCCCTAGCAATTGTCACAAATATTTTGATATGCTCCAAAAATTAACATCCCTTCTAGAAGAATTGCAATGCTATTTGTTATTCTAGTGTATGGTGGATCTGCAGGTACATGCCATTAGTATAGCTGAACTGTACTTCTCAGAAATAAAAGAGACACCTGTATTTGGGTAATCAGCCTCAGATGTCTCCTGCAATAGATGATTGAAAGGCTTACAATTGCGACTGTCTGTGTATGCATAGCCAGACACTGCAAAGGCTGCTACATTGAATATCCGTATAAGGCTATTACCCTGAAGCACATCAACAACAAATGCCTAGAGTTAGAAAAGGATAATTTCTCAAGTTATTGGTTTTGGATTCCTTGATAATTTCCTTTCCACTCATCATACACTAATAAATAAATCTGAATCTACCAAGCATATTAGCAGTCAATACCCCATTAATTTGGGAATCCAGACTAGTTATTTAGGAAAACAATAAGATTTAAGCAAATTGCTTCAAGAAGAAGATGTTGGTATCATAGCAAAAAGAAAGTAGAAAACAATGATAACACAAAATTAAATGAAACCCCAGATTAGTCATGTTTATGGGAAAACCCCACAAAGATGTGTGAAGAAAGAGGATAATTTTTTTCCCAAAAGTATCTCTAACAAATATATCTTGGAAGGGCTATAAAGTGTTATAAAATTACATTCACTTTCTGATGTTAGACATTATGACCTTCCTTGTAGTTATTATAGCGATAGTAATCATAAATGTTCCTCAACAAAAAAAAGACAAGATCAAATGGTATTAAATTCTAAGGTTAATAATAATTTTGTAAAAGGTGGCTAAATATCTATCATATGGTATTAAATTCTAAGGTTAATAACCTTTTCATGATAACATTAGAAATTTCAATTTATCATTTATGCAAATATATCTCTCTATCTAATGCACAGTTACCCAAACCACTTAATAACATGACATTGCCATTCATCAATGTCAATCCTGGGCCTATCAATATTCAGATTCTATGAATAATATCTAACTACACATGAATAAAATAAATAGCTATGATATGTTGTAACTGTCATTTCCTAGTTTTTGGACAAGTCTTTGAACCTAGCAAAGGAACCAATGCATCACTTGTAGTTTGTTGCTCTATTAGGTGGCAAATATTACAATCATTTCCAACTGCGCTATACTAGGTATTAATTGATGCATCAATGAACTAAACAATAAAAAAATATTGATGTGCTTGTAAGAGAGAGCAACAAGAAACACAATGTTATTGGATGGGCTTGCAATCTGTATCTAGCTAATTAGCAAGAACTTAGAATGGTAAATGACACTATGATTATGTGATATGTTAGTGTTTGTTGTATTGTTGATAAGTAATTTAGCGATGCTTTATAATCCTAGCATTATCTAAGGGTATTCTTTAGTATAGATACTAATGAATTTTGTAAAGAGGGGAAAGACTATTAATTATTAGGAAGGAAGTATTAAGTTTAAGGGCCATTTGAGCGATTATAATTGACTTGTTGGCTTTCTCTTACTAGAATACTAAGAAGGACTAGAAAATCCTTTCAATAGAAATTGTTTTCTAGGTATGAGTTTAGAGTTTCTTTATATGAGTTTACAATGCTTGTTTAAAGTTATTTTTCTTTGTTGGTAAATTCTATGTTCAGTGGTCTTTTTCCTACTAGCACTTAATTGTTTATGTTAAGTTTATGCTTCTTTGTTGTTTTCACACAAAGACTGTTGTAATGATCAATTTGGAGCGATTGTCATTGTTTCACTCCTCCTTCATAACATTGCAATGGCATCAAATTATGAGAGTTATGATTTATCCATACGCAACTATGAAGGGGAAGGATTTCTTATTGCCTCAGCTTCCTTTTCCATCCCTCTTGAGCTTCTGTACTTTTTGAGCTGCTCTAATGTCTTCCCATTTAGATGGGTGATAGTTTAGTTTGGAGCAATTATTGTGATCTGTTGGTTAACTCACGTTATCAACATTTGAACATATGGTTCTCACTCTTTCCATGTAAGGTTGGCCCTGATTGTCTTTAAGCTCTTAACTGCACTTGTGTCTTGTGCCACAACCATAACTCTTGTAACTCTTATTCTTGAATTGCTATGGGTGAAGGTACAAGAATTTTTCCTAAAAAGGAGGAAAGGGAACTTGATAGGGAGGTGTACATTGTGAAAAGGAAAGAGGAAATGAGCTCGCATGTCCACATGCTAACTCAAGAAAATATGCACTTCTCTAGATCGACAGACTATCCTAATACTACTTTGATTTAGTTGACAAATACATTGAATTTGGAGAAATGCAATATATGGATTCCACTGGCAGATGATATTGCCATGGAGGTAACCCATGATCTGAAGCGGCGTCATTTGCAATTACCATTAACTGTTCCTACTACTAACCCAGATGTGGAGAAGATTAAGAGTAGCAAGACTGCAATTCTATTAAATCTTGATCATGCCTTGGGGAAGGAGATTAATGAGCACGCTGGGCCTATGGAAGTGATACGGGTGCCTTTGTTGAAGGAATCAACTTTCAAGGGTGGATCCCCAGTACTTGTAGAAGCATCATATGCAATAATGGTGCTAGTCTTACCTTGTGAAAATGAAAGGCAGTGGAGTTCCCAAGAGTTAGTTATTTTAGAAGTTATGGAAGATCAAGTTGTTGTTTCCCTATCTCATGCACCTGCTTTAGAAGAATCAAAGAATATGAAGGCCCCAATCATTGATAAAAACAAAGCATTACAACAGGAAAAACATGATGTATTGAGAACAAGGGAGGCACGCCATTGCTTTCAATTGGAAATGAACCTGAAATGAGGGTTCCCATGCATGTTATTTTTGCTCTCTCATTAATTTACAAGGTGTTGGCCTGAATGTTGAACAAGTGGCTATGGCAAATATGTTATCTTAGAGTCGATAGTATCCTTCTATTGACTCTCATTAATGACATAATGGACTTTTCATAATTGGAGGATACTTCTTTGGCTCTTTATTTACATCCCTTCCAGCTACATGCTATGTTGAAAGATGCAACACACCTCATAGAGACCATGTCTAGAAGCACATATCTTTTATTAAATTTTGAAATAGGTGATGGTATGCTTGATCATGTGATAGGAGATGAAAAACCAATTTTATGGATTATTCTACATATGATTGGAAATGCGATCAATTCAATCAAACAAGGAACAATATCAATTTGCGTCTATGTCGAAGACAGACCCGAAGGTACCTATTATATCCTGTACACAGTTGGGGTAAAAGACAGTGGAGTAGAATAAAACATGGTATAGGGTTGGCTACCTTATTCAGGCGGGATCCTAACAATCAACGATGGATATCTTCATTATGCGGTAGTTTTGCATATTCAAGATTTGGGATGAGTACATCCGACTCACTTTCAGCCACCGAAAAAGACAAACCAAAACACATTGTACACATTAGACCTACTTCTCAGTGGGCAATTACTATTGTTCAATGTAAACACTGTAATATATCAAACTAAAGCATAGCATGCACACCACACCTACATGTAAATTGTGTGCAAACCTTAGATTATGTACCAATAACTAGTACGCTACACTGCGAGCATTAAAACCTATCAAGCAAGCATAAAAAATGAAGCAATTCTTCAAATCAACTAAAAGGGTCTTCAATCAACCGATGTTGCAAAACATAGCTTTTGGAAGCTTTGATTCCATAGAAAAGGATATGGAAAGCACCCAGTATTTGCAAGATTTCATGCCATATTCTAATTCCAGTTCTCATTCATAGCCAACACTATGATAATAACTCAAAGGATTCAAAGATTTTATATTTCTGTTTGAAGCATCCAGTGCTATCGATTCAAGGATCTAGAATTTCCAAGTACTAGAGTTCATCCCTAAACACAAAGATATAATGAAGTCCTGAAAAAGCCCTGTTATAAATATTTTAATTGCAAATTTTGGGAGAAAAGCAAAGACTTTTTTTTTTTTCTGGAACCACAGTCAACAAACTACTCAACGCACTAACCAAAAGCATATTGCCCAACACAAAAGAGAAATTCTGAGCAATTTTTTTTCTAAAACCTATGAATGATTCATTTCTTGTCCACAAAAACCTAAAATAGGTTAGGTCAATGCAATATTTTCTGTCCAAACAAGCAACAAATTGTCCAACACAAAAATGAAATGGAAATTTTGCAACAAAAAAACAAATTCTCCACGAATTATTCTCAAAGGGAGAAAAGAAAATGACGAACACTGGAAATTCTGCATGAATTATTCTCTAAGAGTAGAAAACAAAACGTCGATACATAAAACAAACATTTTCTAAAAACATTTACTAACGAGGAAGAAAATTGGGTAAAATCACAGACATCGCAAAGAACAAGGGAAATCGATGTACCCAGCCAAGAAGCACTAATCCCAAGTTTTTTCCCAACCACAACAAAGAAATTGCCCAAGAGACAAACCACCAAATCCAACTTTCTCTAGCTAATAATATTGAAGGAATGGCCACACCTGTTACTGTTTTGATATTTGATAAATACAACATATTGAATATTCCCATCTGAATGTTCTCTTTTCTTGAATATCCAGTGAAGACGTTATGGATTCCTTGGCAATATTCAATATTGAAGCCCTCAAAGAGCAGAACAAAATCCAACAAATCGGATGCTTCAATGCTAGGAGAAAGGTAGCAAAAATACCTGTTGATAAGGATATCAGGGCACCATGGTGGTTGTGCACAATTCAATGCTACGAAGGCAAATTTTTCCATTGTTTTGACAATCTTAGTTATTCTTTTTTGAGGAAGACCTGTATATCGACCAAAAAATAACCCATCAATAAGGAGAAAGGCTTACACCAGCAAAAAATTATTCTCCAAACCCTGGTTACCCTTAAGACCAAGTGGGTATACAGATTAATGTTCGAAAGCCCCAAATTTTAAAAACCCAGAAATATACGGGCACTTGAATGATTAACTAACGAAAATTAAGATTAAAGAATGCTTCCTCAAATAGTTTCTTGAGTGTTAAAATTAAAGAGAATATAATATAACAAGAATAAGAAGATACCATGGTAGAATCCTCCACCGTCATTGTTGAAAACCCATGTTATTCAGCAGTTGCAGCGCCTTGGTTGAAAACCCTTATTATTCAGCAGTTGTATCCATGGTGTTGAAAACCCCTGTTAGCAACGGTTTTTGCAAGCATACTTCAAACCCTATTACTTTGCGCTCTCTTGGACATGGGTTATGATACCATGGCAGAATCCTCCACCGTCAGTATTGAAAACACATGTTATTCAACAGTTGCAGCGCCCTTGTTGAAAACCCTCGTTATTCAACAGCTGCAGCCATGGTGTTGAAAATGGTTTTTGCAAGCGTACTTCAAACCCTATTACATTGCACTCTCTTGGACATGGTTGCTTGCTAGGGGAGAGAGGCCAATAGTAGCGCAGGGCCCACTGCACTACCTCGGAGGATAGCCGGTGGGGCCCTTTTTTGGTACGACAGGAGTCGAGTCGATAAAGCCGCGTGTCAGGCATGTGGCGCACTTTATTGTTAGGGTTTTTGTGGCGTTTAGGGTGGTGAAAATGCCATTTTGTCAGGGCCTATCATTCTCCCTGTGTAATCTTGTTTGGTCCCGGTGTGTGGCCGTTTTGGCACCCTGGTAGTGGTCCACCCCTGCTCCATTGTTCGCTCCTGCCTGCACGCCTGGTGGTAGGCCGCATACCCATTGATGGACCACTGGGAAACCTCATACTACGCGGATTTGGTCGTTGTTTAGTGCGGCATTCCTGGCATGATAGCTCGTTCCGGTCAGACCTTTGCTCGGATCTGCATTTCGTTGGTGCTGGGGTCTCCCTATTGGCATTCGTTTGTGGCTCAGTTCGGTGCTGGTGTCTCCCTATTGGCATTCATTGGTGGCTCGGTTCGTCGCGATGCTCTCCCCGTTGGCAGTCGTTGGGGGCTTATTCGTTGGTGGCCTCATCTCTGCATCCTGCAACCGGTAGGGTTTCCTACCAGCATTTGCAAAGTGTTTTTTAACACTCCACTCCTCCTCGTGGATGATTTTGTTAATACTTTGCTCGGTTTCTATTTGGTTGCTTGTGTTTTTCTTGCTGCATTGTAAATGTATTTGTGTTTTTCTCCTTGTTGACTGTCGTTAGCGGCTCTGTCCCTGCTCGGTCGTTGGTGGCCTCGGCTCTGCATCCTGCAATGGGAGGGGTTTCCTACAAGAATCTCCCCAGTGTTTTTTAACTCTTTACATATTTGGCTCGATCGTTGGTGGCCTTGGCTCTGCATCCTGCAATATTTGGTGGGGGTTTCCAGCCAGCAACTCCACATCATTTTTTAACGCTTTACATATCCCCATGGATAATTTCGTTAACTCTTTGGCTCGGTAAGGGTTGTCTCGGCTTCTCTGTGATAATTTCGTTTTGATTGGTTTTTCAGACCTTATCTGGTTACTGGTTTTCAACGGCGGTGTATCAATTGCATAATGTGGACAGTCGGCTTGTTAACATGCCTTGGGTGTCTCTGGTTTTAAGGCCCATGTTTATGCCTTACTTTGTGACGGTTCTGGCTCTGCGTGCATGATTGTAACTTGGGACAGGGTCCAAAAAACCTGAATCAAAGATGAATTTACTGTTATGGCTTCCACTGTTTTGTCTTTGGCTTGGCTTCCACCAGTTTGTATGAATTATACAATTTTTAACACATTTGTTGTTTAGGGTTTCCAGTTGAGGGTTTCGTATGGGATTGTATGTTGTTCTGTAGCTTATATTTGTTTTTTTTTGGCATGTGCGGTCATTAGTTTGTAAATGTGGTGATAATGGGGTTTATGATTTTGGCATTAATCTGATACTGGGTCGATGAATGAATGTTGTTTTATTTCAGTGGTTGAATGTTGGTTGCTTCCAGTGTAAATGTAATTCATTTTGGTGATTTCGGTCATTTGCAGCAGTAGGGTTTAGAACTTGATATTCATCTTTGCAGCAGTATATGAAATTGATTTTCGATTTCGGTCATTTGCAGTAGTGGTTTCTGAATGATGATGATATGAAATTTGCAAATGAAAATGGATATGAAATTTATTGTGAATGTTGGAGCAATATTGGTAAACCTAGCCTAGATTATTGCAGCATGGGTAATTGGGAGCAATATTGGTATTTTTTAGCAGCAGTAGGTTTTAGAATTTTGATATTCATCTTTATATTAGTTTTTGAAGCTACAAAAGAAGAAAAAGATGTGGAAATGAAAATGTTGTGGATATGAAATTTAGTGTGAATATTTGTTGGTTGAATGTTGGTTGAATTCCGGATATGCTTACTGTAGATTACTCTGGATATGCAATACTATAATAAGAATTTGGTTATGATTTTGGTAATTTTGCAGCAGTAGGTGTTAGAACTTGATATTCATATTTATATTAGTGTTTGAAGCTGCAACAGAAGAAAAGGATGTGGATATGAACTTATGTAGTGAACTTTGTGCAGCAAGCAAATTGTGACTTAAAACATAAATCTTAGGTGATGGCAAGACTAACACAATGCAACAAACTAAAATTGCAAGTGATTAGGTACAATAATCAACTTAATTGCACCTTTAAACTAGGTTCAAATTTTATGGTTTTCCCTTCACCTTATAAGCCTCCTTGAATGAGCTTCTGAAAGGAGTGTTGCCATGAGTGTGGAAAAAAAATTAGATGGATTTTGAAGCGGTTGTGTTAAGTAGGCATGAAGGAATGGTTTTCATAGAATGGAACCAAAACCTGCATGGTTATGTAGGCAACATTCATAGAATGGAAAAAAAAAATGAATAAAACCTGCAACTTTAAATAGGTTCAAATTTTATGGTTTTACCTTCACCTTATAAGCCTCCTTGAATGAGCTTGTGAAAGGAGTGTTTCTATGAGTTTGGGAAAAAAAATAATAGTTGGAATTTGTAGCTGTTGGCAACATTCATAGAATGGAAAAAAAACATAAATGAACCAAAACCTGCAACTTTAACATAGGTTCAAATTTTATGGTTTTCCCTTCACCTTATAAGCATCCTTGAATGAGCTTCTGAAAGGAGTGTTGCTATGAGTTTGGGAAGAAAAAAAATAGTTGGAATTTGTAGCTATTGGCAGCATTCAGTTGAATGGAAAACAAACATAAATGAATAAAAACCTGCTCATTAATAATAAAACAACTGCACTTTACATTAATAGAACTGAAACACAAATACAATGCCTCTATTTGTAGTAGATGTCGATGCCTAGGATTTGCAGTCTGTATGAAATCTATCACATTTGTTTTAGGTTATATCAAGCCCTCATCATGATTGATTGGGGCTGCACAAAAAGAAAATGCCTTCAAAACAAAATAACATTTGGTTGGCCTATACACCGGATATCCTATTCTTGAAGAGGTTTGTCACCTCCCCCATCATTTCTTGCAGGGTTTCCAGTTTGAGGCAAGTAGGGTGACCTTACTGAGCATGTTTGATTAGGATGGGTGGGGTTGGTGGAAATAGATTGAGGCCAATTTACTCCTTGCAACCAAGGAGGAATTGAATAGCCATAGGCTTGACTTGTGCTTGGGACCCCTGCAATAATTGCTGGTGTTGGATAAGATAACATAGAATGGGCCCCTGTACTAGTAGGAATAGAGGTGGGGTGTAGACCTGCCTGATTATAGTGGGGTATCTGAATGTTAATAAGATCCTGATAGAATCGTGCACTGCTTGCAAATGCTTCTAATGATCCTTCCATCATGTTCCTTTCATCGATTGTTCTTGTACTAGTATCAACCATCACATTATTTTGGTTCATTTGTTGCACCTTCCTTGCTTCCTTTGCTTGCCTTGCCAATTGCTTCTGGTTTTCTTTTTCTTATCGATTAGCCTCTCTTGCAATCCTTTCATGTGCCCGCTGTCCAGCTGCAATCATCCTTGCTTCCTTCTTTTCCTTTGCAAGATCTTTCTTCCTTCGTTTTGATTCCTACAAAGCATGTTTCTTTTGTTCAGAATCAACCAAGAGGCTTATGTGCTCTTTTGAAGTGAGTAGTTGTGAACTCCGTCCCAATCGGAGAATGTCTATCTGTCCTTGCCTTCCTTGCGCTGACACTCTCTCCATTGGCAACTTTAGGAATTGGCCAAGCCTTGGTGTGTTCCCTACTAGTGGTTCTTCTACTGTAGTATATTCTTCAACTGCATCCTCGTTGTCCATGTTAGGTTCTTCTATCAACCCACCATCAACATAAAAATGTACAATCTCAGCTGGCTGCGAAGGCATGTTCATGCTTTCATCGTTGGTGGAACCACCAATGTGTTTGTTCAAGTTCATCATGGCCTCTACCATCCATGATGGTTGGGATACTTGGGTTGGCAATGTCAATGTGTTGTTGTTGCTGCCTGGACTGCGACAACCATCGAACACATTTATATGTGCCACAGAATCCACCTATGCGTCGACTGGACCACTTAGCCCCATGCTATCTCCTGCTGCTTCGTCATCGAATTGTGTAGCCTAGACTTGTTCATCATCATCAGAAGCAACAGCTCCTTGGCAGTTGCCTTGAGAAAGGGACATGATGTTGTCCACATCATCTGCCTCTTGTTGCCCATCCAATTGCTCTTCAACATCCTCACCATCTTCGCCAGCTACAGCTTCTTGGTCATCCACATGAAATGCTTGGCTACACCCTGTGTCATGCATAAGAGCATCATAATTCAATGGCCAGATACCTGTTCGTCTAAATCCAGCCTTGATATTGGAGGATGTGAGAGCCCTTTTGAAAGCCCTGCTTGCAAACTCAGCTAACTCAAACCTCTTTACCTCTACCCCTGGGTTCTTCTCCATCCATGCAGCACGTTCTGACCTGAAATAATCCTTGAAAGGCCCAAACACACTCACATCCAGGGGCTACAACCTGTGAGTGGTGTGAGCAGGAAGTGTTAACAAGTCAATGCCCAACCTATTTTCCTCCTCGATCGTTTGCACAACAATGTGGCTTCCATGGCCATCTAAAACCAACAGGTGTTTGTTCTCAGGCGAGACACCACCTGGTACAGATGCTACAAAGTGGCAAAGCCAATTCGGGAAAATTTCTTTAGTCATCCATGCATGGGGATGTGCAGCCATGCACGTCCCAGGTTCACAGTTTTGGATATAGTTTTGCAAACAAGTTTTTCCCTTAAACAAATAAAACCCCGAGGTTTCCATACCAATTGCATTCACACATGATAGAATGGTAATCCACTCCCTTCTCTTGGGCAGAATCTTTGGCACATTCCTACTCCCTCTCTTTGCAATGACACACATGCCACAATTCCTTCCTGCCTATAACCCTGTCTCATCATAGTTCCAAATATGGTCTGGAGCACAAGAGTGCTTCTCATATGCAGAAGAAAGAGTGTCATAGAACTTGGACACAACTGTGGGGCGTAGATTCAATGCACTGTCTCTATCTCGGCCCTCTG
Source organism: Larix kaempferi (assembly GCA_027924585.1). Classification (NCBI taxonomy): domain Eukaryota; kingdom Viridiplantae; phylum Streptophyta; class Pinopsida; order Pinales; family Pinaceae; genus Larix; species Larix kaempferi. The sequence continues at coordinate 1,125,787 of BSBM01001241.1, forward strand.
CAATTTGTAGCACTAGCTCTAGATGCCTTTTCTTGAAACCATCCCACCATGACTTACCTGGAAACCAATCTTTGAATGGGTTTGGAATCCCCTGACAGATTTGAGCAATAGTTGATTTCAGTTGTATCAACTCTAGCCCATGTCCCAATTCAGCCATCTCCTTACACCACACCACCACCTCCTCCTCCTCATGTTCAGTCATGACTGTAAAAGGACCTCTCCTCTTAGTATGGGTGAGGCCATTTATCCAGTAATGGATTGACGTGGGTGCAATCCCATATTTTTTGGTCGTTGCTCTAACTGAAAACCCCTTGAATTCGAGATCGTCAATTGCAGCCAACATGTCTTCTTTTGTCCATCCTCTAATTGCACTGATTTTCTTCGTTGAAATGGCACCTTACACTGTGGAAGATGGTGGCAATATGGGCAATGCTGGCACTGTGGGTGGTGATGGCTTTGTCGTTGATGGTGGAACCACACCATCTACCTCTTCCACAGGACCATTCTCAGAATTTGCTGTAGCAATGTTGTCATTTGAAACATGGGCCCTTTCTGCATCCGATGATGTGCATTGTAGATGGGTACCCCGCTTCCTTGTATTCCTTGTGCAACGTGCAATATTGACTCTTGGCATGGCTATGAGAAGCTGCACAATCCATACATGTAACATTTAATAGGGTATTATATAGAATGGACTGGACTGTCAATACCTCACACACTAGTTAATAGAATGGACTGTCAATACTTCACACACTGTGCATAAACTTGGGGGCTATTGATGAATGGTTGAGTCCTGGTTGATCAGGAATAGGTTTTTGATACAAATGATAAGTGTGTGCACATTGTTTCACCCCATCAGTGTGTGCACATTATTTCTAACATTATTACTAGTAATATGAAGATGGTAATCTACATAAAAAATTCAATAATCTGAAATGACATCAACATTTTTAATGTGATTGTAAAGGAAATCTGATAAGAAATTTTAAGGTGATTGTAAAGGAAATCTGATCTGCTATGCAAGGTTAATGGTTACTGGATACATGTAAATGGTTAATGGTTTAATCTGATAGTTAATGGATATATGTTAATGGTTACAGATGAAACAAACTTTAACTTGAAGTTTGGAGAACCAGTTTGAACATTTAGGGTTCAAATAAAAATCTGAAGATGGTTCATGCAAATACCATTATTATTTGAAATACCATATTATTATAGATTTTCATGACCAGCTTGAAATACCATTAAAACCTCACGCTTGAACCATAATGGTATTTCAATTTTCACCTTAATACATGTTAATGGTTACTGGAAAACTTAGATGGTTAATTAAATGGATACAGGAAATAGGTGATTGTAAATACCTGGAACACTGTGCACACACCGTTGGGCTGTTGATGAATGGTTGACACTGTGCACACACTATTGGGATGTTGATGAATGGTTGACACTATGCACACACTATTGGGCTGTTGATGAATGGTGGAGTCCTGGATGATAAACACACTGCTTGCTTGAATGATAGATGAATCCAAGGAATGCAAATGGGTTCAATTGTGTGCAAATATGTTTCTTTATAGTTTTTTTATGTTGAAAATGAGTGCTTAGGGGAATTGACATGGATTGTAAGGTTAATTATGGGAATGGGAGGTTGGGATTGATTTGGCACCGATCCAATGGCTGGAGAATTCTTTATTGCATGATCCATGTGCTCTTAGTGTGTTTAATGGATGATTCGTTGTTGGACAGCTGCTTTGGTTGAGTTTAATGCTTGGTTTGATCTTGGGTAGTGAATTCTGTTTGCTGAGTAGAGGGTTTAATGGGTGATTTGATTTTGTGATTTAAGAGCTTCTTTGGTTGAGTTTAGGTACTTGATTTGATCTTGGGTAGGGAATTCTATTTGTTGAGTTAAGGGTGTAATGGATGATTTGATTTTTTTATTTAAGAGTTTAATGGATTATTGATTTTGGGCATTCGTAGAGTTTTGCTGCTCCTTTTGATTTCATAAATTTTAATGGGTGATTTGATCTTTTCAGTGGGTGGGTGTCATTTATTGAGGTTGCATGTGTGAGTTGTTGAATCATATTGGACCAGATGCTGACCCCCATATCACTTGCAATGTGCAAGTGGTTATGGATGATGGAACACTACTTCTCCAGTTGTGGTTCATGATGGCTTATGTGTTTCCCAGGGTGTACTCAGTAGATTGAGTATGATAGGATTTTTTGTTGTTAGATTTGTCATTAATGGCAAGACAGAGTGGAGTCTCAATTTGGACTTGATGGTTTCTAAACTTTGCATTAAATGGACCAAATACTGTCAGCTAGGGTTCTAATAAGTTATTAAATGTATTTTGTACTTAATATAAACTCTATTTATCTATAAATATGTTGTTTAATGAGTTTTAATTAATATGGAAATGTGCAAGAATAGGGTGGTTGATGTGATGCGAACCATGACCACTACTGGTTCCCACACAACAGTATAATCAGCGCAAGTCAACCATTGGGGGTTGAACTTGAAAGGTGATCCTGGTTTTCACTCTCCTTTTTCAATATGGAATAGGATGGGTAGGTGATTCGAGCCTCCTCCAATCGTTCTCCAAGTGCGGACCTTCTCGAATCTACTTAATAATTCTCTTGAACAGAGGAATCTGTCGAGTCTTTTGGAGATGGCCGTTGCACCTGTCCTCTTGTTAAACCATGTCGATCTAATCTCCCATGGCTCTAAATCAATGATGTCCATGTCCTTGAGATGGTGGATGAAGAAGTTTTGCAGCAGATTAGGTCGAGCCCCGCTTCCCCATATCTCATCTCGGTTCAGAGTGAAATTAAGGTCTCCTACAATTATGAAAGGGAGATCCTTGAGAAATGTTTTCCCAAAGAAGTCATTCCAAAAAGAGACTTTTCAGTTGTAAGGGCCATACACATTATAGATTGTAAAGTGTAGACCAAGGGCTTTGCTGGAAAAGGAAGTTCCTAGTCCTGATCTAAAGGAGAAGCAATTGAAAAGACACAGATGGTCTTTCCATCCCGTGAGTAACCCACCCGACAGACCCTCTCCATCCTCCCATGCAAAATCCTATCCCTTCAACTTCTTCTTCATACTTTCCACTAAAACTTTCCCTCCACACATGGTTTTTTGTATTACCATTACATTAGGATTATTTAAATCTACCAATAGCACTAGCGCCAGCTGTTTGGGGTTGTTGTCTAACCCTTTGTAGTTGAAAGAGAGTAAATTCATGAGTTCACCTTTTGCAAGGGTTGAAATCTAAGCGCCCTGGGTGGATATGTGGTATTGAACCTGAAACTCAGTTCCTCCCTGATTTGCTTTGGCTTTCTAGTTGGGCTGAGACCTTGGGAGGTAAAACCTAGCCCAACAATCTCACAAGAGCAATCAATGCCAAAATTCCCCTTGGATCTCAGGGCATAGGGGTTGGAGGCTTCCAACCCCTATACCTATGACACCATTTCATCTATCCTAAACGCGAATACCAATCGGCGCATCGACTCAAGTTTAACGTGTCTCGTCCCCTTTATATCATTATTATTAGCTGCCGAAGGCAGAGTAATATTGTAATCGTTTATTAGTCAATTTACTTTGACTATTCATTAATTTGTAAGAGTTTAAATATTTTTTACAAAGTTTATTAAAGTTATAATCTCTCTCTCTCTCTCTCTCTCTCTCTCTCTCTCTCTCTCTCTCTCTCTCTCTATATATATATATATATATATATTAAATTGAATATTGTAAAAACTAAAAATCAATTTTATAATTTTCAAAATATAAATTTTTATTTATTGATTGGTTTAAATTTGTGATGTAACTAATTTCATATGGATTTCTGTACTATTGTCAGGTTTAAAAATTAATTTTAAATTAATAAAAATAATAAATAATAAGCAATAGCCAGTTGTCCCGTCTTTTAATTATTTGTCCTAGATTTTTAACATTCCTATTAATCTCTACTGCCACCTAATAGAGTTGTACAACCATCATTTATAATAAATAATTTTATACAATAAACTATTCTTATTCTTCCATGAATTTAACAAAATTATACATCATCATTTTATAATAAATAATTCTTACATTGAACTATTCGTTCATACATTTAATTAAATTGGATATGCAACAAAATTTTACACCATCATTTTATAATAAAACAAGATCCACGAAGTGGCAATGTCCCCATAGTTGCTAATAGCAATAACAATTATTGCTATAAGACAGAATCTATAGAAATATGATACTCTTGCCACAAAAATTGTAATAGGAAAAAAAATATTTTGCCACAAAACTACTTGGCCATCGAACCTCAAGTTTCCTACAATGAATAAAATTACGAAACTTAAAATTTTTATCATAATTTGATATATTATGTAAATTTTTCTTCTTTTAAATCAATTTGTTAAACGATAATTTTGTTAAAACATACAATTTGCACTTAACCTATCCCAAACACACTTTGTATTTTTGGCATATTTATACCATGTTATATTTGATTGAATTGAAAGAAAATCAATTTTATATTGTGTTAGTGCTTTAAATTTTTAATATAGTTAATGTGATATTCATAACAATAATTTAATTGTTAAACTATGATCCTACTAACCATTGAATGATCATAACTAAAGTGTGAATTCGTGTATGAAATTTTGTGATTTAAAGTTCATCATCATCATCAAACTCTACACAAATTTATAAAATAAACTTAATAATTAAAATATTTAATAACATTGAATTATTCACCTATAATATAGTTTAGTGGAGTGGAATATGTGTACGCCCTTAAATGAGTAAAAACATAGAAATTTGAAAGATGTCACTTGGATTATTGCATTTTCTATGATTGTTCGCTTAGACTTCATGAAGTTCCTCTCAGTGAGGAGATGTGGTTTGAGGGGTATTGTCATCTCAATCAGGATCAAGTTGTGGTTGAAACATGATGTTTCCACGGGATCAATTTAAAGAGATGTGTATGGACAACAAGAAATCCTAAACATTTAAGAAAATATCTTTTTTAAAGTGTTGTGGTTCTAGTATTCTAATGTGAAATAGTAACAATTTTGCATTTATTTATTCCAGAACTAGAAATTATGAAATCAAGATAGGGTTTGGATTCAAAGCTGGAGGTGGGTAAAATCGCACACAATAATTTTCCATGGTGAAAAGGGATCAAATTTGAAGGGTAAGGGGTCCCATTTCACTTTGAAGGCCTATGAGATATTGAATCCTTCAAATCCTTCAAAGTTGATCTGTAAAAATATCAAAATTTCATTATTTGTTTTAAAAACAATGTAATAGTCACAATATTTGCAATGTTCATCTCTATAGATTTTAATAAGCAATGTTTATCTTATTTTGTTGGTTTCCAAAAAAATATGACATCTATTATCACAAAAGTCTAAGTATTTTTTGCTCTTCCAAACAATGCCAATGGAAATAGATTTTATTTTTATTTTTTAAAACTCTGTCAAAATCACTTGAAATTGAGAAAATATCAAATACCATAACAAAATACAATTATCATAACATAATATGGTATACAAAATTTATACACATGACAATGGAATTTTGATTGCCCATATCAATATTAATGTAATTTTCCTGGTCATTTGTGAAAATAGTGATGTTAACATCTTTTGGTTGAATAGTCCCTTTAAGCTTTAATAGTGTAAGAATATATTTTATAAAAGTGTTAAGAGATCTTCCCATTTTCATCGTTAATCTCCATTTTTCATCAAAACTTTTTACAAAAGATACCATGATTATGAAACTTATGTATTCTTCACATAATAAATAGATACGTGAAGTGAAGGACCCCACTTCTTCAATATGAAATTAAACAATGATTTAAAATTACTTAAAATATCCTTTAATACAATTTGCATGTCCCAATACCCATACGTTATGTATATACATTGTTATTATGTATATATTTTTACAAGGCAAATGCCCCAAATACATTTTGGTGAATTACACACATTACACGTTTTTAAAGAAAACAACATTACACTATACCATGATGACCAATGAATGATTCAAGTTGAAAATATGATACACAACAATCTTAGTGTGAATAGGTAATATAATTAGATAATCTCATTCATGAAGTATAAATAGTGTTTACATGTAGTTACGTAATTGTTTCTAACAATGAACAATGAATTAATCGTGAGCTCAATCATTGGTCACGACTGACTTGTCTTCGTCCACCATCTATCCACCATCATCGCCGAGGAATATTTGAGACCCACATCTGCATTAGTGGCCTCCTCAGAAACGAGCAAGCCTACCTATACTTTAATATTAAATCCCATTCCCTGGTGACTCCATTTATCCTAGAATCTCGATGAAGGATAGACGATAAACACAACAAGTGAAATTAGCAACATAGTTGCTTAATACCTCTCTCTTAAAAGAACAACAAAAGTGATTAATACTTTCTTTTTAGAGAAAGTGCAAAGCTCTGCTTAGTAGTTGCCTCTTAAAAATAGTGAAAAGAATAGCTCATAGTCTATGAATAACTTGCACTAAATTATTGGTAAGATGAATAATCAAACATGTTTTGGATTATATAGTTGTTGAAGTAGGAATATGTTTAGTAAGATAGATTACTTTGCACTAGAAAGGGTTAGTTGAATAATGCTTAAAAGATATATGGATTAACTTCAACTGTGGATGATTATATTGGACTATAGTCTTCCATGTTCTAATACAATCAATTGTAGTAGTTGGGGAGTTAATGGCCTAATAGTTAAGGCACATTAGTGTGTTGGTTAGTGGGTAAATGATGATTTAATGGTTTAAAGGATAATGGGTTAGGTATCAGGGGGTTATGGTAATAGTTTAGTGATTCATATTTGACTTAGATTTATGGTGTTAGCGTATTAGGATGGTTGGAAGAAATATGTGATTAAGAAATAATTAAAATAAAATAATAATAAGTTAGTTTGTTTTGTGAACATTGAAACAAAAGCTTAACATGTTTATTGAGAATACCTATTAATTTTATCATACAATAATATTTCTTAAAATTTGACTAATATCTATTAATATTATATCATTTTCAAATTTTTTATTATTAAAAATTGATTTTTTAACTTTAATTTCTTTATATATATATATATATATATATATATATATTTATTTATTACATTTTTTAATTTATTTTAAATAAAATTAATATCCTATTAATTGAATATAACTAATAAAAAAGTGGTTTAACTACAATATGCCATAGCATAATAATTTTATTTATATAAAGTTCATATCTTATTGTCCTTGCCGATAGGCATGTAACATTGTAATCGATCAGCGTTGAATTGCAATTACTTGGAGCGTTGACTAAATTTATTTTACATTTTGCCAATGTTTTACATTAGAAGAATATTTTATTTATTTCATTTTTAAAATAAATCTATTTATATGCCATGCAATTGGCTAACAAGTTGAATGTGTTATTGCCGGGCTGGTGGTGATATTCTTGGTATTAGGAAGGGTTTTTAATGCTCCCTCATGGTTTAATAATGGCGATGGCTGTTGAATGCCACGTCACCTGCTTTCGCATCCACTCCCACGTCTCAATTGCAAACCTCCACAGCCAACCGCCCCTACTTCACTACTGCCACCACATTCACGTCAATGCCACCTTCCCTGCTACCACCGCCCTTGCCACCACCTTCACCGCTGCCGTCACCGCCTTCCATATATTCCTACCTCCCACTGCCTTCAATCCCACCAACCACCGCCTTCACCCTTTGAATATAACATTGCACACCCTATTCCATATCGCATTGAACTGATCTTCGTTCGCTGAACCAATAGCATATGCTCCAAACGATCACATACGGAGACAAAAACATGGTTCCGTATCACCACCTCATAGAAGAAGCGAGTGTGGACTAGACAAAGAAGCGAGCGTGGACCAGACAAGCCCAAAATTGTTCATGTTGGAGCTTATGATGAGGTATCTAGTATAAATGCTAGTTTTTGTGCTTTATCTGAAATAAAGCTATGTTGCACGGTGACCCGTCCCCCCTAAAATTTCACACGTTTCCTGCGTCCCCGCGTTCCAGGGACTTGGGGACTCCTCGGAAACGTCCCCAAATTGTCGGGGACTCCATCGGGGACTTGGGGACTTTTTGGACATCCCCTAAACGTCCCCTTGCAAATCAGGGACTTTTCGGGTACGTCCCCAGCGTCCCTCAAGCAACGGGGGACTCCCACACGTCCCTCGATTTCTGCACATGAAAAATTAAAAATTAAAAAAATAATCAAAATTAAAAATGAAAAACGTAATTCTCATATATTTTTGGATGATTTCAAAATTCAAAATGAAAAACGTAATTCTCATATTTTTTTGAAATCTGTTATAATTTACAGATTTCAAAAAATAGGAATTTCAACCATAGAACTTACTAGAAAATAGCAAAAATATATGAAACTAGTGCCCAAAGATTTCCCCATCACAACACACAGTTGCAGCATAGCTCCTCGGTCGCGCTCCACAGTGGTCATAGCTCCCCGGTTGCAGCTCCTAGTCCACTGTGGTATTTTATTGCATTTCTGTATTTTACACGCTAAAATTTTTATTGCATTTATGTTTACATGCTAGAATTTTTATTGCATTTCTATATTTTAAATTTTTTTTGGTATAATTTTTAATTTTTAATTTATGAAAAATAAAAGGCTCAGCGATGCTGCCTCTATGACTTTTTTTTTTTTTAATCTCAGACTCAGTTTCATAGCATTACTAATTATTTGTTTAATAAACTAAATTTTAAAACATAATTTGTAATTTAAAATTTTTATTACCATTATTGGAACATTTCAAACTTAAAATCTCCTCTAGAAGAAGTGAAATGGACAGCAATACTCCTGCTACAGGTACTGAATCAGAGCCTAAAACAAGAGCAGGGGAAACTAAAATCTCTAGCACAGTCAACATGAAGAAACCATTGCTGCAATTTGTCAAAAAAATCACCCAAAATAAAAGGAAAAACAGATTTATCTCATTCTGATTTTTATGATTTATCTCAATTAAAGGACACAAGCATGTTTTGATGTTTATTGTTTTCTGATAAAGTTACATGGAAGCTATTTTAATGTTTTGCCGCAAACATGTTCTAATTTTTATGATTTCTCTCAATCAAAGGTTGTTCTGATTTTAATGTCAATGTGTTTATAATTAAAATATTATATATATATATATATATATATATATATATATATTTAATATAATTATTAATAATAATTATATATATATATATTTTTTATTATTATAAAATTGCCGTCCCCTACCTGCCGTCCCCTGAAAAATTGGGGGTGCGCTCTAGCCGTCCCGGAAACTCGTCCCCACGTCCCCCCGTCCCCAATGCCAGTGCAACATAGAAATAAAGCAATGGTCATAGATAAGAAACTAGTGCTGTTTACCTTTTTTTCACACAATGTCCCTAAATTTTTAGGGGTATTTTGTTTATATTCAATGTTAACAGATGGACATATTTTTTGTACAGGCAAAAAACCAAAAGGTGATAAAAAGAACACTGTGTAACTAACAATTATTTTTTAGCAAAGATTAGTTGCATTGGACGAAACAAATGAGGATTGATGCATTACCTTGTAGAATAATGAGGCTAGAATTTATGCCCGTGCAGATATAATACTTCTAGAAATTGTTAAAACAGTTCCATGGCGTCTTCACGGTCTCCCTGTTTAGAATAAGCTACGATCATGACAGTCCACGAGACAACATCTGGTTCTGGCATTTGGGCAAACACTCTTCGGGCTTCTGCCAAACTGCCTCTGCCTTTGGCATACATGTTGATAAGGGTACTCGCCAGTCCGCCAAGAATCCCCGTTGGGTTATGTGGGCATGCACTAATTTTCCCTCTTCCGAATCTTTTTTCTCAATGCAACTCTCCAGAAGAGATTGATATAAAGCCGATTCAACAGGCTCCTCCGTATCCTGCGCTTTAGTTTTTGGTCTGTGGCATATTCATTTTCTACGAATTCACAGAAACTGCAACGAATTTAATGTTTGTATAATCCCAACTCTAGTGATCGCACCGCCTGGTGTAAGCGGTTGAGATGACCACCCTTGTTAAATTTCCACAGTTCCTTTACTCGTGGTAGTTACCATTTCCCTCAAGGTTTTCAATACAGGTAATTTAATTTGCAATTTCAAATCATATGCTTTTTGGTTCGATACTTTGTATTCTCAACCAAAATACTTCGGGAGTGATTTTAATAAACTCCCATACGTCTACCACTACACAAAATTTCAATTAATATTAGTATTTTTTATTAATTATCTTGATATCAATTTTAAAAAAAAATCCATATACTTACTAATTACCCTCATAACGTTTAAACCTTCTCTTATGTTAAAGATAAATCTGGGTAAAATATATTAATTAAATTATTATTCAGCAAATATTCTCTAGCCTTCAAGCTGTGCGTGCATCAATACATAGATACTTTTAATAATTTAGTAATATTGGTTAAAAGTAAAATAGTTTTCACATAATTATCATGATTCATGATATGAAAATATGAACATTTGAAAATTATCCAACATTGAGAAAATATTCACACAAATAATAGTTGTTGTCTCGACAATTTTTAGAAAATATTCCACACAAATAATAGTTGTTGTCTCAACAATTTTTTATAAACGAGACTAATTTTATTCTGATATTTCCTCATAACAATCTTAGTGAAGTTGTTGTTATGATGTGAGGTCTTACAGAATAACCATTGAAGCTTCAATTTCCATTCAATATATTGGAGCTGATGCATGCACAACTCCAAGTCATTGTTTTTCTACATAGTTCTGAGTTAACTACTTCCTACAACATTATGTGCAACAACTCCAAGTCAAAATTATGTGCAACAACTCTAAGTCATTGTTTTTCTGTACTCTGTTTCTAAAATATAAGTTCTTGAAATGTTAAAATTTTTAAATTTTATGATAGCTGTAATATTATGTATTGTGTAAGGCAAACATTAAATTCAAAGTTTCTAGCCATTTCTGCTCTAGGCTTCAAGTCTTGCGTAAAGAAAACATTAAATTCAAATTCAAAGTGATTCGCTCAACAAATCGATCCTTTCACCTACCAACTTGCAACCTCAGCCTAAATCAACAATTTATAGCATAATAAAAAAATATAAATCAACAATTTATAGCATAATAAAAAAAATATAAATCAATACAATTTGTCATAACATAATAATATTATTTAAATATAATTAAAATATAAATTGATTTAGCTTTTATTCAATCTATTATTTATTGTTATTTCCGAATTGAGTTATATAATTAAAAAAAGACATGTTATAATTTAAATTTGATTTTGCCATATGTAAAAGAGTATATTTAGCTAAAAACGGGACTAGTAATTCTTACCATTATTGAAATTTACTCTCAAAATATTACACGAGAGTGTGTAGGCAATGTCTAGGAAAATAGTGTCTTGTAAAGAAAAAATAAGCTAGTTAATTTTATGTATGTCTTTGAAGGTAGTCAGGGTATGAAAAAATAAGCTAGTTAATTTTATGTATGTCTTTGAAGGTAGTCAGGGTATGAGTAATGCAACCAAGTTAGAAATTAATCAAATGGAAACTATGACCTTCCTAATGCAAATATTTAAACCGTCATGGATTGACAAAAGAAAAATCAAAATTGAAGTCGCGAAAGGAAAATCAGGATTGAAGTCAAATGCCTTATGTGTCAGAATGAAAGATAGTTAATAAAATATGCAAAAGAGTATACATATCTACAAATGGAACCGGAAACCGGTTTTGCTATTTTTAATAATTTTGTTTTCTAGATTATTGTTTAACTTTAAATTTTTGAAACTCGGTCTACTAGAAATCAATCCATTAATTAAACCTAAATTGTTCGTGAAACATGAACTAAATCAGCAACTACATAATTAAATCCCTTTTTATAACAATGGTTGGAAATTAGTAGATAGTTACAACTATTAAAGACTAATAAATTCTTAAAAATGGCATAGTGTTTATTACAATACAATCCTTCACGCAGTGCAAAATATTGGCGCATGGCACAAAACTCTATATATGTGTGTGAAATGTGACAGCTATATTGCCCGAGAGTGACAGATGCCATCTTCCCAAATAAATCCAAAATAAAAATATTTTGAAACCCAGATATAATAAAATCGATCTTTTAGAACTCCGCCCGACATAAACTACCTCTCAATCCCTTCCAATCTCCTCTGCGATAAGTTGCTCAATCCATGATCGAAAGGTAGTCTGATCAGGTTGTAGGGTTTTGGACAAGGTGACAGTCTATAAGTCCAGGTTTTGAATCTTCTTATATATTTCTTGTTAAAAAAACAAGATCGCAAAGCAATAACAATAAACAGAAATGCAAATATAATCACACAGACACATTACAAGAGAGACACCAATATATCGTGGTTCACCCAAGATGGGCTACGTCCACACTGAAATTGCCAGTCCTTATTATTATACCATCCAACAAATGAAGGGATACAATCTGCGGCACATCCGCTGCACTTCCTCTTCACTGTCTCACAATCTCTCTTCACGATCTCAGAGATCTTTACAATGCATAATACCTAATACATCAACCCTGGCCGTATTACAATGTCTTTCTTATAAAGCGGAAATACAATGAAAAAATACCACGGGTTACCCAAAACCATGGGCTCATAAACTGTTGGCGAAAACAACCCAAAAATTTTCTTCGAGGGCTATGCCCCCAAACCCCCGTAGACCCTCTGGGGCTCGTGGCGGGATCATAACCAAACCTGGGGTACAACACGGCTGAAACAACATCATCTATGAGACTGGTAAATCAAGCTCCACAACCAACATTTCTTTGTTGTTTAGCATCTAGTTCTTCCACATGAATTTTAACACTAGGTACTCGCCAGTCCACCAAGAATCCCCATTGGGTTATGTGGGCATGCACTAATTTTCCCTCTTCCAAATATTTTTTCTCAATGCAACTCTCCAAAAGAGATTGATATAAAGCCGATTCAACAGGCTCCTCCGTATCCTGCACTTTTCTATGAATTCAACTATTACACATCAAAATACTAATGAATTTTTTCCACAAAAACTGCAACGAATTTAATGTTTTTTGGAGCACTACTGCTTTGTATAATCCCAACTCTAGTGATCGCACCGCCTGGTGTAAGCGGTTGAGATGACCACCCTTGTTAAATTTCCACAGTTCCTTTACTCGTGGCAGTTACCATTTCCCTCAAGGTTTTCAATTCACGTAATTTAATTTGCAATTTCAAATCATATGCTTTTTGGTTGGATACTTTGTATTCTCAACCAAAATAATTCGGGAGTGATTTTAATAAACTCCCATACGTCTACCACTACACAAAATTTCAATTAATATTAGTATTTTTTATTAATTATCCTAATATCAATTTTAAAAAAAAATCCATATACTTACTAATTACCCTCATAACATTTAAACCTTCTCTTATTTTAAAGATAAATCTGGGTAAATATATATTAATTAAATTATTATTCAGCAAATATTCTCTAGCCTTCAAGTTGTGCGTGCATCAATACATAGATACTTTTAATAATTTAGTAATATTGGTTAAAAGTAAAATAGTTTTCACATAATTATCATGATTCATGATATGAAAATATGAACATTTGAAAATTATCCAACATTGAGAAAATATTCACACAAATAATAGTTGTTTCGACAATTTTTAGAAAATATTCCACACAAATAATAGTTGTTGTCTCAACAATTTTTTATAAACGAGACTAATTTTATTCTGATATTTCCTCATAACAATCTCAGTGAAGTTGTTGTTATGATGTGAGGTCTTACAGAATAACCATTGAAGCTTCAATTTCCATTCAATATATTGGAGCTGATGCATGCACAACTCCAAGTCATTGTTTTTCTACATAGTTCTGAGTTAACTACTTCCTACAACATTATGTGCAACAACTCCAAGTCAAAATTATGTGCAACAACTCTAAGTCATTGTTTTTCTGTACTCTGTTTCTAAAATATAAGTTCTTGAAATGTTAAAATTTTTAAATTTTATGGTAGCTGTAATATTATGTATTGCGTAAGGCAAACATTAAATTCAAAGTTTCTAGCCATTCCTGCTCTAGGCTTCAAGTCTTGCGTAAGGAAAACATTAAATTCAAATTCAAAGTGATTCGCTCAACAAATCGATCCTTTCACCTACCAACTTGCAACCTCAGCCTCCAACCTGCAACATCGGCAGGTATCTATTGCCATGCAACCTTGTTTATTTGAAAAAAACAAATAAAAAGGTATTTTGACTACAATGTATCATATTATAGCATAATAAAAAAATATAAATCAACAATTTATAGCATAATAAAAAAAATATAAATCAATACAATTTGTCATAACATAATAATATTATTTAAATATAATTAAAATATAAATTGATTTAGCTTTTATTCAATCTATTATTTATTGTTATTTCCGAATTGAGTTATATAATTAAAAAAAGACATGTTATAGTTTAAATTTGATTTTGCCATAATCTATTATTTATTGTTATTTCCGAATTGAGTTATATAATTAAAAAAAGACATGTTATAGTTTAAATTTGATTTTGCCATATGTAAAAGAGTATATTTAGCTAAAAACGGGACTAGTAATTCTTACCATTATTGAAATTTACTCTCAAAATATTACACGAGAGTGTGTAGGCAATGTCTAGGAAAATAGTGTCTTGTAAAGAAAAAATAAGCTAGTTAATTTCATGTATGTCTTTGAAGGTAGTCAGGGTATGAGTAATGCAGCCAAGTTAGAAATTAATCAAATGGAAACTATGACCTTCCCAATGCAAATATTTAAACGGTCATGGATTGACAAAAGAAAAATCAAAATTGAAGTCGCAAAAGGAAAATCAGGATTGAAGTCAAATGCCTTATGTGTCAGAATGAAAGATAGTTAATAAAATATGCAAAAGAGTATACATATCTACAAATGGAACCGGAAACAGGTTTTACTATTTTTAATAATTTTGTTTTCTAGATTATTGTTTAACTTTAAATTTTTGAAACCCGGTCTACTAGAAATCAATCCATTAATTAAACCTAAATTGTTTGTGAAACATGAACTAAATCAGCAACTACATAATTAAATCCCTTTTTATAACAATGGTTGGAAATTAGTAGATAGTTACAAGTATTAAAAACTAATAAATTCTTAAAAATGGCATAGTGTTTATTACAATACAATCCATCACGCAGTGCAAAATATTGGCGCATGGCACAAAACTCTATATATGTGTGTGAAATGTGACAGCTATATTGCCTGAGAGTGACAGATGCCATCGTCCCAAATAAATCCAAAATAAAAATATTTTGAAACCCAGATATAATAAAATCGATCTTTCAGAACTCCACCCGACATAAACTACCTCTCAATCCCTTCCAATCTCCTCTGCGATAAGTTGCTCAATCCATGATCGAAAGGTAGTCTGATCAGGTTGTAGGGTTTTGGACAAGGTGACAGTCTATAAGTCCAGGTTTTGAATCTTCTTATATATTTCTTGTTAGAAAAACAGGATCGCAGAGCAATAACAATAAACAGAAATGCAAATATAATCACACAGACACATTACAAGAGAGACACCAATATATCGTGGTTCACCCAAGATGGGCTACGTCCACACTGAAATTGCCAGTCCTTATTATTATACCATCCAACAAATGAAGGGATACAATTTGCAGCACATCCGCTGCACTTCCTCTTCACTGTCTCATAGTCTCTCTTCACGATCTCAGAGATCTTTACAATGCATAATACCTAATACATCAACCCTAGCCGTATTACAATGTCTTTCTTATAAAGGGGAAATACAATGAAAAAATACCACGGGTTACCCAAAACCATGGGCTCATAAACTATTGGCGAAAACAACCTAAAAATTTTCTTTGAGGGCTATGCCCCCGAACCCCCGCAGACCCTCTGGGGCTTGTGGAGGGATCATAACCAAACCTAGGGTACAACACGGCTGAAACAACATCATCTATGAGACTGATAAATCAAGCTCCACAACCAACATTTCTTTGTTGTTTAGCATCTAGGTCTTCCATATGAATTTTAACACTGGGTAATAGCTAGGAGGTCTATAATGCTTGGCTAATTCTATCCTAATTAGTAAATTATATTTTTTAGACTGTGTTTTAGTCTGTGGTTGTTCAAATTCAAGGCTTGGGGTTCCTCTAATGTGTCACTTGTAAAATTTGTTCGGTGTTATGATTTGTTTAATATTACAACTACAATTTTCTTACAAGCTAGGAGTTGGTTGTGTTGCATTATATATTGATGCGCAGGTTTTAAACCCAGGGGTTGTTTTATCTATTTTCCTCTCCATATTTTGCTGTGAGATTTTCCTCAGAGTTTCTTTTAATTCGAATTGCTTTAAATTGGATTATCAGAGTTATGAACAATAATTTTAGCAAGGATTGTTGTTATTGTTAGCTCCATTAAAACAAATTACATGAAGGAAGAAAAGAGAATCATCCACAGACTGCTGAGGACGACTCCAATTGTGACTGAAAATTGAGCTAGTTGAGTCCTGGTATTGTAATTTGACTGCCATTTTCTATCTTTGCATCTCCCAAAGCCTTCCTCGAACGGAAACTTTGGCATACGATGAGCAGATTTGTTAATGGAACCTACGTAACATATTCTATTGAGTGGGTAGTTTAGCAGAGATGGATTCATTACCAAAATCTGAGAGCTAATCCATCTCAAGTTCTTGTTCTAGGATGAAGGATTCTTCCAGCCGATGTAGAAGTTTACTCACATCGAAGGTTCTTGTTCTGCGATGAAGGATCCCTCCAGCGGGTATAAAAGTTTACTCCAAGTTTACTTTGGCAGGGAGGAGAATTCTGTAGATTTGACCAGACCGACATAGTTATTATCTTTGTTGTTTTCCCTTGGCCCGAGCTCGATGTCGTGGCGTAGTTTGAGGTAGATTTGATAGTTTTCATTAGAGACACTTTTGACGATCATGTGTTCAAGGTCATGGCATTTTCAGTTTTTACGTTTGTGGAGAAATTTGTAGGTACCACAGTATCCGCACTCGCGAAAACAACATCCAATTTTATATAAACTCGTGAAGAATGAAGAACCAACCATCAATTCCGATTGTCATTCATCATTGCTTCTCAACCAGTACATTGGCACACCCTGCAGCTATCTTGTTGACGTTTTCCCGTCGCTGAGGCCCGGGCACCAAATATCGAGGCCAATGTTAGCAAGTAAAAGCCAACGAGAATTGAGATAAATGATTTAAAATATATATATATTTAATATCAAAAATTGTAACTTTGACATATGCTTTTCCATCGAAAAACTTATCTTACTATTAATAATGCGAAATAGTAAATGTTCCAAATGTCATAGAAACACAGAGGAATATGTCCAGCATAGAACAGTAAATATTACAACCCACGGGCACAGGATAAAACTGTTCCAATAAACAGAGTGCCAAATATGTGCCATAAAGACCGAAAAAAATAGCGTACAAGACGCACCATAACAGAGAGCCCAGTGCACATACAACTGCACAATGACGAGGCCCAACATAACCATATATAACCAGCAACAAATAAATAGACATAACATAGCGCGTCCAATATACAGATGCGTCCATCATGAGGCTCATCAAAATCTGTTGGAACCACACGTGGTATGCCCAAAAGATATACATCCGCAAAATAATATAGTGCCGCAGCAAAAAACTGGATCAACAAGTGGTTGATGGAGAATAGTGCTATTGACTTGCACAAGGATATATTAACACAAATATAAAAGATATATCGACCGCAAGAAAACCAAAAAATACCTCAAAACAGGTGAATCGAGCCAAAGGAATCAATACCAATGCATGTCAATAGTGCCATAGGAGAAGAAAAGGTCCCCTCGCCACTCCTCCCACCGGAGAGGTCAATGCCAACTTTGAGAGCTGGTCAGCCTCCATGTTAACCTCTCAGAAGATATGACAGAAATGTGTGTGATCAAATTAGTTGATAAGCTTTTGGACCGCCACCAACCAAAATGAGAGTAACATCACCTTGAGTGGGGTAGTACCCAAAGCCCAAGAGATGATAGAAGAGGAGTCACCCATAATCACAAGAGATGTTATCTTCCTGGAATGAGAAAAATACAAGAGGAGCCAAAGTGCACACAATTCACTACGTGTGTTGGAGCCGGATCCCATATTTAACTGGATGCGAAAAAAACAAGTTGTAGACAGATGTAACACCACACCAGCCCCACACACACCAGGACATCTAGCCGCGGCCCCATCAAAAAATCCACAGGGGTATACCAAGACTAGAGGGGTCAACCGACATCCAGGATAAAGTATGTTTTTATTAAGATGCCCCCCTCCATGTCCATAGTGTAAGATGTATTCCTTATAAGCAGCGATAGTTCGACCACAAATCCACTCCAAATGTGGTGTAGTGCCCTAAAAAATTAGGCTGTTACGGGCCTTCCAAACTTCCCACAGCATAAAACAAGGTAGCTCCATCTTAGAGTAGGAATGCCGGATCCAGGAACCGAGGCAGTCGATAAGTGTGGTGGGTCGCCAGATTATCTGTAAGCTGGAGGAGATAGCAATAATTTTCCAAAGATCCTGAATGAAAGAGCATGTAGCGAAGAGGTGATCTACTGATTCTCCCTGAAGGTAGCATAATGGGCACCATCCAGGACCAACGAAGCCACAAAGACACAGATTATCCCATGTGAGGATTCTGTTGCTCAAATCCAACCAAATGAAACATTTGATTTTTAAAGGGAGGGAAAGTTTCCAAATCTTTTGATGCCACCAGCGATTCTCAGGTTGTATATCAACAAATAAAGAAGTATAAGCAAGTTTTGTAGTCACCGAACCATGAGCTGCATCCCACGACCAAACCAGATGATCAGGAGTCTCAGAAAGTTGTATATTGGCATGACAAAAAGATCTTATATAATCAGTCCATTCCTTTCCTAAGGCACCATAGAGCCCCAGCTGAGGCACAGAGATCCATTTAGTGCCCACATAGCCATTCTGGCACGCTGCATGAGCCAGTGTATAGAAACCTTTTGCCCGAAGATGTGACATCAAAGCTGGTGATAGAATAAATGTGGAGGATCCCCCCAAAATAGGATCAGTTCCAAGCCTTATCTCCTGCCCATTACTAGGAACCCACGAGAGCCAGTGGGGAATGGTATTGAACGACCCCAAGAGCCCATTCCAGATGTTAGAGACCCCAGTTTTCGAAGGTTGTCCCATTCTAAACCAATCTACCACTTGAGAGTTTTTTAAATACTTTGCTCGAATAATCTTTCCCCACATAGAGTCAACGAAAAGTGCCCGCCATAGACTCTTTGCATTAAGGGCAGTCACAAAAAGGTCCAAATGTTTGATATCCCAGCCCCCCAGATCCTAGGGCTGAGCCAACGAAGATCATTTGATCAAGTGATATTTGCCATTATCCACCCCACCAGACCATAAGAAACTGAAAAACTTCCTGCGTATAAGGCGGAGAATAGAATTAGGTATTTTGCAAAGTAAGAACCAGTAGACCCCCAGATTCTGTAGTACCGCTTTAGCCAGTGTGAGTCTGCCACCCATGGATAAATGTCGCATACTCCAATGACCAATTCTTAAGTCAAAACGCCTTAATAGCCAAGACCAGTCATTTAACAAATAATTCGAAGGTTTGACAAAATATCCCAGATATTTTGTGCCACCCTCCAAATCTTTGAAGTCTAGAGGTAATATCATTCCAATCGACCGTTCCACATCTGTCTCCAGTGAGTGTTTCAAAAAGTGTGATTTAAGCAAGCTGATAATCATACCTGATACCGAGCAAAAGAAATCTAGAATTTTCTTATATTGTATCCATTCAGCAAGTATGCCCAAACCAAAGAGCATGATGTCATCCACAAAGAGTGAATGAGTAATAGATATACCAGTCGTAACCTTAATGCCCACAATGGAACCCTCACATTTTGCCTTATGAATAGTGAGGCTCAAGCCTTCTATAATCAGCAGGAACAAGAGGGGCGAGAGAGGACAACCCTGTCGGAGACCCCTGGAGGCCTTAAAAAAGTTTGTCGACTGACGATTAATGAGCACTGCAAAATTAACTGTAGTAACACATGCCATAATCCATTTCATCACCTTCCAGGGAAGTTCAATTTGAATCAATATCAGTCTGAGCATATTCCAGTCAACACGATCATAAGCCTTCACCAAATCCAATTGGAGGATAAGAGCATCAATTTTCTTCTGTTTAATACTATGAAAAACCTCTTGTACCACCCCCACCGCATCAAGTATCTTCCGGCCCTCCAAAAACCCAAACCGTTCCATAGAAATGTGTCTTGAGAGAATCGGCTTGATTCGAACAACAATAATCTTGGATATAATATTGTATACCAGATTGCACAAGGAAATAGGCTCAAACTCATTAAAATTCTCTGGATGAGAATTTTTTGGAATGAGAGTCAAGTAGGTGGTATTAAGTGCCCCAAAGACCAGTCCCTTGTTTCGAGACTCATCTACTGCATTTCGAAGGCCCCCCCCCATAATGTCAAAAAAGTAGAGGAACAGTTCCATCGTCGACCCATCAGGTCCAGGGGATTTGTCCATAGCAAAACCCCGTAAAATGTTTTCTACTTCCACCAGGGTAACAACCTCAAATATATTGTCCCCCTCCACTTCATTGAACATCCTTGGGTATTCCTTAATAATCTTGAATTGTTCAGACAATGTTGTATTTTTTGGATCATAATAATAATTTTGGAAGTGTTGAGTGGCCTCAGTCATGAGATCCCCATCTCCCCGAATCCGCCGACCAGCATGGTCATTGAGATCCCAAATTGTGTTCTGTATTCTGTGAGAATCTGCAACACGATGAAAAAATTTGGTATTCAAATCACCGGCATTGAGCCAAAGAGCACGGCTTTTTAAGCGCCATGTTTCCTCATGCAAGAGTAGGATTTTCAATTTTCTCTCCTCCAGTACTGATAGTTTGGACCTTCCAGTGGGGGAAAGACCAAATTGCAATGATAGTTCCATCAATTTACCAATCTCTTTTTCCAACATAATGAGGTCTGCAGCCAGCGTCGCTTTCTTATTTCTTTCCCATAGAATAGTATAGTCCCTCAAGGATTTTAATTTCACCACCAGCTTATCCATCGCAGATCGTTCACTAGAGACATCCACCTATAACCAGTGATTTCTCACACCCAATGTGTAATCTGGATCTTTTAACCAGGTAGAATTAAATTTGAAAGGGTAAGGATGGTGGGATAATTCAGTATCAAATTGTAAGATAATAGGGATATGATCACTAATATGAATCTGCTGAATCCATGATCAGTAATTCCGAAATCCGTTTAAGAGTAGTTCTGATATTAAGAACCAATCAATACACTTAGAGATCAGATTCCCATCCTTCCTACCATTTGTCCAAGTGGGTGCCAAAGGACGAGGAGCCACATCAATCAGATGATATTTTGAGAAGAGTTCCTTGAAGTATGTTCCCAGGGGGTCCCTTCTTGCGGAATGTCCCCAAATTTCCTCAGCCCCCCAAGAAAAATTCAGATCATCTGCAAGAATCAAATTTTCCAGATCCAGTAAGTTCCCCGAGCACGCAAGGTCCCAGAATGCCTCCCTGTCACAATAGGGACCATAACAATTTACAATATTCATGTTTTTATTAGAGCCTTTGATGTTGCTAGAAAGTAGAATTCCCAATGAGATAATAAAGGGATTGAGCCTCAGAACCCCAGGGTTCCATGCTGCCAAGAGCCCACCAGATAGGCCAACAGCATCCACCAAGCGCACCAGCCAACCTGGTTTTATTTTGTTAAAGAAAATACGGGCCTTCTTACCACTAACCATAGTTTCTTGAAGGAATACTAAATCGGGATTGATAATATGAAGAACACGCTTGAGAGCCAATTGTTTTGGGAGGCCCCCCACACCCCGGATGTTGAGTGAGAAAAAGATCATTAACGACCGCTGGCAAGGGCTTTGATTCCTCTAAGAGCCTTGGTATCAGAAGAAATGGGGGAAACCGATAAATTGCAAGTGTCATCCACCCCCAAGGGGATAACCTTCTTATTTTTCCGAGCACTGCGCGTCTTTAATGGTGAGTAGTCCGGGGCCAAACCCCCCATGCGAGCCCCCATTGAGACAAATTTTTTGCCCAAGGATGTATCACATGTATTCGATAACGGGTTGCTTCCCCCTCGACCCCGAGGCCAAAGACTTTAGATCTGAGGGATCCCCCACAGTATCAGAGGTTGGGACTGTCTCCTCCACAACCCTATTTTTGAAAAAGACTAGAATAGGTGTCTTTTTAACCATTTCAGAGTAAGAGGGAATGTGTAATATCGATTCTCGGGGTGCTGGGGGAGGGACAAAAGAAACCAAAGGATCACAGGTATCGTTCCCCCCAACCACACAGGGATCAAGTTCATTTAATGGCGGCTCGGTGTCAGAGGAAAGTAAAATGGTTGATGCAGGGGAAAGGGGGGCATCCGGAGGTTTTGACACTACAGGGGATGAGTCAGTTGTTAAAACCCGTGATTTCCCCACAGCAGGAGTCTCATCGACGGAAATAGGGGACTCATTATCTGATTGTTCCCGGGAGTCCCTCGTAGAACCAGAGGCACTTGACAGCAGGGGAGAAACACGACGGCGTCCCAAATAATTTCCATTATTGCCATTGTTCAGATCTAAAGAATTTATAAAAGAGATATCCAATTCATTCAAAGTATGATAGAAAGACGGGTCATTTTTTTCCAACTTACAGAATAATGTCGAGTCTAGTGCCGTGGGGAGCGTAACCCTATTGGAGAAACCATCGAACCCACCCATAGCATCCCGTTCCTTATCGCTACCATCATCGGAAGACTAGAAAGGATCCATCCCAACCGGACGACTAGATGTCGAAACCCCCTTACATTGACGCCACAAATGTTCGACCTGCTTGCAATTTGAGCACCTGAATGGTATGCCCCAATAGTCAATAATCTGAGCCAACTTGCGACCACGCCAATCTATGTGGAGTACATCAATGAGCCCCATTGAGATGTCCACCTCCACCAGCAACCGACCTATGCAATGGTCAAAACCAGACAAATGCTCATCCTCCACATGTAGGAAGTGACCAAAACTATTACCGATAGCCTCAAATACCCCACGGTTCCATAGAGCAAGAGGAAGACTAGGTAGAAGCACCCAAAAATGGCGCAGATGCACAAATGCTGTGTCAGGGTCGAAATTCGTCTGCCATTTTTGTAACATCAAACTACCCGCTCCATAAAGCCATAGTTTGCTAAGAATGGTGGAGCAGTGTGATTCATGTTCAAATTTAAAGCCATACCATCCATGGGCCAGTGCAAAAACCTGAGGAGTATAACCACAAATGGGGGTCCATTCTTGTTTGACCCATCCCACAATGTCCTTCCAATGCATAGGAAAATAGGAGAATTTCCCCACCAAAACCATCACGTTAAATTCCACCAGTTCTTCAAGACCGATGTCCCTCCCCATCGTGAGCCAAGCCTCCCCAGGTTTGTAGCAGTATTTCTCTTTCAGTCGCTGGACCGACCGAGACTTATCCTATGGTTTACCCCTGTGTTCTAGGCGCGACAGAGCACAAGAACTGTCAACAGAAGGGTCCGAAGCAACATTGTCAGCAGGAGCTCTTGTCAAGGTCAAGTGACCCTTCTTTGTAACCGGCATGGCACGTGGAGACCCATGCCTCACACCCTGGCCAAGTGTCTGTTTTCCCTTAAGCATATTTTTGTAGAAAGCGTCCGGTTTGAATAATCCAGCTTCCTCTAAACGATAGTTGGAAACCATCAAGTTATTATCCACTGGTGGTTGTGCAAACTGATAGTTTTCTACCATATTACAGAGTTGTTTAGGGCCGAGAGAATGGTAGTCCCAAGAACAAGCAAATTGTAATACCGGAATGTTAAAAACAGTTCACTTCCCCGGTATATATCCCCCGCAAGGTAGTGGCCGACCAATCTGAGTCACAGGTTACAATGATAAAATAAACGAACTCTATAAACCTCACAGAGAAATGGCAAGTTTAAAACTCTGGTCTCAACTGCAAATTAAGCGCCGGTCCCAACAGCAAATCCCTAGGTTAACATGATAGTTACCCACATAAAATAAATGAACTCTATAAACCACATAGAAAAAAGACAAGTTTAATATGCCGGTCTCAACTACAAATTAAACGCCAATCCAAACTGCAAATCCCCATCACCCGCCAACAGCTACCGGCCAGTAGGGAGTAAACTGTAAACACCATCATCGCCTCCATCACCCAAACCCTAATCTAGAAGATGAACCCTCCGTTTCCATCATAATATGCCCATCATCTTGACATATACTTAAGAAAACAATGATATTTCTGGCATGTACTGGGTTATTAATAAGACTGACCGAAAAATATATAGTCCCCTGCGGGGACATAATAATTTATACAATATACCAATATATCCACGTTAAATTGAAACGTTGTTCTATACAACTGTTTATTTTTTAATATTTTTATAATTTTAAGAAAGCATTTGATTAAAAAAACATTTAATGTAGATATATACACATTATTATAAAAAATTCATACTAATAAACTTTAATATTATTAATCCTTTTAAAATATTATTAACTAACGTATTTATTATACAAAAATTATACAATTAAAATTTTATTAATTTATTAATTAGTGAATTTATTATTGATTTATTTAATTGTAAACTATATTTTATATTTAAAATATTATATATATGAAAAATATCAATTTTGTGAGTCTATAAGATGTGAGGATGAAAATCACTTTCTCAGTTTGAGTTTCATAGTATTTGCTACATTTTTTTAAAAGAGTTATAATTAATTGATTTTACAAATCACTGTAATCTTGAATTATATATCCTTAACATACAACAACTATGTTTTCTATTTTAATAATTGTTTTTATTATTAATCCAAGAAAAAATTATTTATTTGTAAATTAATTTTATTACTATCTTATTTGTCTTGATGATGGTGATGATGATGATGATGATTAACGTCCACTGAGACCAACTTTGGTCTATCGGACCTTAAGAAGGTGATTACTTGGTTTGCTTTAAACTTTTGTTCCTATGCTCAAAAAGCTTGGTAAGAAGCTTTCCAAGCTCACTATAGTTTTGGCAAGTTAGGAGGTTAGCAAGGTTTGTATTGTTGCAAATACTATGAAACTCATATCTGATGTGGGTGTAAGCAGGGCACTCTAAGAGAAAGTGATTTTCATCCTCAACGCTCATAGACTCACAAATATGCCAAACCCTTTCCTCCCACAGAGTTTTGGGAATAGACCAACACCCTGTTTTACTATGAAGATCATGGGAGTTCATTCTAATCTAAGCTATATTAATTTTCTTCTTTGAACTAGTTACTATCGACAGATATTTTTGATATTCCAAATTAGGGTTAATGACCTCCTTATAGTATCTTAGTTTTCTCTTAACCGTTAAATTTTCCTCGTACCACAATTTCTCTTTAAACTTAAAGGTAATAATATTTTTGACATTGTTGACATTCGGTAAAGTGTCATTTTCATCAATGCCCCAATGGTCTAACCAAGCCATCGTATCTTTACACCAACTTCGCTTGAGGCATAGTTGGTTTTGACTTGAATTTAAAGCAATTTTAGGAAGTATCTTGTTTCCCATGTTATTTATCTTGGGCTTGTACATTAGGTACCTAGTCATAGCCATGCTCTCGATGGGGGAAATACCCACTTATATGAGGAGAATAGGATAAGGCGTATTGCTTTTAATTTTGAGGTTATAAGTTATAAAGCGCTTCTGGATTTGCTTAATCTTTCTCTAAGATTATCTAGAAATGTTGCACCCCCATACTTGACAACCGTATGAGATAATATGGATGACAAGAGTTTCAAAAATGAACTTTTTTTAATCCCACATGACCAGGTTGGCTGATTTACAGTTATTTTCAAGACCAAAATAAGTTTTCCATCCTGCATTAATCCTTTTCTCAATGCTATGGTTCCAATTGAGCTTGTGATGAATATCAATTCCAAGATATTTGTAAGAAGACACTTCCTTCAATTTATTGGTACCATAAATAAAGTTTGTGTAGGTATCTTTCTTAAATTTTATAATCATGACTTTTGTTTTGTCGGTGTTAACAATCATACCCATGTTAGAGAAGAAATATTTGAGAATTCTTAATTATTTATTGAGATCAAATGGACACCTTTTCATAAGAAAAATATCATCGGCATAAATAAGGAGGATAATAACTATCCTAGCTAAGATCATGACGGCACAACCTGCTTCTTCTAAACATCTTTCTAGTTTATCGATGTAAATTCCAAAAAGGGTGGGGGAGAGGGGGCAACCTTGCTTAACTCCAATATTACAGTTTTTATCCATTGACCAACCCTCATTATTCTTAAATTTGGTGACGACTTTTTCATATAACCTTATCACGACAACTCTCAACTCAAAAGGAACATTAAGCTCCTCTAGCATATTCCTACCCTATTCCACAGTTTATTTCCAGGCACTGTATCAAAAGCCTTCCTAAAGTCCACAAAGCAATAAAAAAGGTCAAACTTATTATTACGACATTCCTCTACAATGATCCTAAGCATAACGAGGTGGTATGTGGTTGAATGATTAATTCTAAAACCTGCTTGGCCTTTAGCGCGCTTACCTTCCATTTCTAGCCATTCGTTGATCTTCTTTTCTAAGATAATACCATATAACTTGGCTAGGAGAGGGCTAATCATAATGGTCCGATAATTAGAGGGGTTATTTTTATCGCCACTTTTGAAAATAGGAATAATGAGGCTCTGAGTCCAAGGTGTAGGGAACCCTTGTTTGACCGCTAGGTTAAAGTGTTTGTGGATGTGCGTGATGAGGCCAGGCACCCCAATTTGTAAGATTTCTGCTTGGTAGCCTTCGATGTCTTTGGATTTTCCATTTGCTAAGCACTTAACCCCAAAATCTATGTCTTCTAATGAGAAAACGTCTTTCGTTGTAAGAAGGGTTTGAATGTTATCTCTGATATCTGGGGATTCGTAAAGCTTTTTAAGATAGGAATTCTAATCTTATTATCTTCTTTAGTTTTGCGAGTAAGAATTTTCCTCCAGAATTTCTTAGGAGCCACCTTGGAGAAGTGTAAGAGATTTTCCTGATGTTTACTAAGATAGTGCATTTTTTTCTTTTAAGTAGGGTTTTGTAGTGATTTATCTTGTCAATTTTTATCGATTCTACAGTAGCTTGCTTAATTTATTTTCTCTCATTCTTACACTCTTGATCATACCGATGGTTGGTTCTACTATAACTCTTATATACCGAGACTTCAATAGATAACTTGCTAATGGACGACAAGAGGGATGTAGTAAAATTATGGTAGAGATTTTCTATATTCTCCATATTAGATAAAGGAAACAAATCATTTTTTAAATCATGGAGAAAAATCTCGGTTTTATTTTTATCGAAGATCAGGTGCTTTTGGAAATGATAGTTTTCCTCTTTAGGATCGCTATGCATGGAAATATTGAGAGTTATAATTAAATGCCTATGATCAGAGTCAGGCTCATGGTCATTTAAGATGTCAAAATCTATTAACTTGTTGCATAAAGGGATATCAAATAACATAATATACCACATTACTGCCAAGCCCATGAATACAAGTCATCCGACTAGAATTTGGCCATTTTGTTAGTCCATTGCAAATGATAAGATCTTGAGTACTTCAAAAATTGACCAACTCAGAACCGAATAAATTTTCACCTAGATCTTCAGAACTTATTTTGTACCTATTAGCTAGCTCGAGGTCTTCGTCTAACCAAAGAGGATTAGGATTGGAATAATTGTTGAAAAGAATAGCTTGGTTACTCAAAGTTCAGGCATTGAATTCACCCATCAAAAGGATATTGCCTTCCTTCCTTAGACTAGAAATATCATGTTCTAAACCATTATAAGGACAATTTTTATCTATTTTTTTTTTTATAGAAGTTGGAATTAATAGGGGCAAAATAGCAAATGGCTATGTAGGTTTTTTCATCATTAATGTCTGTGATCTCTATCCAAATAAATTGGTTGTAAGGGTCTTTCTCATAAATCCTAACATGAGGGGACATGTTCTTTCTAATGTAACAAGCTATACCCCCAATGCCTCTATGACATGAATGTTTATTCCATATCGACCAAAGGACATATCCGTCTATATCAAGGACCTTGGATTCCTCATGCTCCCAAGTTTTAACCAATAATATAATATCAATTTCACTCGGGATCCAACTTAACTTGGGGCCTTTGCTCCATTGAAATCCTCGACAGTTCCAAGAGAGGATCCAGAGTGTGTTAAATTGCTATTTATTACTATTTTGGTTTCTATCTCGAATAACAGCTTCCTCGTTTCTAATTAATGCCCATTTTCCTTCCTTCCTGGCTTCTTTTACCTTTTGGACCTCCTTTCTTAGTTCAGCCTGATCCTCTGGAATGAGGTCTTCATTTATTAATATTCTCGAGCCTTTTAAACTTGAGGTCTTACTAAGTATGTCATATTTTTGTTCGGTAGAGCTAACCTTAACCTGTATTAGTCTTTCTTTATTCTCAATTAATTTCCCTAGCCTTGTTGCTTCGGTGAGACCAATAGTTTCAATTTGTAATCTATTGTGAAGTTTTGTCTTGACAATGGCTAATATATCCTCTTCTACCTCCTCTTTTAAATAAAAAATTATGAGGTTCAAAGATCTTTTGTTATGCTCATGGTCTAAAGCTATCAATTTATTCATTTCCTCTTTAATGGGTTTGATATCTAATTTACCTTCTATATTATTTAGAGTTAGGTTGTGATTTACTTTTTCCTCTAACTCTTTAATCCCATCTTTTAACTTAAGATTTTCAACAGTAGGTGCATCTCCTTGTTTGGGTGTTTTTTGCGTTTCCATTGCATGTAGTCTGTTCTCCATTATCTCTACCTTATTCTCTATTTTTTTTTTAATCTTATCGTCTATTTGTTTTTGGATCTCTTCTTGAAAGGATGCAAATTTATTATCGAGCATTGATTTTAACTCTATCTGGAGTTTAGCGTCTCTTTCTTCCCTATGTTTCTCTAAGGATTCTATATATTCATAAATTTTAGCCTCTCCTTCTTCCCCATGTTTCTCTACTGACTCCATATATTCATATAGGCTCTGTAGGGTAACCACGCTAGGTCTTCCTTTAACAATTTTTGGTAAATGTGGTGAATTATTCATATTTATGTGAAAATGTAGTTGTGTATCCAAAAAAAAACCAAAAAGGTGGAGAGGGGAGGAGCGTATGCACCTGAATTAGAGATCACAAATGATTCATGAAGATGCCCTAGTTGCAATTGATACTAATTTACTTTAACTTTCATGGCAGAGATTCACCTTAGAGCTTCACCGCAAGTTTCACCAAGGGTTCTTTTCACTGCACTGAAGAGCTTCACCGAAGGTTTCTCACGGTGGAGATAAAAAGAAAATTTGTCTCAATCTTTGTTTTATTTGTAAAAAAAATAATTTTGATTTGATATTATATTACAGTACAACATTAAGACACTGCAAACTATTATTGATTCGTGAGCATACTAATCACGACTTTATAATTGAGAGAGAAATAGATGGTGTAACATGATAAAGATTTTTAAATAATTAACTACCTTTGTATATTAATGATTTATTAAATAATTAGCAACCTTTACATATTAATGATTTAATAAACAAGAGCCACGAGGTGGCAATGTCCCCGACAATGCCACTAGGGCTAGTTGCTAGTTTTTTTCAATTGATGTGAAAGACTTGAATAAATAACACTATATAAAGATTGCAATGTTGTTTCTAGTAACCAATATGATTCTGTTTAGTGATTCAATTGTGAAAATGATGAAAATGATAATAACACATATGTAATTGCACTCCATATTTTGTTATATTTTAGTGATTTGAGAGGCTTAATACTTAAATGTCCTAAAAGAATTAGAGATAATATGATATATGCTTGAGAATATGATATATGCTTCTTTATATTTTTAGATTAATTAAAAAACATGTATAATGCCATAGAATTAGAGATAATATGATATATGCTTGAGAATATGATATATGCTTCTTTATATTTTTAGATTAATAAAAAAAACATGTATAATGCCATAGCTATCATTAGATCACATGGTAATCAAATTTGTTAGGTTTAATGTTGTCATTGTTATACTCTAAGTATACTACGAACATTAATACATTTTAGTACACATAAACATAACTAAAACATAACCATAATCATATTTTAAATGCCATATAAAATATATGTACTAAGTTAGAATAATAATAATAAAATTGTGCTAACTTAATAATGTAGGAAACTTGATCAACTATCAAGACATAGATATTAGTGGTTGCAATGGAGCATACAATTTGATGAACTAATAAGACATAGATATCAGTAATTGTAATAGAGTTTATGAATATGTAATTGTAGTCAATCCATTTCACAATATGATCGAATACTCTTATCTTTTTTCCTTTTCATTCACAACTATTTTTTTCAACTACAATCTCAACAAGACTATTATATCATTTTGTTTTGTGAGCCATCTCTCAATCACATATAAATACAATAAATAATTCTACAAGGTGCATATAAAATAAACTTACACATAATAAATGTATTATTTTACACATTTGTATTCATCGCATATTGAAAAAGAAGTATGAGGATCAAGTTGATCGAAGTTCCAAGGACAATCAATTTCAGTTTCATGCTCTAAAACCATGTCTTTTTGTATAACTAGGTTTTTGGTTTTGAAATTGTCGACCCTAGAAAAAACAAGCAACATTGATAAGATTTGGATTCCATTGAAGGAGCAGTTTGATTTTCTTTCCATGGTCAAGAATATGTCAGATCAAGAATTTATAATTTGTTTTCAATTGTCAAAAACAGATTGCTTCTAGTAGCTAACACTATTTTGTAAATGCTATTGCTCTAAAGATATTATAGAAATTTGATTAGTGGTAAAGATCATAAGACTATCTCACCTGAAACTGAGAATGTAGAGACTGTTATGATAATTAAGGCGATCAAAATTCCAAGGACATACAATTTTAATTTGGTCTTCTTCCATAACTAGCCTTGACCCTGAAATAGTAGATAACATTCAAAGATTTTTGAGT
This sequence comes from Larix kaempferi, assembly GCA_027924585.1. Taxonomy (NCBI): domain Eukaryota; kingdom Viridiplantae; phylum Streptophyta; class Pinopsida; order Pinales; family Pinaceae; genus Larix; species Larix kaempferi. The sequence continues at coordinate 1,157,068 of BSBM01001241.1, forward strand.
TGTATCATGAGTCAGGTTTGTTTGTTAACAAATTAGGTAAATAAAAACAAGAAACTTGTTACCATGCCAATTTTCAGTTTATTTGTTAGAACTCCTAGATTTCCTAAGAAGCATGTGCTTTGCCCTTTCCATGTGAGCCATAAGATGGAAGCTATAGATACAAGAACATAGATACCTAAAGCCTTGTCTATTGGTTAATGTGACTAGGTAAACTCAAATCAAATAGAGATCCTTGTAATTCCAATTAACTAATCACAAATTTATGGAAAAAGTGGAAATAATTTACAAACAATAATTATGAATGTAATATTTTTGGGTGGTTTCTAAATATATAGATCCATTTGATACACAATTTTTAGATTGAAAAGAATTCACTCTATGAGATAAAGGATCTTGCTTTAGTTAATAAAGTGCACAAAAGTCTAGCATTAAAATTATTATATTTTAATTAATCAATAATTTTTTCATTGAAAATTTTATTTGCTTTTAACTATGAAAAGTCTATTTTGAGCTCAAACCTTTTGTATTTATTTTTAAGGGCATTTGAAATTATTTATCAATATAGCTTAGTAAGGTTGGTGACTTAAAAACACCTTATATATTCTTAGATATTTTACACCTTCAACTCAAACCTTTTGTATTCATTTTTTATGGCATTTGAAAGTATTTATCAATATAGCTTATTAGTTCCTTGAGCTCCCCTCTACCTTCTAACTGTGACACTTGCTTGTGATTATTATGATTTGATTTATAGAAAAGAATTTGATGGAAGCCGGATTTGAATTTGAAAAGTAAAATGATTGTCATGTTTTATTATATATCAAACGTGTTAAAAATTTTAAAGATTTCCATTCAAATTTGATTGATAATAAATAAAAAATGTTTAAAAACCTCAAATATTTAGCATTTTTCTTTTATATACTTTATTATCTATCAAATGTATTTAAAATTTTAAAGATTTCTAATCAAATTTGGTTGATAACAAATAATTTTTTTTTAAAAACCTCAAATATTTAACATTTTTCTTTTATATACTTTATAAATATAAAAATTCAACAATTTTATTTTAAATCTAATTATACAGTATTTAAAATCAACATTTACAAAAAGAAGCCTAAACATTTTACATTTTTCACCTTTTGCAATTTGTCAAACAATTTTAGCTAAAATTATAATATGGGATTAATAAATTTATTATTTTAATAAAAAATGTATTCAACTTCATGAAATACATGATGTGCAATATTAATACATCATATTTGCTATGCAGTGTTCTCAAAATCAAGAAGAATTGTTTGAGTTAATCAAGAATGGATTTGGGTGGATGACCAAACTTCAAGTAAAAGCCAAGACAACTACCGAGAAATAGTTTTATTTCTACCACAAAATTAAAAACTTCAAGCATTCATTTGCGTTATATCTATATGAAGAATTGTTTGAGTTAATCAAGAATGGATTTGGGTGGATGACCAAACTTCAAGTAAAAACCAAGACAACTACCGAGAAATACTTTTATTTCTGCCACAAAATTAAAAACTTCAAGCATTCATTTCTGTTATATTTATATGTATAATTTCGAGATTTTATTTTCGAATGAATTGTAATTTGGATTGATTTTTCAAATGAATTGTAATTTGGAGATTTTTATTTTGAAGAATGGTAATGGTTTTATGATTTATTTTATTTTATTTAAAAAATTATGATATTTTTATATTTTATATTTTACTTTTATTTTTTGAAAATCGTTCCCAATTTGTATATTATATTTTTTATTGAGTTGGTATGTTGTTGAAAGCGACTTATTCCTTTTTATTCATTGTAAGTTGTTTTGGTTCATCATAAAGATCAAGCGTTACGAATCACATTCGATCAAAATTTTTTGTTTATAAAGTTCAATTTTTTAACCAGACTTTATTATTGACGAGTATATTTTTAATAAAAGAGCACACCAATGGACGATCGAAAACACTTAAAAATAAGCAAGTGGCGCTACAGTGCAACAAGCTCTTGCCATTTGGGGATTGCAATGACTATTGGAACTGCCATTTGGGTATTGTGACGACAGTGACTACTCATTCCAATAGTATCTAGGGTGTGTTCCGATGGTAGGGAAACAGTAGGAAGTGTGAACAATTGCACATGTTCCTAAAACCATTCTAGTTAATGGATTGAAATTTGAAGTTATGTTCTGAAATCTCCCATTGTTTGTTCTCATTATAGAAGGAGACATGTTCCTAAAACCATTCTAGTTAATGGATCGAAATTTGAAGCTATGTTCTGAAATCTTCCATTGTTTGTTCTCATTATAGGAGTAGAAGGAGAGGCCTTAGAGGCAGTTATGTTTAATAACTAATTGATTGATCCAGAGCCTGAGCCTGTTGTTTGAATTGTTCACATAAAACCAGAAGCATAATTATCAGTCCCACATCTAGTTGTAGTTTCTTATTCTATTGATCTAGAACCTAAAACATAACTATCAATCCCATATCTGATTGCAATTTCTTCCATTGATATAGAGCCAACTAGAGTATAGAAACATAAGTAATGGTTGAAGACCCAATTAATATCATAGTGAAAGCAGCAACCTTTGCACCAACTGTTTAAGAAACAAGGGTAGAGCACACTTTCAAAAAATTATTACTCTACATAATTATGAATTCCTTCAAAGATACCACCATCTTTACAACATTCATTTCAATAGAATAGGCACAATTTCGACTGACTAATACTTAATACATAGGTGGTTTCACAAATTATTACTTAACACGATCATGACTTTATTTGTCGAAGCAAGGAAGGTAGAAGCTTCCCCAATTTTAGTCGACTGAGAAAAAGTAGCAGCAAAGGAATATTTTTAGCAACATCCAGCGAATCAACGTGAGAGGAAGAAGCATTGAAACCGGATATAATTAACCAAGCAAAAATATACATGGATACAATTGCATCTAAGTTGACTTAGTATTTGACCTTTCTAGAACACCAATTCAAGCAACAGTTGATCGAATTCAACCAGTCCTAGCAAGCATCCATTTAGTTTCGAAGAGGCGTTCAACTTATGTTACTTGGTTATGTGCTTGATGAAGCAATCTATCCAAGGTTTTATACACACGAGTTGAAAATCTAATATCAGTTATGCGTGCGTGTAAAAGTAAAATGAAATAGTTGATGAGATAGAAACCCTAGTTCATCCATTCATAGATTCATAGCTAGTTGACCTTGGAAATATAATATGGAATTTATGAAAACACTCATCTAAACCACACATATGCCAATAAACATTGTTTTTTTTGGCACTTGGAACACATTCCATGGCATTTTTCATCTAAACCACACATATGCCAATATACATCATTTTTTGGCACTTGGAACACATTCCATGGCATTTTTCAATGTGTGAACACATGGATATGTTATATGGACAAATGGTTGGAAGCACTAGATGCATGTAACTGCAAGCAATGCTTTAGCACATCATGGGTTTTTACTAGATATAGACCTGGGGATTATAGCTCTTGATATCGAGTTAAGATGAATCATCTTATTTGTTTGGCGCGCCTAATTTGCCAAGAAAATATGATGCCTTGGAAGCAAAGCCAGCACCTAGACATTCAATGAGATGAACTTAAAACAAATTTAGGCCAACTAAACCAAAAAAAACCTTATAAAACCATGAAAAGGAATCTTGTAATATTTGAAAGAGATGAGTAATGTGCCTGCAAAGAAATACCCATTGTGAAGTGCAAAAGCAGAAGTTTGAAAGACTTGAAATCGGTCGACGGCCACTATGACGCCCAGAGTGGGTCCTGCTGGTTTATATGCGAAGAAATCAATATTGAGAAGATATACGACAAAGCTTTCCAATCTTTCCAGAGAGTCTCGCAAGAGCAAGAATATGATAATTACCGAATCATGCACTCCGATGGTGCCCAAAACGTCTCCTCCTTAGTTGGTTGTGTTGAGATTTCTATAGATGTGGGAGATTATTATATGAAGCAAGCACACCTTAATGTGAATGAGGAAGTAACAATGTTCGAAGGTTATGGAGAATTTAATCTGTCTGCATCACAAGGAAGATGGGATACCATGAAACAGGTATGAAGACAACGCAAGGCATTGGAAAAAAAAAGTAATTTTAGTTTCATATTCTTTGATCATGGCATACAATCAGCTTATACCAAGAATAACAGGTGATGCTACTTACCTTGAGCGTTCTAAAACACGTTCTTCTCCTCGTAGATACCAATGTCTCCATACTTGGCAGCTGTTCGAACCAAACGCACTGTAAATGAGACTAGCCAACTGCATGCCAACCACACGTCCAGTCTTGTAAAGGTCAATGATGAATTTCGAAAACACAAAGACACCACCTGAAGATTTAATGATGGCTGTTGTAATGCGATGTGACAAGTTTCAATGTTTACGCTCGTTATCAGATGAGCAGAAATTTCGGTAATTTGATTTCAGAGATCAAGATGCATCTGGAACTGGTTGCTTTAAATCTACTAGAGCAGCAGACATAAATGTACATTGAGATACAAAGAGAACGTGGCCAAGATTTAATCAGTACTTCTGCATCAACCTCTCAAGCTCCAACCGGGAGATTTTTCATCGAGGAAGCCCTTAACGTCGGGTCATTTGTTGGGAAGGGCGCTCGAAGCACACACCTGAGGTAATAAGACCTCGCTAGACCAACAAGTCTTCTCTTATGCTCGCTAGACCAACAAGTCTTCTCTTATGGGAGACTGGAAAGCTTCCGGATATGCCTTCGGACGAAATATTCTACCTTGTCCTTATAGTAGAGCTCACCTCTGAAATTAGAAAAGCAGACCTGAAATGTTAATCTTGGAAATAAAATGTTGTAAAAGTATCAGAGTACCCCGGCAACAAGAAATATGGACAACAGCCACATCGATCCAGAATATTGAAGAGCCCATTAAATTAATAACACAAACACCCAGCAAAGAAGAGCCTGTTAAATTAATAACACAAACACCTAGCAAATTAGGCATGCAGCTTGCCACTTGCCACACTGTCAGTGCATCGACTGCAATGCCAGGCTCAGTGCTTCGACTGCAACACAATGCATCTAATGTCAATTTTCCCAGGGCAGGCATGCAACAGGATATTGTCAGGGCTATCATGGCAGATTGTGTTGAGTTGCCGAGTCAACCCTTGGCCAGATAACAAGAAGCCTCACTCTAAGAGACAATAACCCCAAAAGAAAAGCTCGTATCCATACCTATGCAAACATTAAAAATACGAAAAGTAAAAAGAGATACAGGGTCACCTATAATAACCCTTACTAGTTCACTTTTCATATAAATAGGAAGAAACTAAGAACATAATCACCAAACCCTACTGAGAAGTGCCTAGAATAAATAATTGTTCAGAAGCCGAAGTAAAGCTTCGTAGCAGAGCGTCCAAGTTAATACGGAACCCTAGTTTTCTTCCAGAGCCTCCATCAACATCGTAGAGCTCGAAGAAAGGGTTAAACAGTCCCAACTACCCAGAGAAAGCAAGGTTGTAATGGACGAGAACACACCATGTGCATACACCGATGAAAAACAACAACAATGCAGAAGAGTTCCTTCGACACCTCCATCATTTAACGAGAAATGAACCAAGATCAAACTCACGGTAGCTTACCCTGCTTGTTTGTTTCAGACACATTAAACACGGCACAAAAACCAAATTTACCAATCCTGATACAGGCTAAGATCGATGATGGTAATCTGTCATTAGTTCCAAGTGGATGGTCGAGATGAATTAATGTTAAACAAGGCATGCAGAGCAGTTATGGCGCAACTGGTACCAACCATCCAACTATCAAGTCGAGTTGCACCTGTCTTTGTATTTAAACCATCAACCGTGTGATCGAATTCCAAAATCAAGCCACGCCGGGTTCTAGAGTGTACCACGGCAGGTCAGCCTTAAAGACAATCACATGGCCGACTGTCAAGGACAATAGCCATGGTGGTCAAGTCATAAAGCTGTTCGTGTGAGCTAATGACTTGGAAAGCCAGCCATTGCATTTTCTTCCACGCAGCCAAGTTGGCTCATTACATTAAAACCAACGCTTTATACATACCCTTTAGTTCGTAACTTTATATACTTATTACTTTCGAAATGCTCTGCCGTCCACTCTAGGCTGACGTTTGCCCGCCGTCACCCCCTGGGAAAGGAAAAAAGAGGCAAACATCAGCAAATTAAAGCCAATCACTATTCAAATAAATGTTTTTTTATAATTTTCTTTAATATATAATATTCAATGCATTGTTTAAACATTGTAAAATGTAAAAATTTATAGTCTTTACGCCAAATTAATAGGAAGTTGGTGGAATAATTAGCAACCTTTACATTTTAGTTAAAAATGTAGTTAAAAATTGATAGTTTTCTGATTACTATGATGACAAATAGATGGCATAAGATGATAACGATTTTTAAATTTTCGGGGACAGCCAATTCAAAGTCATACTGCACCGTTTCGTCCGTCCTAAACGCGAGCATCATCTACCGATTGTTGTATGATGATGTATCGACTTCTTTCTTATCGTTGTATGATGATGATGTATCTTATCGTTGGTTTTGTCCGGGTGGGCGTTAAAATTGATGTTGTTGTATGATGATATATGTTGTTGTATGATGATATATATATGATGATATATGTTGTTGTATGATGATATATGTTGTTGTATGATGATATATTGACGCTATTTCTTATCGTTGCCCGAGTGGGCGTTAAAATTGATGTCGTTGTATGACCTATTTCTTATACTTAATACTTATAGTATCTTTTTCATTTGAAAAAACTCAAAACGTGTCCCGTCCGCTTTATATCATTATTTATAAAAAAAAAAAATTCTATCTCGATCTTTATTTTATTTGTCAGAAAAATAATTCTGATTTGATATTATATTAGAGTACAACATTAAGACGCTATGAACTATTATTGAGACATGAGCATACTACCTAATCACGACTTTATCAATGATTGAGAAATAGATGGCGTAACATGATAACTATTTTTAAATAATTAACAACCTTTATATATTAATGATTTATTAAATAATTAGCAACCTTTAAATTAGCATGTAGTTAAAAATAAATACATTTGCGATCTTTGTGATCTTTGTTTAGGATTTAAAGAGAATGGTTGATCTGAATTTCAAATATATACTAGTTAAAAGGTAGATTTGGATTTCAATATATGTTAGTTAAAAAGTGATACTAAGGAATTGAATTTTTTTTGGAGTTTTATTTATTTATTTGAAGAGTATTAAGGGAAATATTTTTAAATTTTATTCGTTTTGATGAGTTTAAAGGTTAGGAAAGTCCATATTATAACAAATAATTTGAAATTGCAATTTAACGTGGGTGTATTGTTTTATTATTAAGTTCATGAGAGTTTGTTCTAATTCTAGGGATGATTTTTTTCAAGTTATGTTAATTAAAATAGAGAGATACTTATAATCTTCTAGATTAGAGTTGATCACCTAGTTGTAGTATCTTATTTTTATCTTATCCTCTAATTCTTTATCACATCACGATTTCTCCTTAAATTTATATGTAATAATATTTTCATTATTGTTGGGTATGTGCTATATTCTTTGCATGTGGGTGTGGGTTGCATCACCTTATGATCCACCTCCATCTAGTTCTCTGTTGTATGCACCGGGTGCTAGATTATGGGGGGTTCATGGGGAGGGGGAGGGGGTTGGAGGAGTCACGCGGACATCCCCTGTATTGTGAATGGTCAAGAAACACAATGAGAAATATATATGTGTGAATCTAATTTTTGTTTGTTTTTCCCATTAAGGGTTTCCAAGATAAATCCAGGGTAAATTTTCATGTAGTGTGTGTGTGTGCCATTGTTTAATCTGTGTTTTGCTTAAAAAATAGTTGTGCATTGTTTCACTTCAAATGTTTATATCTTATGGTTATTATCATTATTATGTAGAGTTACCTCTTGATTTGTCGATGATTTAACCAAGACTTAGGCATCTTTATGCCAACCCAACTTAAGCCACATGTGGTTTTGACTAGAATTTGAAGCAAACTATCTTAGGAAGCCTCTTGTATTCCATATTGTTTATCTTGTTCTTGTACATTAGGTACCTGGTCATAACCATGTTCTCAATGGGTGAGCGACTTGCTACTATGAGGATGATACAATAGGGTAAATTGCCTTTGATTTTAATATTATTTAAGTTATAAATATTTTTTGGATTTTCTCTATCCTTCTCCACTATTCTCTAGAGATGTTGTAGCCCCAAACTTCACACTCATATAAGACAAGGAGTGATGAGAGTCTCAAAGATCAATATCATCTTATCCCAAAACCAAAGGTATGTTGAGATACAACAATTTTCAAGTCCATAATAAGCTTTCCACCCTCCATTTATCTTTTTCTTTATGTTATAGCTCATGTTAAGCTTGTGATGAAGACCGATTATGAGACATTTGTATGAATTCAAACCGTCTAAGATGTTGTTGTCACAAATGAAATTAGTGTGAATAATATTTTTGGATTTGATTATGATAATTGTTGTTTTCTCAATGTTATAGTCTTAGAGCAAAGATCCTTGATAATTTTTAGTTTTTTGTTGAGATCATAGGAACTTCTCACCATAAGAACAATATCATTAGCATAAAGAAGAATGATGACTATAACAGGTAGAGTCATGGAAACAAAACCTACTTCTTCCAAACAATCCTCCAACTTACCACTGTATAACTTTAAGTGTTTATTTATATGTCTATACAAATATAAAATTTTGTGTGTGTGTGTGTGGCTTGATGTGTTTAATGCTCTCTTTATTTCATGACTCTTTTCTCATAAGGTGGTGTATTATTTAATATATATTAAATAAAAGTTAACTTAAGAGGATAAATATAATATGTGTATGTGTTAAAATTTAAAGTTAAAATTAATTAGTTGACATGGGAAAAAATAAGGAGAATGAGAAGTTGAAATTTCAAATATTGGGGAATGAGTTTCCCCTGAAGAGATATTGTAGTGCAAAGTTCAAATAGAAAAAAAAAATTCCAAATAATATTATATTAATTTATTTTTATGAATAATTTGATTATTTTTATAATTAATTTTTTAATAATTATATTTTCATTTTTAATGCAATGGCATTATGTTTAGCTAGTTCTCTGTTATTATAATTTATCAATATTAATCTTTACATGTACTTCAAATACATATTTTTTGTTGTTATTTTATTTGTGTATTTTTGAATGATTACAAAATTTAAATATTTTATTTATAATTATTGATAGTTATTATAAATTTATGTCTCAATTTTATTAGATTTTTTTTCCTTGGAGAAAAAACACATTTCATTAATAATAACAAAACACTTTGTATAGAGACTATAAATAGTCATATCTACTCTTTTGTTCTATAAAAGACAAATACATAGTCATGTAAACCATCATATTGTTTGCACTATTACATCATATAAGATGCTTGTCTTGGAAATTAGTTTTGTAAATATTGTAGTTCCAAAATAAAATAAAAAATGTTCCAAAATTACTAGCAACCTACTACAAAAAAACAGTAGTTCCTAGAATAGTTTCACTGCCAGAACTGGCAAATACTTTTAAAAAAGTAAGTGGTTCTCTCATTAACCAAATTTAACATTGATTATCTAATAGATGATATTCTAATCAAAATAATTAATATGCACGCTGGGTAGATTCATTAGAGGAAGAGACCCAGATCATGTTCAATAATGTGGTCACCATCTTGTTCCCACCTATTCCACGAACCTTCAATATGCCAGAGACCAGTTTTAGAGAGCTTGTCAACTACTACATTTATTTCTATGTAGATGTGATGGAAACTAATGAACCTAAATCTATCTCCCAGTCTGATCACTTTCCAAAATATGGCTGAGAGGTGAATATTCCTTGGTTGGTTCCTTTTGTTCATCCAATCGATAACTAGATGGGAGTCACCAAAAACCTATAACTCCTGAATATCAAGATTAATGGTAATTCTTAGGGTGAGATTTAACGCCAAAAGTTTTGCTTGATTATTAGAGCTAGAATGGAGACCAACAATAAATTTGTGACTCTGATCATCAAAGAAGTGAATAATTCCCCCAACTCCACCCTTGATAGGATGACCTTGTGAGGATCCATCAAAGTAGGATCAACACTTAGCCTTATCAATGATTTCCTTGCTCACAATGCATTGCCATTTATTCTCTTTATCTGTGGAAAAAGAATAAGGGTAGAAAGAGATTGTATGCTAAATAAATATGGCGGAATGAGGAAATCCTAAAAGATAGCCTTATACCTAGCTATCCAAATGAACCAGATGATAATTGCAGGGAGAGCTCAAAAATATTTAAAAGTATCATTCTGTATCCAAGAAGGGAGAGCATCCTGTAAATTATTACCTTGCCAAATAAAATTAACCCCTTTAATATTGGATATGTGCATCCAAATTCTGGTTATGTATGGATAGAGAAGGAATAAATGGTCATATAGTTCACAGTTGTTCCTGCAAAGTGGGTACCAACTAGGAGCAGTCCAATACCGCTGCAGCATTTTCTTGCAGACAGGAATCCACACTGTAACCCCAACCATAGAAATAAATTCATCTTAAGAGGATACTTTGATTGCCATAAAAAAATATTCCACCATATAGGTCCTAAGTTATCTTCTTCTTCTTCTCATATAGCATAATATCCCATTTTTTCTGAGTAGATTTTCCCATTAGTGTTCTTTGAACAGACAAGAGAATCATCATTTTCCGTTAGGAAAATATGAGATTCCCTTAGGTATTTAATATAAAGGTCCCAATGGAGACTATCTTCAACATTTAAGCTCAAATCTATAACACTCATCCAATTCTGATTCATGTGTTGAAGGTTGACACCTTGAGCAATATGACATATAGAAAAAGTATCCATATTCAAGAGATGATCCATGATATTATCTGGGAGATGGAAGGGCTTAGAGCATCTCACCCATGGGTCTTTTCCCAGGAAAACCAGTATTCCATTGGAGACCCGAACCAATGACATAAAAACACTTTCGAATGAGCCCGCCAAATAGTTTAGTCATTCCTAGATATTTTGTCAATATTTATTATCCATTCGACTATTAAAAGTGGTTGAATGTACTTTCAAGTCATCAATTTGTCCCATATTCCGTCTCCCTTAATGATATTCCAAATACCTTTGGAAATCAAATCCTTGGCAAAGCAGTGTGGATTTTTCAACTCCCATCCACCCATTTCTTTAGGGAGGGAAAATTTATCCCAGGCTACCCAGGAAAAGGATTTATCTTCATCACTTGCTTTCCATAGGAATTGAAACTCAACTTTGTTAGGATTATTAATACTCCAATCCTTGTCCACCGTAGTATTATTTTCCTTTTCCTCGTATCAGATGATGTTGTTGGCCCCCTAGTGGTGTGAAAATGTCATCTAGGACCCATTATCCACTTGATGTGTCCTGCATGCATGATTTTAGGAAATCCAGAGTCATTTCCATACATTTTAGGAGCCGACTCAGTGATCTAGTTCAGTCCACCTGATTTCTTGACTCTAGTGGGGGGTTTGAGATCCGATCACCATTGATTGTGATCTAATGCGCCCCCTTTTTCATACTTTGCATGCAAAACTCACTAATGCACCCTTCTTGATCAATTAACTGACTGTGACTTTAGTTCACTGACAATCAGTTGATTTAGGTTGAGTTTGGAACTTCTGGAGCACTGTAGTGGTGATATTTCCTATGCTAGACTGACATGGTTTCAAATTCTCTCTGGGTATTCAAATTTCCTCTATTGTAACATATATGTTGAATATATTGATTAATGGAATATGACACACTTTTATGTGCCCATCTGAGTTTCAATGCATGTTTAATTTTATTGCTCATTTCACTGTAATTCTTCCTCCTTGCTAATCCTATCACCGTGAGGTATTCTCAGTCTCTATGATCTATTGTGGTCCATAATTTCACATGGTATAAGAGCCTAGCAGGGCTGGTTTATATTCAATTTGATATTTTTTTTAGGATTTTGAGAATTTTACAGTGCAGCAGTAGCAGTTTGCATTCGCTCCAGCAGTTACATATGAAGAATTCAAATGCTCCTTTGACACCAAGATTCCTGACACCCTCCAATTATTTGGATTGGAGGGCTGATATGAAGATTTTGTTTTGCAACAAGAGTCTGTACATGGTCACAATGGGAAAGGAGGTCGAACCTCAAGTAGCTATTGATAAAGTATAGTACCTTAACAGACTAGATGAGGCTTTTGGATTTATGTGTATTCACATCTCCAGATATTTGCTATTCCATCTTGATGGATTGAATACCCCAAGAGAGGTTTGGTAGAAGCTTGAAACTCTCTTTGGAAAGCAAGATGAGCTGATAGGCCACGTTTTGGAGAATGAATTAATTTCTCTTAAACCCGGCAGTTTCGAAACCATACAACAATTCTTTTGAAAGTTGAATTACTTGGTTATAGAGTGCAAACAATGTGGAATTGAGAAGAAGGATGAGAAACTGGTGCTATCCATCCTAATCAAGCTTGGTCCTAAATTTTCAATATTTGTTTCTACCTTCTATTCTGGGAGATTTTCAATCCCCAATTGGAAAATTCCTTCTTTATATACATTTATTGAATCCCTCATCCAAGAACAAGACAAACTGATTCAAATGGGCACCTTGAAGGTCTCCAAAAGCTCTTATGGCAGGGGAGTCAAAAAGTGTGAATGCAAGAGGGAGACAAAAAGGAAAAGACAAGAAACAATTTGAATCCAAGCCGAAGGAGAATCCCAATCCATCAGAAGAAGCCTCTAGCTCCAAGAAGGATAAGCAAAATAGGTTTGAGAATACCAAGTGTACCTATTGCAAGAAAGGAAACCATCCAAAGAGTTCATGCATGAAGAAGAAGATAGATCAAATGACTAAAATTCTTGAACAACACAACATTTCCCTCCCAGAAGGTGCAAGGAATACTGATTCTGGAAGTGATACAAACGATCATGAGAGATGCCATGCAATGAAGGCTAGAATCTCATAATCACAAGCATTCCTCATTGATTCTGGAGCCTCCAACCACATGGTTTCCTCTAGAGAATCATTTTCTTCTTTAGAACTCACTGATTGTCCTAGTATTCACATGGGACATAATTCAAAGATCTCTGTTGAAGGGAAGGGCACAATACAATTGGAGCATAGAAAGCTGAAAAATGTTTTGTATGTGCCTTCCTTGGAAGAAAACTTGTTATCTGTTTATCATATGACACACACAGGTTCACCGAAGAAATTTGTTTTTGGACTTGACACAGTTGAGATTGCAGAGATCTCATCTGGGAAGCTAATAGAAAAAGGTGTTGCAAACCATGCCTCAAAGGCATATGAATTCTCTCACTTTTTTCCATACTCTCTTCCTAATCCATTTTCACCTGATGAATATCATAATGATGTCCCTTCTGATGATCCACATTCAGATTTCGAAGATAAGGACCAAGTTGAATCAAATATTGATATTTAGTATGATGACCCATATCCAGATCCAACACCTTCTCCCAATCCAAGGCCAAAATGGGCTCGCAAATTCCTTGAAGCTGCTTGGAACATAGATGGAAATCCATCTGATCATAGAAGAACCATATCCCAACATTGAGATGCAAACCTTGCTCTATGTCATACATATCCACTTCTCCCCAAGAGGTGCTACATGATGGTACAATGTGATCCACAATCTTTCAGAGAGGCTTTCCATGATCCAAGATGACATAATGCCATGGATGAAGAATATGAGTCATTGTAGAACAATGAGACATGGGATATTGTCTCTCTTCCCCCAGGGATAAATCTAGTTCAGTGCAAGTGGATCTACAAAACAAAAGTTGCTTCTGATGGATCTACATCCAAGTACAAATCTCAATTGGTTGCAAAGGGGTACATACAAGTTCATGGTTTGGACTATAATGAGACATTCACTCCTGTAGCAAGAATGGATTCTGTAAGACTTGTTTTGGCCATTGTAGCTTCAAAACAATGGGAGGTACATCACATGGATGTGAAGAGTGCCTTCCTGCATGGTGACTTAGAAGAAGAGATCTATATGAAACAGCTTGAGGGTTACACTCATGATCCATACTTGGTATGCAAACTAAGGAGATCATTTTCTGGGCTCAAGCAAGCCCCAAGGGCATGGTATGCCAAGATGGATTCTTTCTTACAGTCACAGAAGTTTGAGAGATGCAAATATGACTGCAATGTCTACATGAAGCCAAAGGGAGGTTTCCTACTATTGATTGTATTGTATGTGGATGAATTGATCATCACCGGTGGTTCATTTACTGGTTTGAGGAACATCAAGTTTTCTTTGAGCAAAGCATTTTCCATGACAGATCTAGGGATGCTGAAACAATTTATTGGCCTCAAAGTAACTCAAAATGCTTTAGGGATCATGATTTCACAGTCGAGGTATGCATCTAAATTGCTCAAAAAGTTCCACATCACTGATTGCAAAGCAAAAAACATTCCCTTCCTAACAGGCATTAGATTGGAAGAAGGTGGTTCTACTCCTTTGGATGATAGCACTTTGTACAGGCAGCTGATTGGTAGCTTATTGTACTTGACACATTCAAGACCAGATCTGTCTTATGCTATTGTTGTTGTGGAAAGGTACATGCAACAGCCACATGAGCTGGATTGGAAGGCAACAAAGAGAATATTGCACTATGTGAAAAGTACAAAAGAGTTTGGTATTCATTATTCTGCTGATGCTTAGTTAGATCTAGCTAGTTTTAATGACTCGGAATGGGCTAGAGATAAGACTAACAGGAAATCTACTTTAGGATACATGTTCATGTTGGGATCAGGACCAATTTGTTTGTCAATCAAGAAGCAAGCAACACTCACACTCTCTTTAGTAGAAGCAGAGTACGGAGGGGTTGTGAATGCAGCTATCCAGGAAGTTTGGTTACATGGTATCTTGACATAGTTTCACATTCACACTTATCCTTTAGTAGACCTTTTCTGTGATAATCAAAGTGCCATAAGGATCTCCAATGATTCAGTTCATAAAAAAAGAACCAAACATATTGAGGTTCACATGCACTACATCAGGGAACTAGTGCACAATAGGACCATCATAGTGCATTATTTTCCTACATAGGAGATGATTGCATAAATTTTTACAAAGTTTTTTCACTCAGAATAGATTTTCCTATCTCAGTTCTCTACTTGGTGTGAAGGCTTTTTGATTTTCCTACTGTTCATTTTTGGGGGGGGGTTTGTTTCCATGAGGTTTTCCCCATTTCCTTAGTTTCATGGATAGTTATTTTTTATTATTTGATTGTATGGATGCCCTTTTGTCTCAGTAACCATGGCCTACGATGTCTAATTTTGGATTAAGGGGGGGCGTTAGGATACTCAATAGTCTAATCGTTTTCCACCTTAGTATTATTTTCCTTTTCCTAGTATCGTATGATGTTGTTCCCCCACTAGTGGTGTGCAGATGTCATCTAGGACCCATTATCCACTTGATGCACCCTGCACGCATGATTTTAGGACATCCAGAGTCAGTTCTACATTTTAGGAGCTAACTCAGTGATCTAGTTCAGTCCACCTAAGTTCCTAACTCTAGTGGGCGTTTGAGCTCTGATCACCACTGTTTGTGATCTAATATGCCCCCTTTTTCCTACTTTGCATGTATAACTCACTAATG
Source organism: Larix kaempferi (assembly GCA_027924585.1). Classification (NCBI taxonomy): domain Eukaryota; kingdom Viridiplantae; phylum Streptophyta; class Pinopsida; order Pinales; family Pinaceae; genus Larix; species Larix kaempferi. The sequence continues at coordinate 1,172,783 of BSBM01001241.1, forward strand.
CGCCCTTCTTGATCAATTAACTGACTGTGACTTCAATTCACTAACAATCAGTTGAGTTTGGAACTTCTGAAGCACTGTAGTGGTGATATTTCCTATGCTAGAATAACATGGCTTTGAATTCTCTCTAGGTATTCAAATTTCCTCTATTGTAACATATCTATTGAATATACTGATTAATGGAATATGACACACTTTTATGTGCACATCTGAGTTTCAATGCATGTTTAGTTTTATTGCTCATTTCACTGTAATTCTTCCTCGATAATCCTATCATTGTGAGGTATTCTCAAGCTCTATTATCTGTTGTGTTCCATAATTTCATAAGCTTCCTTATCTAATCTAGAGTCCCAATATGAACATAAGAAAGGGATGTCTAGTAGGCTGGGAGTGATTCTAGAACATATTTCATAAGAATATATCTACCGCCCCGTGACAACCATTTATTGCAACATAGGTTAAGTATGGTTTCAATGCGGCCAATCATCTAGGTATAGTCTCTTTTGGAATGGTCATTAGGCTCTAAAGTAAACCCCAAGTGTCTGAATCCATCATGAAGATTGGATTCAACATATTCAAAATAGTCAAACATCCAATCAATAGAATCCTAAGAGAGATTCATCATCGAAACGGAGGACTTCCATACATTCACCTGCATACCAGAAGCTCCAAAAATTTGGTTAAGAATATCTTTAAATTTTACAAGATCCCTCCTAGATCGATTCAAGCAAAGGAGGATGTCGTAAACAAAAAGCATGTGAGTAATATAAATATTCTCAGCTACTTTTATACCATGAATAAAGCCATAGGATATGGCAAGGGATAAATACCCGCTGAGTCCTTCCATGACTAAAATAAAAAGAAGTGGTGACAAGGGACACCGCTATCTGAGGCCTCTTCCTAGTCTAAAGAAGCTTGAGGCTAATCCATTGATAAGAAGGGAAAAAAAGACCAATTGAATGCAAGAAAATATTCAATTGACACTATGAAGGTTGAAGCCTTCCTATAATAAGACCAATCTAATAAAAATCCAATTAACCCTATCATAAGCTTTTGTCAAGTCCACCTTTGAAAGTTGTTGTTGGAATCTTTTGTTTTTTACTGAGTGCAAGACCTCCTAAGTTGTTCCAACAGTGTTATAGATCTATCTATCTTTTAGAAAAGAAAATTTCTCTTGAGATATAGAAGAATAAAGCAAATATTTAATTCTACTTGCTATAATTATGGATATTAACTTATAGACACAGTTTCATAATGAGATAGGCCTATAATTGTACCAATTAATTGCATTATCCACCTTAGGAATTAAGGCAATAAATGTGGCATTGAAAGCAACTACAATTCTCCCATACCTTCTAGACTCCTCAATAACTACTAATAAGTCCTGCTAAAAAATGTACATAAATCCTCCAAAACATTCTACAGGCCACCCATCGAGGCTTGGGTTTTGTATTTTTGCATAGCCCAAACAACATCCCGAAGCTATTCCAATCTTATCTCCTCCAAAAATTCTTGATTCTATTAATCATTACCATGGCGGAGTATGTGAAAATCCCCATAGCAGATCTAAGAGATGATGTATACCTCACAAGAAAGTAATTGATTAAGCAAGAAAATAGAAGAAGAGTGGTCAATGCAGTATAATGAGCAACAGAATAATAATATAGTAGAACTTGGATAGAAGCAAAAATACTCCACACACACTAATTCATTAATCACAATATGGACAAATAAGTAGTACAATGCATGAGGATTCGAATGCCAAGGTGGCAATTCGAATTAGCCTTCATGGAGTGATCAAAAGATCACTAGAGTGTCATCGGAGCACAACTAGAAGTCTATCTCATCATCAGTGGAGTCATCAATGCTCAAGTAATTGTCAGCCATCAGTCAAACTGAGTCTAACTAAGTGTGGTAGGTGTAACTGAGTGTAACTGGAACTAAATGAATGAAGGAGGCTCAGTGGAGGGCGCATGAGGAGCTAACTGGAGTCAGAATGGGCAGTCTAGTCTCACTGGAGGTCCATCGGAGTGATACAGTCAGTCTAGCCTTAAATCAAGGAAATAACTGATGATAACTCAATTAACTAAAGTGCAACTGAGTGGTAGGTGAGAGAGGACGAGTGGCTTCCTAAAATCAAGGAGGAAGGGTGCACTAAGATCTAGGAGGGATAAAACTGATCTGAGAGAAGTTCTCGGGGGTTGGCTAACTGATGCTAGGTGTTGGGACTGATGACTGGGATGCATGCAATTGCATGCTGCATGCAGAAATGCATGCAAGACTAAAAATGAAAATAATGAAAATGTTGGTAGGACTAGGATGGAGTATAGGAATATCCTAACACCCCCCCTTAAGCCATCCTGGGCCCTGGTAACTGAGACCAAAGGTCACCCAATACAATGAATAATAACAGTCAATAAACTGAGGAAATGGGGAAAACCTCATGGGAAAAATACCCCCCCTCAAAATAGACTGTAAGGCACACACAAAAATAAATGCTCCAAACTCAAGTAGGTGTGATGCTTGATCATATGTCTGGAGGTATCTTCTTCTTGGGAAGAAGTGGATCATGCTTAGAAAGCATGTGCTTGTACTTTCTCTTCAGATCGAATGTGATAAGAACAAATCCAAAAGTATGAGGATGATCCTTGAACCTGTGATTCAAATCAGCTGAGGTAGGATCAAATCTATGAATGTGTAGATAGTCTTTTGTCTTCTCCTTCGAACAATCATAGGTGAGATTATGCCAAAAAGAACCATCAAATGTCAGTGATTGCTTGGAAACCAAATCAGCTCCAAGACTTGATAAATGGTTTCTTGAGATCTCCTTTGAACCAACAGGGGTGAGATCAAAACCATCATATGCATGAGAAATTATCCCAAGTAGTGATTGCTTGGATTTTAAATCAGCTCCAAGACTTGAATCATGGTTTCTTAAGATCTCCTTTGATCCATTTGAGGTGAGATCTAAACCAGTAAATGCATGAGAAATTATCCCAAGTGAATGGCAATGGTTTCTTGAGATCTCCTTTGAACCAGTAGAGGTGAGATCAAAACCATGATATGCATGAGAATTATCCCAAGCGAATGGCAATGGCCATAACCTTCAATAACCTTCTGAAAGCATGAAATAATGATCATATAGTAGTACATAAGAGGTGAGTGATCAAGGAGAGCGAATGCATTACCTCCATTGGCTGATTTTACCTCTGAAACATTCAATAGATCATGATGCAAACCAACAAACTCTGGTGCAAGAGAGGATTTAGGACCTTTTGCATTTTCTAGAGTGTGAGCTGGCACATAATTCGAAATAGAAGAAATTTGGAGCATGAGTGTAGAATCTGCAAATTCTTCTTCTTTGTGGACAACTCCAATATGAGATATGTTTGATACTGATTCATGATCAATGAGATCATCAAGGAGGGCGAATGCATCACTTTGCTTGCTCTCGAAAGGGTTTGGACCAATCCCTTCATTCCGTCTGCCAAATATTTCATCTAGGTGGGCCCATAGATCTTTTGGAGATTCAACATCATCAAGGGAGTGGAATACCATGCTTCGAGACATAGCATACATCATGGCTACAATAGCTCTTCCACCTTCATCTAACTAGTCATACTCTTCTTCAGAGGATTCGAACTCTCTTTCAAAACAATAATCAAAGAGATCATGGCTCTTCAAATATGCTATCATTTTTTGTTTCCATTCAACATAGTTGAATAGATAAAGAGGAATTTCTTCAAAATTCATGGAAGTTGTAGAAGACCTGCAAAAACAATAGAAATCTGCAACTGCTACTGCTGCAAAAGTGCAGAAACTACTGCAACTCCTACACTCGAAATCTTGATAATAACCTGCAAAAAACTCTCAGGAATGGAGATAAAAAACACTCTCAACATGCTCTGATACCATGTGAAAGTCCTCACAGCAGATCTAAGATATGATGTATACCTCACAAGAAAGTAATTGATTAAGCAAGAAAATAGAAGAAGAGTGGCCAATACAGTATAATGAGCAACAGAATAATAATACAGTAGAACTCGGATAGAATCAAAAATACTTCACACACACTAATTCATTAATCACAATATGGACAAATAAGTAGTACAATGCATGAGGATTCGAATGCCAAGGTGGAAATTCGAATTAGCCTTCATGGAGTGATCAAAAGATCACTGGAGTGTCATCGAAGCACAACTAGAAGTCTATCTCATCATCAATGGAGTCATCAATGCTCAAGTAACTGTCAACCATTAGTCAAACTGAGTCTAACTGAGTGTGGTAGGTGTAACTGGTACTAACTGAATGAAGGAGGCTTAGTGGAGTGCGTATGAGGAGCTAACTGGAGTCAGAATGGGCAGTCTAGTCTCACTGGAGGTCCATCGGAGTGATACAATCAGTTGAGAGTCAGTCTAGCCTTAAATCAAGGAAATAACTGATGATAACTCAATTAACTGAAGTGCAACTGAGTGGTAGGTGAGAGAGGATGAGTGGCTTCCTAAAATCAAGGAGGGAGGGTGCACTAAGCTCTAGGAGGGATAAAACTGATCTGAGAGAAGCTCCCGGGGGCTAGCTAACTAATGCTAGGTGCTGGGACTGATGACTGGGATGCATGCAATTGCATGCAGAATGCATGCAAGACTAAAAATGCAAATAATGAAAATGCTGGTAGGAATAGGATGGAGTATAGGAATATCCTAATAGATTAAACCACCATAAGTCTAATCATATGAGTGACAGATATCCTCTCGTCTTATTTGTACTAGTTTTTGAAATGGCTTACACCATGTGTGGTGAAAGCCTGAAATCTTGTCACTGGGGCTCTCTCATCACCATATATTTTCCAAATGTATTTAGTATGATTTCCATGTTTGATGAAATTATGGAAAAATTCCGTATTTTCATCACCTTTTTGGATCCAAATTGCATTGCTTTTCAATCGCGAAGTAGCTTCCTTTTCGTCTAAGATTTTGGTACATCTAGCCTCCAACTCATAGACCCATTTCCTCTGATCAAAGGTTGAGAACCCATATTTATGTTGATAATGAAATAAATCCATAGATTCTTCAATGCCTCTGAGTTCATGTTCGAGTCTGAGTTTTCTTTCTGCTTCCTAGTTTATGGATTTACCTTTGATTCTTTTTATATTATGGAAAAATTGAAGATCTACAAATTCAATTCTAGCAAAGTCATAAGGGATCGAATTACTTCTGACAAGATGTTTGTAATCCTCATCTTCCAGCCAACAGGTTTTGAATTTAAGGGATCTAGGAGGTTTAATTTGGGGTGAAGCAATCTCCAAATAGAGGGGGAAGTGGTTGGAGTTTCCACCCTCCCCAACCCATTTCACAAGGGAAGCTTTGGAGAGAAGTAAAACTTCATTAATTAGAAATTGGTCAAGTCTTTTGGAAATTCTGTCGGAATCCATCCATTTGTTTCTCTAAGTTGGTCTAGTGGATACAGGCTGAATATCAAATAGAGAATTATCATCCATCCTGCAGAGGAAATAATATGATAACTGATCCTTCTGATATTTTGAGCCCCAAATTTCTCCCTCACCCAAGGTAAAGTTCATATCCCCTACCAGAATAACCCTGTCACTTGCAAGAAGACTCGAGACAAATAAATTTTCCCAGAAATAAACTCGATGCTGATAAGGCCCATAAATATTCACAACGAGGTAGGATGGAACAACCTCCCTAGAAAAAAGGATAGTAACAAGACTGGAAGCAAATTCCCATTTGTCCAAACATAACATCTCACTGGTTTTCCAATCAGTAATGAGTCCACCTAAACTTCTTGAGGAATCAACATTAGAGAAATCCCATCCATGGAGAAGAATTCTAAGATCCTTTATTATCTCTTCACCACACACCATAGATTCTTGAATCAATAAAACTGAAAGATTTTTTTAAAGCACTAGTCTTTTCAGAGCGTGTTTTTTAGAGGGAATCCCTAACCCTCTTACATTCAGGGACATAAGGATCATTGGGTAACCACATTCCAGGGATGACTCACTCTAATAGTCCCTTTAATAATAAGTTATTTTCTAGATATGACTTCTCTAGCTGCTTGATCCCTGGTCGAAGCCATGAAATATATTCTTCACCTTAGATTTCATTAAGTAGCGGGAGGATCTTGGGATAAACCTCCCATAATCCTAGATCCATATATAGATCGAGAGCTAGACCTGGGTCTCAAATCATAACAATTTTACTTTGTCTTCTATGTATTAGAGATTCTTCTTTTGTTTATATGGATCCCTTTTGTACGTTGACTTGAATGCACCGGTTGTCATCATAACTCATGTAAAACTTTTTCTTTACACATAATATTCAATATCGCTATTATACTTAATGATGTCTATAATAGTAATCCTCCTAAACCATTTTGTCAATGATTCTTCAGTAGCATGTTCCCATTAATGAAATAACTTATACTTCCAAAACCTACATTAATAATATATAGGAAAATGATAAAATATGTGTAGAATTCTAAGTAGGTTCATCATCATGCAAAAATTATACAAGCCAGGATCTAGAAACAAAGTAGTCCTCACCAAGAATTTACACAGAGTTTAGCAAAAATAAGAATAAATATTGAAACATAAATACATGAGATAGAACACAATTGATGTAAACTCCACTATTCTATTATTCAGTAAGATGTGTACAATATATAATACATCTCAAGAGAGAAATTCATGAGTCTTAGGAGGTAGTTGGGTAGCTCACATTAATGCTAGGATTAGTGGAGTAATTCCCCCAATCTATGACATTGATCCAAGTGTGACTCTTGTATTCGGCCATAATGAGGTCCAATGAACCTATGCGGACCATTGTGGAGTAATTCCCCCAATCTATGACATTGAGCGAAGTTTGATTCCTGTATTTGGCCATAATGAGATCCAATGAACCTATATGGACCATGAGGATGTTAGGCTAGTCAATAAATGTGGATGGAATCATTATGAGGGAGAATTAGCTGGTTAGGGCTTTTGTAGTGGTCATTAATGAGCAATTTGACCAATTCTAGTGCATTAGCGCCCTTGGTCCAACCTTATCCCATTAAAAAGGGAACATGGGTGCCTTCCTCATTAATTGCATTAAGTTGGACACCTTTAACTCCCCGGATTAAGGAAATAGGGTACACTTGTGGAAAAACTTAGCTATAATGACAAATCACTAGTCTAATATGTGGACAAACCCCCTAGACTAGGCACTATGAAGCCAAACCATGGAACAAATTGCATTAAAAACTTGGAACTTTATGCAAGGATTATTAACCAAGGTCTAGATGGGAATTATGTTCCAACAATATGCAGTTTGAAGAAGAATAAGCAATGGATACAATGAATTTCAACACTTCCTTTATTACACACATTAACATACTTATTTATACACTAATAAGACAACTAAAATATTTCATTGGGATAAGAACCCCTCAAATTTTATGCATAGGAACATCGATCCCACTCTCAACATTATGCCCCATTTTATATTGTTGTTCCTTAACTACTGCAAGGCCCTTCTCATTTATTTTTATTCTCTCTTCTATCCATCCTACCCTTGGTGACCATTCCCATATGATGCTATTTACATCGATGATCATTTTTTTTTTGTACTAACAACCCATTGTTGGTTTTTATTTAAACAATTTCTATACAACACCTCGAGGTCCTTTGATGCTACCATTGGATTCCACCATTGTGCCTCTATTTTGTAAGAATCAATAGTAGCGTCCGGATCTTGATAAATTTCACCAATCTCCCTACCCAACCATATTGCACAATTTGGGTCCGGTGATTGCATAATGACAATTTGGACCTTTACACCATCTACTCTTGAAATGAATTGATCTCTAGACTTGTTGCATGCAAGTCCAACATAAAAACCATCAAATGCAAGAACATTTTCCTTAAAGTAAGCATTCATAATTTCATGTGAGGATTTTGTAGGTGCACTGTTTTGTATGTCCATCCATGTCGATGGCCAAGAATAAGTTGTTGACATCAACACTATGGAAGGGACTCTCCAAAACTTTATATATAGCATCCCAATTAATTTACTTGGGATGCCAAGAATTTTGAAGGTATTTTTATTTGCATATTTTATAACCTGTGATTCCGCAACAATAATTTTGCACTACCATCCGATAATAAACACCATAGATGAATATGAGTTGACCACTTTTCATCCTAAAGTGATGCCCTACATTGCATGACTGGAATGTTATCTGTGAGATAAAATCTAAAAAACTGACATTTTTTTAGACTTAGCATTGCCATCCAAAAGGCAGGGTTTCGCAAAATTCTTAAAATACAAATTTCATCCATTAGATAAGGGACATAGAATTTGTGATATTCACATGTCCTATATGTATTCATAATATCTGGGAGTGAAAATATATCCTTGCGTATTAGCTTTGTTGATAACCTCACATAAGTTCCATCTATGTCTTAATGGGTGTTTCCAACTGAGAGGAATCCAACTTCAACAATCTCAAACACTCTCCTTGTTTTTAAAAGAGATAAAAAAGCAAAGAAAAAATGGTTTTTGTTATCACTTGAACATTTATCCATTTTCAACTGTAATGTCCCCACTCAAATAAATTCCAAAAGGAGAAAATTCCACCAATCTACTAGTTTCCTAGGTTGGGTGGAGACATTAAATTTGGAATAAGGAAACTAATAAACCCCAAATGGACTTTAGCTTGACATAAATATATTAAGAGGGGATAAATAAATATTTATAATGAGAAAATAAGATGGCACTTGGTCATGGAGACACATGGATGGTGTGGGACCCACACAAAGCTAGATTTCCCCATGCCACATGGCATTCCACTCTCACCCATTCAAATCCAAGGTGGAGTCCACTATTCTTGTGGGATTTGGAAGGTAATAATACTTGGCATGACTCAATGAGGTCGAAATGTAGAGGAAGAGTAACTCCCATGGAAGAGGAAGAGGCATTTTGGAGCTAGTGGGACACTTGGGCTAGATTCCCTAGCTTCTATGACACCAATGATGAAGATGCCTATGACACTTATGACAAAATCAGACCTGATGCCTTAAATATGACATACATGAAATTTCATGGATAAAAATATCCTCCAAGAAGGCGCACAAGGGAGTTAGGAAAGCCAAGGAGACACCTACTCGAATTGAGGGAAAGAGGAGGCTAGAATTGGAAGGACAAGTGGCATACATGGGAATCTCTTCCCAAATGGAGTTGGCATGAAGGTCATGGATGGAATTTGAGTTAGGGAAGCCTTAGGAAGTTTATAAAAGTCAGGAACAAATAAGAATTTATATTTTGATAATTTTACATTTTGCATTGGGAGAGAAGAGCTAGTAGAGAGCTAGTTTACTTTCCTTAGCACCAATTTCGAGGGTGAAAGATTCCCCTCCTAATTGAAATTTGTTAGGATACTCCTATACTCCATCCTAGTCCTTCTAGAATTTCTGTCATTTTCATTTTCAGTCATGCATGCAAATCTAGGGTTTGCATGCATCCTAGTCATCAGTACCAGCACCTAACCCTCAACAAACTAGCCCCCGGAGCTTCCTCCAGATCAGTTTTAGCTCTCCTAGAGCTTAGTGTGCCCTCCTTTCACCTACTGCATGAGAAGGGCGCCTTTCTTCACCTACCGGTCCAGTTTAGTTCTTTCCTTGATTTAAGGATTAACTGACTCCTAACTGACCTTATCACTTCGATGGACCTCCAGTGTGACTAGATAGCCTATTCTGACTCTAGTTAGCTCCATCTGTGCCCTCCACTGAGCCTCCTTCACTACATTAGTGCTTCCATGTGCCAGTTACACCAACCACACTCAGTTAGACTTAGTTTGACTCTCGGTTGACCATTAGTTGTGCATTGATGACTTCACTAATGAGAAGGTGGACTCCTAGTTATGCTTTGATGACTCTCCACTGATTATGGATCTGTGCATGAAGGCTAATTTGAATTACACCTAGTGAATTCGAATCCTCGACATTGTATATTTACCAGTTTACTATTCAGATTAATGTAACATGTGTAATTATTCTGCCTCTATCAGAGCTCCTTTGGATCTATGTTCTATTGCTTCTCTCTTCTTCTATTATTCCTAAATTATTTCATTATGAGGTTTACATCATCTCTTTGGATCTTATGTGGGCATTTTCACATGGTATCAGAGCCATTTGAGAGTATAGTCTACCTCCATTCTTGATAGTTTTTTGCAAGTATTTCGAAGTTCCAGCAGTTGTAGCAGCAGATTTAGTAGTTTTTATTTGCACTTGTTCCAGCAGTCAAGATGAGCAATTCGAATGCTTCTTCTCCTCTTTCTCCTATAATCCTCACTCCCTTTAATTACTTCGAATGGAAGGGTGAGATGAAAATTCACTTGATGCATAAAGGGCTTCAAAGATTGGTTTATGAAAGAGATGCCATACCACATACAACTATTGAGAGAGTCAAGCATCTAAACAAATTGGATGAAGCTTTTGGATTCATATTCCTTCATATGTCCAAAGATCTATTGTTCCATGTTGAAGGATTGAAGTCTCCAAATGAGTTATGGACTAAATTGGAGAGTCTTTTTGGCAAACAAGATGGGCTAAGAGGCCATATTCTTGAAAATGAATTGGTTTCCCTACAACCTAGCAATTTCGAGAGCATTCAAGCATTCTTCTCAAAATTTAAAAATTTGGTTTTACAATGCAAGCATTGTGGCATCACTAAAAGTGATGAACCATTGGTGCTCTCCATTTTGAGCAAACTTGGATTTCAATTTTCTGTCTTTGTATCTACTTTCCATTCTGGGTGAATGTCAATCCCTGGATGGAAGTTTCCTACCTTAGAAGTCTTCATTCAATCCCTCATTCAAGAAGAGGACAAATTGTTTCAAATGGATGCCATAAACACCTCCAAAGATCTATCTCTTCTAGCTGGTGAAGCAAGTAGAGCGAATGCAAAAGGGAGGCAAAAAGACAAGGACAAGAAGCCATCAAAATCCAAGAATGACAAACAAAAGAGACCAAATTGTTCCTACTGCAAGAGAGGAAACCATCCTAAGAAAGCTTGCATGCACAAGAAAATTGATCTTCTAACCAAGCTTCTTGAAAAAAACAAAATTATTGGTCCAAAAGAAGCAAAGATGTTTGATTCTAGAAGTGGATCTGATGATTGCCATGCATTGATGGTTGGTTTTTCAAAGTCAAAATCCCTCCTCATAGATTCTGGAGCCTCCAACCACATGTTTGCCTCTGAAGAATCCTTTTCCTCTTTGGATCTCCAATATGGGCCTACCATTCACATGGGAGACAACTCTCAGATTTATGCCAAAGGATTGGGTACAGTTCATATGGAGCATGGTAAGTTCAAAAATGTTTTATTTGTTCCTTCTCTGGTAGCAAATGTTTTGTCAGTATATCAAATGACTCATACAGGATCACCAAAGCAAGTTATTTTTGGTCCAAACACAATAGAGATTACATAAATCTCCACTGGAAAGGTTATAGCGAATGGGATTGCTAATCATGCCTCAAAGGCATATGAGTTCTCACACTTCATGCCTTTCTCTCCCGACTATTCCTTCAGATTCTGATGAAGATCACAGTGACTCCTCTTCTACTGAAGAAGAAGATCAATATTTTGATGTTAAGATCATAGTTCAAGAAGATTTAGATCCAGAACCAACACCTATTCTTAGTCCAGATTCAAGGTCAATATGGGCTCACACAGTCCTTGCTACTACTGAGAACACAGTTGATGATTTATCTGTTCACATAACTACTAGACTTCAGCATCATGCCAATCTTTGCATTATGCCATGCACCTCTCCATGAGAGATGCAGCATGATGATGGGGTTCTCTCTTCCATCTCTTGGGACGACTCCTCATGTTCCATTCGCTCCAGTTACAGAAAGAGTTCCTAAAAGACTTGCTTCGTCCAACACATTCTCCACACAGTGGGAGGAATATCAAGAGACTAGATCGCAGATTTAGATCCTACTTTGGCTTCCTACAAGGGATCAGCTTTCCAAGCCTTTTGCAAAAGTTTTCACCGATTGAAAGCTACTTTATTTTCTGCATAGTGTGATGGTTCTTTGCGTTTTTATTGTTCTTTTGAGCGGGGGGTATTTTTCCCATAAGGTTTTTTCCCCATTTCCTTAGTTTATAAACAGTTCCTTATTTTTTATCTTTTCTTTGATTGTATGGGTGACCTTTGGTCCTAGTTACTTACCTAGG